>CM059191.1:81541552-82041552 GCA_030323885.1 Branchipolynoe longqiensis | reverse complement strand
GCATGAACTGTGTGTATACTCCTGGGTTATGAGCTTAGTGTTAGTACCAGTGCACGGCATGTAGGGGGCGCTAAAGCTAGAAGGGGTAAAAGCCCCTCCCCCCCCCCCCCACACACACACACTCACTTCAACCTCTGCCAAGCCATCCCTTTCCCAACTCCCCCCCCCCCCCACCCACTCTCACCTCTACCCCCAGCACCGCCAAACTATTTGTCATCAGACCGATATAGAAAGCAGAGAGAGCTTTCTCTCATTGACTTAATATCCTTCTTGTTTACTTAACCCATAAAAGGAAAAAGCAGGATAGATCTAAATTCTAATTAATTTCTTTAATTAAATAAAGAAACATAAATGGGATGCTTCCCAGTCATCCGGCATTACATTTTTTTCACTGGTCAATAAATAATTTTTAAATCAGCAATGACACCTAGACACATGCAGGCCAATAGGGACGATACATGACTCAGCGTCATTATAATATAACGGTGCCTGCGAGCCACCCGACTGATAAAAGACGATATACGACTGAGTGCTATTATTGTGTAACTTTGTACTTCGGGCCAGCAGGTCGACATGCGGTCCAGTAGGGGTACTTCTTATGTTTGTATAATTTACCTGCTTTGACAATTGCTCATCAAGCAGGGCTGGAGTGCCTTGTCTACCTACCAGCTCAATGCTCCCAATATGGGGAGCTAGCAACTCAAGGGGGTCACATGCGCGCATGCTCCCCCACTATCTGTCTCACTCGTGCATAATTTTGACTTTAATAAAGTGGAGGGGCCTTGTAAGGAGGGTCCAGCCAGAGATAGCTCAACCAAACTAATTCTAATTGTATTGTCTTCTCACTTACGTAATACTAATAGATACAATAATCCACACCCACACTCCATAGCGCGATCCCGAGGACAAGGTAGTTACTTATAAATGTTTAGATTTTAAATTGTTTTATTACATGGAATCTACAAGCCAACATTTACCAGGCAAAGCCGGTCACATATATTCCTCATTACATGTATTCCGCTAACTTTGCGCGATTAAATCCATGATTAACTCCAGCTTCTGCCATCACATATCCAATCGAAGTCCCTCTGTCGCCCAACCCAGGCCTCCTCCCTCAGCCACACACGCCGCTTCTCTGCCCCCGAATACCCTCTCCCCACGCACCCCTTCTCCCCTCTACTCCCACCCCTCTCCCTGCACCTCCCTGCCCTCCCCTCTCCACCCCACCGCACTCCTTTCCTAGACACTGACATGATATGACCTTAGATGTTGCCAAGACGTACAACTCCAACAACCAACCAACATTTCCTTGCCTCCATCCTTTCCACTCTCCCCACCTCTCCCCTTTCCTCCCTCTCCTCCTCCTCTTCCCCTTTTCCACTTCACCCCCGCCCCACCCCCTTTCCTCCCCTCCCCATTCACTCCGCTCAGTCAAGCCCCAAACACTCCTCCCCCCTCCCCTCCTCACCCTCCTCCCACAGTCCCCCCGCCCCCCTCCCCGCCCCCCGCCCCCTCCTCACCCACCACATACTCCCCCCGCCCATACTGCCGCTTGGTCGAGTCCCACTCACTTCACGGCGCGCCAGTCCTCACGTGATTGGTGGCGCCCCAAGTGGCTTCCACGCACACTAACCCAATCGTACCCACAAGCACGGGAGGCCAACCAGCCGGCCAGCCAGTCAGTCAATGCCAAGCGGACCCGGCGAGCGGACCTAACGTACGGGGCTGTCCCAGCCAGCACACCGCCGGGGAACTCCGTCATGAGCTGCCGCCACACGCCTCCGGGAAGCATGACGAGCCGCAGCCTGTGATTTACCTTTTCGTTCGGCGCTGGGCGGAGACATCCATTCGGTGCATGGTATCCGAGACGGACTTACTTGTACGCAAACAACACGTGCGGACGGTTTTTATTCCAGTATTGACTGACTGACACGGTGAGTGAGTGAGAGATAGAGGTAGGGGACGGTGCGGCTGGTACTTACACTGTTGGCTCTCCTCTACACACCCCACCGCTACCCGGCACCATGGCCGGCAGCGGGCATGCGTGCCGACCGATGGTGGGCATGTATGTGCCACTGTGTTTATTATTGTTCCTGTTCCTCTCTCTATCGCCTCTCGGGGCCCGGGCCCAGGACAACACGTGGATTGAAATCGAGTACACCATCACCGAGGAGAACCCGCCCAACACGATCGTCGGCAACCTGTCGGCGCACACCCAGTTCGCCGACCAGCCGATCGTCGGGGTGCGACAGTTCAGCTTCTTGCCGGCAAGTTCGCAGTTCCAGCAGTTGTTTGTGATTGACTCTTTCGGCATTCTCCGAACCAACTCGGTGATTGACCGCGACAAGTTGTGCGCCCGGTCGATGACCTGCGCCATGATGCTCGATGTGGGCGTCATCGGGCCTGACCGCACCTTCCAACTGATGAAGGTGACCGTGAACATCGAGGACATCAACGACAACGCGCCAGCCTTCTCGAGTGGGGACACCAAGGAGCTGTCAATCTCGGAGACGGCACTAGCTGGGGTCAGCTTTGTGCTTCCACAAGCCTGGGATCCAGATAGTGGAAGGTTCGGAGTGCAGGTCTATCGGTTGACTACGCAGACAAGTAGATTCAGTTTGAATGTCAGTCTGGGTGAGGATGGGACGATCGACATGAGGTTGGTTCTCCTAGTGCAACTTGATCGGGAGGAAAGGGCGTTGTACTCGCTAGAGGTTGTCGCCACTGATGGAGGCATCCCGGCACTCACAGGCACTCTCACAGTGAATGTCAGGGTCCGGGATGCTAACGATAACAGTCCCAAGTTCCAGCAGTCTTCCTATGAAGTTACTGTCAGGGAAGATGCTGCTGTTGGTGATGCCATCCTACACGTACTGGCATCTGACTCCGATGAAGGCCTCAATGCGGAGATTATTTATTCGCTTGCGTCACCAACTCCCAACGCAAACCCCGGATTGCGTATATTCGGCATTCGGAACCACACCGGGGAGGTCATTCTCCAGAAGGCATTGGACTTTGAGCAACAGACGGCCTACCATCTCCTGGTCACTGCCATGGATAGGGGCCCGGATGCTATTCCGACACAGGCAAGGGTTGTCATCAAGGTGGCGGATGTGAATGATCATCCACCTACCATCGTTGTTAATGCCCTTACAGTAACCGGAAATGCGGAGATCCCAGAGAATTCAGAGCCTGGCGTCTTTGTGGCCCAGGTGAGCATCGAGGACAAGGACAGCGGTCCAAGTGGAGATGTGTCATGCGTACTGAGCTCAGGCCCTTTCGAAATCCGCCAGCTGTACCGCAATGTTTACAAGGTGATCGCTTTGAGCAGCTTCGACACTGAGCGTCAGAGCAGCTACATCCTCACTTTGGCATGTCATGATGCCGGCGATCCACCACTTCGCACTTCCAAGAACATCCATGTGAACATCCTGGATGTGAATGACCATGCACCAGTGTTTACGCAGGACATCTACAGTGCAACAATGCGCGAGAACATGTCAATTGGAGCGCTCGTAGTCCAGGTGAATGCCTCAGATGGTGACTCGGATGAGAATTCCCGCATCACATACACCATTCTGGGCGATCCAATGCGGGCCTTTAGGATAGATCCCGACTCTGGCATTGTCTCAACTAACACAGTGCTGGACTATGAGAAGATGCACAACGCTCGCTTCCAAGTGGTTGCCATGGACCATGGAGACCCTCCGAGGTCTTCGACCGGAGCTGTAGTGGTAAATATTGTGGATGTAAACGACTCGCCACCACTCTTCTACCTGTCTAGTTATAGTTTCTCACTAGAAGAAAACAGTCTTGCATGGACTGATATCGGCGCAGTACTAGCAACTGACCGGGACACTGAGCCTTTCAATAACATCGTCTATAGTTTGTCAAGAAAATCGCTGGACTCTGAGCCTTTTGAGATCGATCCCCAACTGGGATTGATCACCTCCCGCCAGGTTCTTGATCGGGAATACAAGCCCTCATATACACTGGTTGTGTTTGCTGGTAACCCGGGGTACCCAAACATGATCAGCTCTGTGCAGGTCACCATCCTACTCACTGATCTTAACGATAACGCACCAACGATTATCTTCCCGAACAACACCAGCAACACCGTGAATATTCCATACGGCGCACCAGAGGGATTTATTTTCACAAAGGTTGTTGCTGTCGATGTGGACGCGGGTGCTAACGCGAAGCTAAACTATGCAATTGCGAAGACCTCCACACGAGGTCTATTCGACATAGACCGCTCATCGGGTGCTATTTCTATTAAGAGCGCTGACCTGTGGAATGCCGGGGAGGTATTTGAGGTGCTGGTCACCGTGTCCGATCAAGGCTCGCCTCCGAAGACCTCATCCATCGACATGATCATGCACGTGAACAAGTCGATCGTGTACCCCGGTCGAAGGGATCTGTACCCAGGTCTCGATGATAATTCTCTCGGTCGACGCGGTGGGATGGCGGTGGGCACATTGAACCAAAACCAGACAGTGCTCATCTCATTGGGAATAGTCACCCTTCTTCTAGTCACCATCCTCATCGTCGCCATCATTCTCGTGCGCCGCCGGAAGTACAAGGGCGACGACGACGACGCCACTTCCGGCGACGGCGACGGCCAGAACCAGAACAACTTTCTGAAAGTGCAGCCGTCCGTGAAGACCGGAAGTGGGGATTACGTCGATACGGATGTACTTCCGGAGTCGGACTCGCAGGAGTCCGGCGTGTACACTGAGGAGTCTGGGGACCGAGGGATCAAGGATGTTATGTTCATTAACAACATTAGTGGAGGAATTTTGGTGAAGGGCGGACCACAGGTGACAGCTGTCAGTACCCAGGTATGTCTTAGTAATTAATTTTAATGCGTGAATGCGCATTTGTACACCTATATATTAATCGCTCCAATACATGTCACAATACATGATTTGATATTTTCTCTTCTTCAGCATTAGGGGAGGAATTCGCATTATATTTTGTCTCCATGTTGTGGGGTTGAATTGTACATTACGTGATAATATCTGCACAAAATAAATAAAGTATACACTAGTAAATATATAACACCATAAAATATACAGATAAATTCATATCAAGTGAAATAGTTAATAATTGTATTTATTTCCTAACTTAACTCAATTCTTTCTATGCAAGACACTACTGATACAGTGATAAGCTTAAATGAAATCTACACATCAATCAATTTAATTCAAATTGAGCGTATTTAAAGCAAAAATAAAAACACCCTATTTGCTTTCATTGAAGCCTTCCGTTGTAAGCATAGGCTTAAAGTCAGTGAAGCCAAAAAAAAACCACATTAAAACTTGAAAATGGTGAATTCCATTGAGTATGCTGTAGTGCAAGCAGTTTTTTTACATGTGCCCCGCATACGATTCTAGGTTTAATAGCTGAACAAGTTATACATGAATATATCGTCTTGGGTTGCAATATGTGACTGAGACAGTGAGAGGGAAATGATGGTTGTCGCCGCGTGTCCTGGTCAATAGGCTGATACTGATACTGCCCGAGCACACAATCACTAGTAGTAGTACTAGTGTACTACTAGTAATACTAGTAGTACTAGTAGCACTAGTACTACTAGTAGTAGTAGTAGTAGTAGTAGTGGTGGTGATGTACTGTTTGGTAGGTTCCCTTAACTTAAGATAAGTGTTAATGAATCCCCCTCCCTTCTGCCATGAATAACCAAACATGCGTAAGCTAATCAATAATCAATAATAATTTGGTTGAAAGCATATCTAGGATGGTTTTACATAGCAGGATTATACAACTATATCTGTTGTGTGTGTACATATATCTTGGGTGTATATATATATATATATATAAATGTATGTGTATACATATGTATGTGTGTATATATATTATATTATATATATGCAGTAAAGGTTATGTGTCCTAGAAACATATCACAACATAATCATTCTCAGCTCATATGACGATGGGTACAAACTTGTGAAAGTGCCCCCTTGTGATGACTTTATAGTGCTGTCCCGTAGTGAGACATAGCTTCTGGTATCAAGTATTCATGATACGCTAATTCCACTCCGTCACATTATCATCGTATAGAGGGAGTGCACGTGACGTCATTACACCACCTATATTGACCAAATCAGTCATTGCCATGTCCTATTTAATACTGGGCACCAGGGGCCAGGATAGGCAGCAGTGCTCACCACTTTTGTAAATCATTGCTTGGACTCGGCGGGATTCGAACCCACGCTCTCTTACCTGGCCGTGAATATGGCCTATGTACGGAAATCAGCAATCAATCAGCAATCAATCAATCCTACATGGGAAACCTAGTGTTCTTCCTGATTTGGTCATCTCGCCCGGTCACGTATATTGTACAGTTGATAATGATATATACATTACAATATATATATACAACAAAGTGAATGTATTATTATATATACTGAATTCTGAATTCATCCACTTCTCAGAGGCTCTATCTATCTATGATCCTCTACAAGATAGGAAGTATTGCAGTCGTCCACTTTGCATTGTAAATACAGGTGCTTCAGATGTTTACTTTGTTGGCTCTCTTTTTTTGGTTTCTATGACTTATTGTTAATGTTATGCAGTAGTTCTAGCTCACAAAGGACACCGCCTGTACCTTAACTGAAATGCATAGTCCACCACATATTTCCACTCGAAACTTACAAAAGAAAAACATTTAAGATCTGAAAAAAAAGAGCTGGTGTGTGTAATTGGGGTGGGTGGGTGGGTGTTTTTGTTGCCCACTATAGCTGTGTTCTGTAGGACTAGCGTGGTATGAGGGAGGTGGAGGTGTGTGGGGAGGGAGCATTTTTGAAGAAGCCGATCGCGGATATCGAATTCATCATCAAAGGGCGCCGACTGGGGAGTAGTTAACGAGACGAACAGAGGAGGGACGAGCAAGCAGCTCAGCAGAAGTATACTTATGCCTGGTACACACCTACCATATACGATTCGCGCACTAAAATTCGCGACTCGACCCGACCCGCTTAAAACTGAAAACGGGCCGATTCATTTTTCGAATCGCAATCGTAATCGGCCCGTTTTAGCCCTAAAACTGAGTTTTTAGTCGCAAATCACAATCATGAGGTGTGCGTGGGGAGCGCACACATAGCGATTTTTGTGCGCGAAACGAGCAGTTTTAGATCATATACGGTAGGTGGGTGCGCACAAACGGTAGGTGTGTATTAGGCATTATGTTACTATTTGGGACAATTAGAATACTGGGAAAATGCTGCACCCTCCCTACCCCCAAGCCTCTTAATCTTAATACTAATAGTACTATAGTAGACCGCCAGGGTATATTCATGGCCCCCCTAGTGAGGATCCAAGGAGGGCGCATCGGCTTGTGATCTGTGTTTACACAATGGCATCGCGATCAGATTGTGTTACCAAAAAAGTCCTTTTAAAAATAAATACTACACTTTGTAGTGATTGTTGCTTTAACTTTAAGGACACCATATGTGTATTTATGTGTTATTTAGTGCACTGTGGATATAACCAAAACATTTGTTATATATGTGTGTATATATTATATATATCATGTTATCTTATTTATTATTATACATTAGATATTATATTATATATGTATATATAATATATATATTCAGTGTGTCGACATGTTTCCCATCAGCCATGGTAATTGGAACTCCTGAGTAGCTTTTAGATAAATACACTTGCAAATTACTAACAAACCATATAGTATTAGTATACACAGGGTAGGGGAATAAGCCACAGACTCGTGACTGAGGTTGTTCAGCATTGAACACATGTTCTATCATAAACTTCTATGCTATGGACAGTGAAACTAACCATGATATATCTAATTTTTTTTAAAGAAATATATTTATACAGTAAAACCTCTATAACCGACCAGCTCCACAGATCGACCACTCCCCTATATCGATCGCTTCATTTGGGTCCCAAACGATTGCCCATACACTACCATTGTAACGATGTTTTGTTAAACCTGCATAAACCGACCACCTCCCTAAACTTAAAGTCGGTCCCCATGGGCAGTTGATTTAGAGAGGTTTTACTGTATATACCATACACATCCAGAACGAGACCCGGGGTGCCGGCCACCCTGAGAGTGAGAATATGTCGTGTTCTGTGCCCGTGACGTCGCGACCTGGGTTTCACACCCCATGCTCCCCATGTGTCCGCCCGGCCCTCCCGCCCCGGCCCCCACCCCGCCCCGTTCTGCTTCACCCATGCCCGCCGCACCCCGCCCAACGAGTCCCGGCAATTTGTTAGTGGCCACGTCGGGGGGAAATCTCACCCGCCGTGCACATGGTCGGCATCACCGGGGGAGAAGCCAATCAGCGCCGGGGCTCGGTGTCGGCGGGCGGGGCGGGGAGGGGTACGGACCCAGTAACGTTAACAACTCCGGGCAGGACTCCGGCAGGGTCGTGGTGCCGTAGACATTGCTCTAATCTAATGCCACCGTCACCTCTCATACCCCATCCACACTCACACCCACACTCACACCCACACTCACACCCACACACTCACACCCACCCACACACACATACACACTCACACTAACACTCACACCCACACACACTCACACACACACTCACACCCACTCACACCCACACACACACACACTCACACTAACACACACACACACACACACTCACACCCACACACACACACATACACACTCACACTAACACACACACACACTCACACCCACTCACACTCACACACTCACACCCGCACTCACACCCACCCACACACTCACACCCACTCACACACACATACACACGCACACTAACACTCACACCCACACACACTCACACCCACTCACACTCACACTAACACTCACACACTCACACCCACACACACACACACGCGCTGTATCATCACACACTGATTTTGAGATCATAATTACACACAGCTCTATAGAGGGAGTGCACGTGACGTCATTACTTAGCAATCAGCGGTCAGCGGGCTGCCATCTTGGATTATGAGCACCCTCCCTAGCCATGTTGTGAATGCATGCAAATGCATTAAAACAAAGTTTTCTTGTGTTATGGGAGGTTCTGGGTTCTTGTGTTATGGGAGGTTCTTTACATTCAATGTGTTTACTTACAGCACTTTACCAACAACTTCTGAGGCCAAACTGCTCAAAACAATGACAAATAAACCAACAAATCAGTAAATAACCACAGTGTAGGCAGTTGCAAGCCTTCTGTATGTCATCCAATATGGCCACCGAAAGTTGCCTCGTGACGTCATTACACCCCCTCTATACAACAATTTCAACATACCAAACTTGAGGTTGATTTTATTGTATACTACAACAAATAATTACTCTCTCATATGTGAATTTTCTAAGTATACCATGATTATGAAAGAAAATAAATAAATAATATCAGGCCTATCATTTCAGCTTACTTCAGCTATACGTACACAATAAAATTGTAAAAAAAACGACCCAGCACAATATCGGGTTGTGTATGTGCTAGGCTGCTTATATGAATTTATTTACAGATACAGCTATAATTTTAACTCCCATACATGTTGCATTCACATTTTCTCAGCGTCGCTATTTGAAAGATGTTTTGTCCAAATTATAAAAGTGACTCACAATCAACTGAGGCAGGCAGGCTGTCAGTTATTTGTTGAAATGATACACATAGACACGGATAATGCCAACTAAACAACTTCAGAAACAGAGCAATCAGGGCAAAAGAAACCATACACTACCATGTAGCCTAGGTCACATCTATCCGGATCAGGGGCCGGACGAGCCCCGACCCGTGATCCGGCATGAGCCCCGACCCATGATTCAGCATGGTCCATGGCTCAACCGTGGATGGTCCATGGTGATCCTTGTCTGGTCCGTCCTCATCCGGGGTCGGCCTCGGATGTTTTAAAATGTTTAAAACATCCGGGGTGATCCGGGGAATATTGCAATCCAGGCTCGATCCACCATCATCCGGGTGTGGTCCGGGGTAGTCTGTATCGCGTCCGGGGCAGTCCGGGTCATTTTTAAACCGAAAGAGCCATGTTTTAGCCATGGTTTAGCCGGGAATAGCCCCAGATTAGCCTGGACTAGCCCCGACAGAGCCACGGACCACTCCCAAACTACCCGGATAAGACCCGGACAGGTCGGATGACCATGGATTAACCACGGATCGCCACTGATGACTACATATTACTCACGGACTACCCCAGGATGAGTCCCGCATTTCAGGCTATCATCCGGGGGTTGTCCGGGGCTCATCCGGGGTGATCTGGGCTTGTAGTCCATGGGGCTCGTCCGGGTAGGTGTGAAAGCGAGTCAAAAATAGCGATTTTATCCAGGGGAGTGGTCCGGGGGTGGTCCGGCAAATGGGCTTTACTGACTTGTTCATAATAGCAAAGTACCGATTGACACAAAACATTTAAATGGAAGTTAATTAATTCTGTAAGAAAAACGCACCGAAGGAAAACAACCCATCAAAGCTCAACTCTATTAAGTATTAAGCTTACAATAAAGACTAAAAAAGTAGAAGTAGAGCTTGTGTCAGTGAAAAAACCGGAGATTTCTACTTACAAAGATTCTCACGTGAGCTGGTGACTAGTAGTTGGATTGGTTTAAAGTTATTCCCCCATTCTTCTCCCGCCTTTGAAATGCCCGCCTCCCCCCCCCCTCCTCCCTCATCCCATCTCCCTCCCCACACACACTAGCTTTTGTGAATTAATGATTGCATCTTAAATTACGGACGATCAATGCAGCAATTGTAATCCAGTTAATAAGATGTATCTATATTTGGATCGCAGAGTGAGGAGCGGAGCCGCACATATTGTGTCCTCACCGATGGATTAAAAAAAAAAATTGTAGAACTAGAAACTAACTTTTTACTGAACGAATGTCCCCCACGAAGCAATTCTTCTCAACTGGCGGCGTTAGAATATTCTTGCTGCTTCTGTAAGGAATGTGGATTTGCTGCTTCACGCGAGCTCCCTTTTCTCTCTCATAACTCAGACCTTTTTTATTAACTCGCGAAATACTCGATTCTCTGGATTTTCTTGTTGCTTTTATTCCGCGAGAAGTGTGTGGATTTGTTCCTTTGCGCAAGTTCTCTTTTGTCTCTCATAGCTCACACTTTTTTACTCTCGAAATGATGTCTGTCCGCCCCTCTCTGGGGTACACATTCACACTCATTCTCGCCCTCATACATATGCCTAGTCTCTCCTTGATGACCTCTCCCTCCGATCCTGAACCTCATCCCCGCATGCTCAGTTCAGCGCGCTTCAACCATCTCTCCTGTCTCCCCCCCCCTCATCCCATCACTCCCTCTATCCATCTTCCCCCCTTTCCCAGTCGCTCATAATCTCTCCCTCCATCTCTCTTCCTCACACTCTTGCCGTGAGTGTGGCCTTTGCTCAAAACAGTGTCGGCACTGACTAACTAGCTATCTAACTAACTATCTATCTAACTAACGATCTAACTAATTATCTAACTACCTATCTAACTAACTATCAAACTAATTACCTAATTACCTAACTACCTAACTACCTATCTAACCTGTCTCTCTAACTATCTAACTACCTATCTAACTAATTATCTAACTACCTATCTAACATATCTCTCTAACTATCTCTCTAACTATCTAACTAACGATCTCACTAATTATCTAACTGCCTGCCTAACTATTTCTAACTATCTAACTAACTATCTAACTAACTATCTAACTAACTATCTAACTAACTATCTAACTAACTATCTAACTAACTATCTAACTAACTATCTAACTAACTATCTAACTATCTAACTAACTATCTAACTAACTATCTAACTAACTATCTAACTAACTATCTAACTAACTTTCTAACTAACTATCTAACTAACTATCTAACTAACTATCTAACTAACTAACTATCTAACTAACGATCTAACTAATTATCTAACTACCTATCTAACTAACTATCTAACTAATTATCTAACTACCTATCTAACATATCTCTCTAACTATCTAACTAACGATCTCACTAATTATCTAACTACCTGCCTAACTATTTCTAACTATCTAACTAACTATCTATCTAACTATCTAACTAACTATCTAACTAACTATCTAACTAACTATCTAACTAATTATCTAACTACCTATCTAACATATCTCTCTAACTATCTCTCTAACTATCTAACTAACGATCTCACTAATTATCTAACTACCTACCTAACTATTTCTAACTATCTAACTAACTAACTATCTAACTATCTAACTAACTATCTAACTAACCAACTATCTAACCCGCTCGCTCCCTCCCACATTCTCTCCCCTCTCACTCTCCCTCCTCCCTCCTCCCTTTCCTTCTCTACCTCTCCCATCCTCTCCGCTGTCCTCTCTCCCCATACCACCCCCTCCCGTCCCCCACACATCTCCCTTTGTTCACAATCTCTCCCTCTTTCCTTCCCTTTCTCTCTCCTCCCCATGCTCTCCCCATCACTCCTCCCTCTCCCACTTCCTCTTTCCCCATCGCTTTCAATCTCCCTCTGCCTCCATTTCGCACTCGCTTCCCTTCCGCCTCCCCATCTCCCCTCTCTCTCTTTCCCTCATCCCCTCATCCCCTCGTTTGCCATCCTCTCTTGCCATCCTCATCCGCTCACCCTTCCCACCCGCCTCACTCTTTCTCTCTTCCCTCTCTTTCTCTAGCTCTCTCTCCCTTTCCCTCGTTTCCCCCTCTCTCTACCACTTTCCCCGTTTCCTCGCACCCCCCTCCCCCCTGCACCCCATCCCTCTCTGTCTCCAGGAAATGTACTACATTTCAATGGGAATACTGATCCGATCGGTGCGCTGAAGAGGAGTGAGCGCACATTGTGGGTACGTGTGTGTGTGTGTGGAGATGGGTGGGTGTGGCGGTGGAGGGTTGGTACCTACTCAAGCTACTTTACTGGCCGCACAAACAGACCTCCTCACACTCACACACGGCCGACGCTACCCAACGCCGAACGCTTGTAAATGACTGTCGCGCCGTTCTAATTGTTGCCGGCGGACGGACTGGGAGCAATGCTGAGCAAATGGGCGTCTCTCCTCGGAGCGCCATCTATCAGCAGGGCGCGAGTTACCCCTGAATCTACAAGTACAGCCACCGTGAAGCATTAATCATACCTTTATATGCTGAGCGCTTTTTAAAGTAATACATATTAATTTCCAAAAAGCTTGTTAAAATAATATGTTCACTTGTACTTTTGGTCTGGTCGAAATGAAGGTGCTTGAAGCTACTCCGTATTATATATATACCAATATATGTAGACTTACTATGAACTCCCTTATAAATTACAATCCCTTTCCTATATATAATTACTAGTGTTATTTATAATACTAATTAAGTCCTTTCATATATACAAATTAGTCATTTCTTCTGCTTTAAAAAATGTTATTTAAGAAGAAGGTATTTGTCAGCAAAAGTAAAGCAAACTAATTAAGTCATTTCATATACATTACTAGTGAATCATTTCTTCTTTTTTTTAAAGTGATTTAAAAACAAGTTATTTGTCAGGCCAAAAAAACCAACAAAACTATCAAATAATTTTAAATTGAATATCTCCAGACACTCATCCCTGTACACCCACACACTCCCACGAACATCCGCACACCCAGCAGGCTTCCATTAACAGTTGCTTCGCGCTTTACAAACTGGTCTTCCAACATTATTTATGACCACGTGACTCTACTTTGAATTAGACAGAAATCTATTCCATGTTCTCCCCTCTTAAGACCAGTGAGAGATTCCACATTTCCTATTACATTTACTTGGGCATTTTCTTCTTGTGCTTCTCCTTCTTCACTTCTCACCGGACGCGGTGGCCGAATCGGTAGAGCGCTGACTTCGCATGCGGGAGATCTGGAGTTTGGTTCCCGGTCAAGTCAAACCAATGACTTATAAAAAAAAAATTGAGACTACATACTTGTCACTTCCTAGCCTGGTGCTCAGTATTAATAGGATAGGGCAAGGACTGGTTAGCTCAGGGTCAGGATAATGTGACTGAGCGGGATATCAGGCCATGGTGCCAGCAGCCTGATTTCCCACTGGGGCAACACTATAATGTCGCCATTAGTGTGCACTGTCCCAAGCTGGTGCCCATCTTCGTATGACCTTAGATGTTGCCAGGACGTAAGGCTCCAACAACCAACCGACCAATGCCACCCTCCACACACACACACATACAACACACACACACACAAACACACACAAACACTTTTGTTATCATTGCGGCTTCATCTTCTTTGTCTCCCTCTTGCTGTAAGTAAACCTCTCTTGTCTTCTCACCGTGGGTACTTAACTAGGTCCATGACCCGGGACTACTACTAGATTGAGTGACTGAGCTCTTCTATTTAAGAGTGGGCGAGGCCGGGCGACGTGGCCGCCACGCCCAACACTGGCCAGCCCATTGTGAGCCACGCCCAACAGTAGACAGCCCATTAACCGAGGGCCTCAGTGCTGATCAATCAATCAATCCGTCGGAGGCGATTGGACCCGAATGGCCCTCGGGAAATAGGGTGACGCAATGGGTAATGGCTTCCACCCTCGGGCATGTTCCACACAGATGCCACAACGGGCCCAGTATGTAACGACGAGATTGGTTTTCGCAAAGGTAACGAGGTAACGAGGCAAAGGGAGGAAAGGGAGGACAGGGAACGAAGACTGGTGGTATTCGCTGATTCAGTGCGAGGTTTCTACGGACCCAATTGTGCTTGTTAAATGAGTTGGGTAGCTCTTATCACACGGATTGACGGCTAGGCCGTCGGAGGCTAGTTGTGTGTGTGTATATATAATATATGTATATACACACAGAATCACAGATATACAGATACACATATGCATAGATGCATAGAACCATAGACAGATAGAACCATAGACGCAGAGAACCATAGATGCATAGAACCATAGACGCATAGAACCATAGACGCATAGAACCAACCATAGACGCAAGAACCATAGATGCAGAGAACCATAGAACCATAGACGCATAGAACCATAGACGCATAGAACCATAGAACCATAGATGCAGAGAACCACAGACACATAGATGCATAGAACCATATACGCATAGACACATAGACCCACAGATACATAAGTGCATAGCTGCATATGTGCAGTGATACATACAATCGCGCAATCGTGCTATCCACCCTACTATACGGAGCCGAGGCCTGGACAGTGTACAGACAGCAGGTGAAAAAGCTGCATGCCTTCATGATGCGACATCTGTGTTCAATCATGAGGCTAACCTGGAAGGACAAAGTGACGAATAAGGAAATACTCGAACGGATGGGGCTGCCCTCTATGGAAGATCTTCTGATCAAAAAGAATCTCCGGTGGACTGGACACCTCATGAGGATGTCATCAGACAGGCTACCAAAGCAGATCCTCTATTCTCAACTGTCTTCTGGCTACAGAAAGAGAAGGTGCCCCCGTCTCCGGTTCAAAGATACCATCAAGAGAAACCTGAAGCTGAGAGACATTAAGACTGACTCATGGACGCAACTCTCACAGCAGAGAGCTAAATGGAGAGCGGCAGTCAAGTCATGAAAGCAGTCTTTGTCGCATCGCGACCGACAGCATGATGATGATGATGACATACAAATATATGCAGATACATAGCTACAGATATATGTACAGATATAATTATGGACATATATAATTATGGACAGATATATGTACAGATATAATTATGTAAACTATTATTTGTAAAGTCGGTATTATGATTACGTTACAGTTGTACATATCAATGGTTTAAAACAAGTTTCTGCTTTAAAAATGATATATTATAATTACTTCACTCTAGTTGGAAGTAACTTATAGTGATTAAATGGATAAGTTTGGAAATATTTGTATTGAAATCATGCGAAATTAATGTTGGTATGCACCCACACATTTTTACATCGTGGGCTTCAAGATTTAACAGGTTCTATCAAAAGAAAAGACTCAATATTCACTTCTGTACATCAAGAAATGTTTAATAAGTTCACTATTTAAATTGGATATGGAGAATCGAATTTAGATGTGTGTTTTTATTTCGGAAAATTGATGTTTCTATCGGACTATGGAACTTGAAGATGACATGTGTCTGTGCGTGTGTTTGCGAATGTAGTTAGGGGATTGTCCTGTTTGTTGTTTCTTCACCATCGTCCATCCCCTCTGCACACACACCGTCTCCAACCTCACCACAAAAGGCCACCTGTACCCTAAGCCTTCCTGGCAGCCTTTGCGCACCGTTATTAACATTCCCAGTCCTGACAAGCGAATTATGTATGTATATGTATATGTCTATATATATATATATGTATATGTATATATGGGATGTATGACAAATTATGCGAGTATAAAGGTACGCAAAGGAATTATCATCATTATTGGTATAGCAGTAAGAGCCAACACTGTACCTGTGGCGCCACCTTCGGCCTCCTCGCCTCCAGCAGATGTAGACCAGTGTCACTCGGACCGGAGGTTATATATATATATATATATATATATATATACTGATATGTCCCATGATTTTACTCGACACCAGATCCGAGGGGAAATTCAATAGAGAAACCGAATACACTACATCACTGTTCCAGCCGCGCAGTGCATTGTGGGATGTGTCAGAGCAAAACAAACCTGCGAGAAGCACATGGCACATGCTAATACACTGGGTGCAGCTATGAAATGTGCTAGTTTCAGCTCATCTCAGCTCTTGTTTGAAACATAGAACACTAACTAAAAAAATATATATAATAAATTAAGATATTAATCTTTTATCCAGCATTTCATTTACATCAATATAATCAGCACATCTTATGCCATGTGCATTTAGATTTAGACAAATCTGGGCACTCAGACTAGTGTTAGAGCCATAGCCAGTCAGTTTTACTTATTTTATTCATGTTTTTATTTATATCCTATGGTTAATGACATATGTAGAAATAGAAAATGAGTAGGGTTAATCAGATATTGGTTATATATTTCTTTGAAAGAAGTTTTTGTTCACACATTTGACATTTTAATATTTAGAACAAGAATTACTTATGGCTAATCAATGGTGATGTAAACATCAGCCTGTAAAGTGACTGAAATTGTATGTTTCTTAGCTCAAAATGCTTAATTATGGAGAGTTGTGTCTTAAACATATTCATTATATTATTATATTGCATCCTTCCATCCATGTTTGTGCCAAATTGTTATGTATCTCTATTAATTTTGAATAAAATGGAAGTTTTGCCCTATGCGTATCGGCAAACTCAATGGCTGTACGCCTTTGCTTTGCTCCCAACGCCGTTTTCAGCGCATGTGCACTCGGAACCGTGATCTCGTCTATTATCTTCATTTCTAATTCTAACAGAAGGATAAGCGTTCAGCTCCCAGTGTGTGCGACGCATCATTGGTGCAATGTGAGCTCCTCCACTGTTATAAACCACTTGTTATAATCCCACACCCCACCACCCCCACACATCGCCCCCCCCCCCCCATCCCCACTGCACTCCATATCCGATCCCACCTTGCCGTGCCCTGCTATAGCCATTACCCACATATGCTCAACACATTACCCAGCACACAAATTCCCTTTTGATTGCCTGCGTAAACAGCAACATCTTAACGTCAGCTCTAAGTGGTTTCCCGGGCTGCCTCTCGCCTGACACCCCCCCCACCCACCCACCCACCCCCACTGCCCCAACCCCATCCCATCCCACTCCCTCCACTCCCTCCAACTGTCTCAACCTCTCCCACTTCCCGACCTCCCAATCCCCATCCCATACCACTCCCCCTCTCCCACTCCCAGTCCCACTTCCCCCACCCCATACCACCCCCTACCACTCCCCTTCTCCCACTCCCAGTTCCACTCCCACTCCCCACCTCCTCCCACTCCCCACCCCATACCACTCTCCCACTCGCCGTCCCACTCCCCACCACTTCCACTCCCACTCCCCACCCCCTACCCTCTCCCCCACTCCCACTCCCCGCATCCTCCTTCCCCCCCACTCCCACACCACCCTCACCACACTCCCCCACCTCCTCCCACACCCCACCAGTACCCATTACCCCCTACCACACCCCCCAAACCGCCGCTATGCAACTAGCACCGTTATGGCCGAGTGAGGATATTATACCCGGTTTTTGTCTGTTGACTAGCTGTAATGAAATGTGCGGTGGTCATTGTGTGCTTTACTGCCTATCTATTGGAGGCAGGGAGCTGGCGGGGGGGGGGGGGGGGGGGGGGGGGGGGGGGGGGGGGGGGGCTGGGGGTGGGGGGGGGCTGGGGCATTAGCTGCAGCCACTACATGTTGACACATGCCCGTCCATTCCCCACCCGCTGCTACTCCCACACAAATCCACAACAAGTACCACCGCCCCCACCCTTCGCCTATGCCCTTGGATTTAATCACATATAACCGTTCCTAATTACCCACTAAACGCTTTACACCAGGTGTTGCAAACTGACCCGGTTGTCCTTTTGTCAGACTTTGACTCAGTTCTAAATCTCCAACCGGATTCTCCAGGGATGACACATTTTCAAGTTGTATGAGTTAATCCGATCGTTTTGAATTTCTGTCACATTTCTTCCCTTCAACAAAAAAAAGATTAACAAAAAAAAGATTAACAAAAAAAAAGAAGAAAACAAGAAAGAAAGATATAAGTTGATCGCTATAACTTAATGTATGTATGTATGTATAACTTACCTTTGATTATATATTATTGGCTAGCTTTGGACATATTCGAAATGAAAACATGCAAAGTTAGTGCCACAAGAGGCCTCATGCATTATCAGGTTCTATTAGTATTAATATTAAAATTTACTTGACATTCTCTTATGAAGCAAGAACTATTTATTTAATAAGTACAGGATTATCTAAGTTGGGATCTGTTGAAATGTTTTGACTTTGGAAAAAAATGCATACTTTCATCAGATTAACGCAGCTTTAAATTTACAGAGTGCGATGGATTTGAGATTCTATCATTTTCTGAGGTAAACATATTACTATTAGTTTGATTGTTGTAATTTCCCTTACTTTGAAGCAACTTTTATTTCAAATGACTAACTTTGGAGACATTTGAAGCATAAACATGGGACATTAATTTTGGCGGGCTTGTCAAAACTGACCCCATACGCATCGCCAGTAACAAGTTCTGTTAAATTGATATAGCATGCCACGTGATGCATGCATCACATACACTTAAAGTTGCATAGTCTGATGGTTTTGAATTTCTGTATTTTTTCTTAGATAAATATATTAGATTGATCACTAATATCTACTTTGCATTAGTTCAAAGTTACTTCTATTTTAAATGGTAAACCTTTGAGTGCAAACATGGAAAATTAGTTTTGGCAAGCTTGGCAAAACTCTGACACCATAGACTTCTGCAGTAACAGGTTCTGTTAAATTGACTCAGTATTTATTGCCTTGTACGCAGAAACAAATGCTTAATAAGTGCATCAGTATCTAAGTTATACCCCTGTCACACTACGACGTAATGAGCCAACGTGAGCCTAACGTGGTGATATTTCGTCATTACGTTGATGTACGTTGGATTACGTTATGATGACGTCATAATGACGTTAGAGTGACGTCGAGCTACGTTACATTACGTCGTGTTACGTCGAGTTCCGTTGAGGTTTTGGACATGTTCAAAAGTGTCGACGTAGGTCGAACGTAAGGGTTTACGTTCGCCGTACGTTCTGTTCACGTTCAGCGAACGTCAATGACGTTAAACGGACGTTATTCCAACGCTCCTCACTACGTTCAACTACGTTCCACTACGTTGAACCCCATTAAACCAAGTGCAAATGCCCACGGGGCGTAATGGGAACGTCAGGACAACGTCAGGAGAACATCAGGAGAACGTCAGGAGAACGTGCATTCAACGTACGTTCAACGTGTCATGACGTAGCTAACGTCATGTAACGTTCTTCTGACGATGGAATAACGTTCATAACGTTCCGTCAGCGTCATTACGTTAACCTCTCTCGTCGAACGACGGTATCACTACGCTTTACCAACGTTACTCTCTCGTCCACTACGCTGCATCCACGTTCAACTTGTGCCCAAATTTGCATACTACGCCGAGAAGTTCAACGTTCTTCACGTTCTCCCTACGTTGACGTCGTTACGTCGTAGTGTGACAGCCCCATTAGATATGTCAAATCAAATCTAGAGAATTGGTTTGGTTTTGAAATTTTGATATTTCATCGGACTATGCAGCTTTAATAAGTGATCACTATCTAAGTTGCATATGTACGTTTGAATCTAGCTAAATGTTTTGCTTTTGAAAATTTTACGCTGTTATCGGATTATGCCACTTTAAATGGGCCTCTGGTTAGAACACCTCGCGCATGTTAGAACACATTGCACTGGTTAAAACATTTGGCTGGTTAGAACACATTTCAGTGGTTGCTTTACAGGCCAGAGGTGTGAAATCTGTGGTGGGGATTTTTTGTTGTATATAGTTTTTATTTTACCGTTGGCTAATAGAGTAGAACAATGAACCTGGCTAATTAGCTGCTCAATAGGCGGCGCTGTGTTTGGTCTAAGACGTAACCCGCCGTAACGTCACGCCTCCCGTTGACGACGCTCACGTCAGGTCACACCTTCGGTCATGTGACGTCACCTGACATCACGGCCAGGGCGGTTGCGCAAACCTCCACATAATGCAACACAAACTCGAGGTCTCCCATTGGTGGTGGCTGTTCAGAGTGTGGGTCCCTAACGTTGTAGTTGTTATCGGTTGTTATCAGAGCGCCATTGTGCCGGCTGTGGCGCCACTGTAGAAGTTCTGGCGCCAAGTGTTACCGGTCGCTTCCGGTGGTGGCGTCTCACTAACCTGATTATCTACACAAGAGTTTGCTGCCCAAAAGGGGTTAAAGTTAAAGCTGTTTAGTGCAAGGAAAACCTAGCATTTTCGAAACTAAGACACCTAGTTACAGTATTAATACTGTTAGTTTGGGGCCTGTCCATTCCGATATTCTACTAATACTGTTACTAGTGTTAGTGTAAGTCTGTGTGGAAATGCACTGAAGTTCTGCTAATATTGTTTGTGTGTGTGCAGGGTGGTGCTCTGAAATTCTACAAATAAGTTTCTATGTGTGTGGGAAGGTAGGGGGGATGGACTCTGAAATTCCACTAAGACTGTTTCAGTGTTTGTATGTGTGTGTCTGGACACACTCTGAAGTTCTGGTAATACTGTTAGTTAGGGGGGGGGGCACTCTGAATTTCTGTTAATACTGTTAGTGTCAATGTGGGGGGGGCACTCTCAAATTCTGGTCATACTGTTAGTGTTGTGGGGGCACTCTGAAATTCTGGTCATTAGTGTTGGGGACACTCTGAAGTTCTAGTAATACTGTTACTGTTGCTGTTACTGTCAGCGTGGTGGTGGGGGGGGGGGGCACTCGGGATTTTTGCTAATACCACTGAAGTTTTCCTACCACTGTTAGTGTACGTGAAGTGGGGGGGGGGGAACTCTGAATTTCTACTAATACTCTTAGTGTGTGAGCATCCCACTGGCTGCATCTTGCTACAAAGAAACACCTCCATTTTGTGCATTGTCGTGGGCTGCCGCCAGGCGGCGTGCGAGGTGTCGCGGGCACCCAATCAGCGGGAGGCATTTACAACGTGCAGACACAGAGGAGGTGATGGTGGGGGGTGGGGGTGGGGCTGTCGGTTCTCACCTGCAGTACGCCCCGGCGGCCCCGGTCTCCCCGGCCTCCCCGCCCCCCACTCACCTGTCCCAATCACCCGGTCTCAGATAGCACCTATACGGCCCTGCACATCTACCTCCTTAGATATACGCACACATGCCTCAGACAGTTACACATCGATGCATATATATATACGAATGTAAACAAAGCCAGTAGTAATTCTAGCTATGCTTGTCTCACTCTTGTAGCATTCATGTATTAAGTCACCATTGTCAGTTCTGTGTACTCACAGACTCGGAAGTATTGGTGTCCATAGTTAGTATAAATGGTCGAAGTACTGGTGTCCATAGTTAGTATAAATGGTTGAAGTACTGCTCTCGATAGTTAGTATAAATGGTTGAAGTACTGGTGCCCATAGTTAGTATAAATGGTCGAAGTACCATAGTTAGTATAAATGGTCGAAGTACTGGTGTCCATAGTTAGTATAAATGGTCGAAGTACTGGTGTTCATAGTTAGTATAAATGGTCGAAGTACTGGTGTTCATAGTTAGTATAAATGGTCGAAGTACTGGTGTTCATAGTTAGTATAAATGGTCGAAGTACTGGTGTCCATAGTTAGTATAAATGGTCGAAGTACTGGTGTCCATATTTAGTATAAATGGTCGAAGTACTGGTGTCCATAGTTAGTCCACATAATCGAAGTATTGTTATACATAAGTAGCATAACCCGTAATGCTTGCCTTCATATACTAAGTAAAGAGATAATTTCTTTACTATTTAATACCAACAATGGATTCAATATGTGAAATTTCACTACCGTGAATGTGACCAAAGTATTACAACAAAGTTGCCAGTTATGTTGCACAATCCGGCCATTAATGAGGTAAGAGTAACTTATTAGCGTGATGGTTGATAATTTATGGACATTGTACTCCTACTTCTGTGGTCAATCCAACATCCTGCACCATTGACACTAACAACATATCTACAGGGTGTTTGCTTTGAAAACTGAGGCTAAGAGGTTTATGTTCTTTTGATATGAGTAGATTGTATTAAAGGGGCACAATCCGATGATTTTCAGTTTGGCATGTATTTTTAAGTAGATAAATATATATAGTAGCACGGTGCTCAGTACAATGTCATTTGCCTTAGATTAAATACTATTTGTTTTAAAGGGTTAATTTAGCAAATATTTTAATTGAATACCATGTCAATTTAATTTTGCTATGCACCCGCAAACACTGGGGATATGCTTTGTGAACCAGATTTGTGAGCCTAGAAACCAAACTATTACAGGAACACCAAACTGTATTAAGGGCCAAACTGTATTAAGGGCCAAACTGTATTAAGGGCCAAACTGTATTAAGGGCCAAACTGTATTAAGGGCTTAATGAGCGAACATGTATCTAATTCTAAGTTGGATACGTTGGGTGATTCTTGGTTTTAATGTTTATGCTTTCATCGGATTCACCAGCTTTAACTACCGAGATTTCTTGAAAAGTTTCATTAAAAAAAAGAGACTAGCTTAAAGCTGCATAGTCCGATGAAATATCATATTTTCAAAACCAAACCCATTATCTAGATTTGATTTCACATGTCTAACTTAGATACTAATGCACTTATTAAGCATTTGAAGAGTTCAGGTGCAAAACCACGTAACCGCCAATCCAGAAATGTAGTCTAAATTAAATATTGTTACCTAAAACTAATTGTAATTCTCATTAATTCCACTTTTGATATAATCACATGGTTATGAAGCAATGAACAAAAGAGAAGGAATACAAAAGAACAAGTTTTTGAGAGTTTGATTCCAATGTTTATTTCCATTTTTTGGATTGGCATTTATGTGGATTTGCGCCTGAACTCTTCATTTGTTCCTGCGTAGAAGGCAATACTGAGTCAATTTAACCAAACTTGTTAGAGCAGAAGTCTATGGTGTCAGAGTTTTGTGGCAAGCTTGCCAAAACTAATTTTCCCATGTTTGCACTCAAAATCTCAAAAGTTTACCATTTAAAATAAAAGTAACTTTGAACTAATGTAAAGTAGATACTAATGGTCAATCTAATATATTTATCTCAGACAAAATACAGAAATTCAAAACCATTGGACTATGCAACTTTAAAGTTTAGTGGAAATTGTTGGTGAATCCCTGGGCTAAGTGGATCCGTCTCTATCTATCTAGCGGGAGATGAGTCAGACAGTGTGGCACTGCCTCTCTGATGACTAAGCCTATAACTGTATAAGGTGATTTTATGGTGCTCTATCCCTGTTATAACAAGGGGGCGATGGTCACTACCAATACCGTCCTCTACTGGACACACCTGATGCCCGGGGGGTGGGGGATGAGGGGGGGGGGGTATCAGTCCTACTAACAATCACTCCACTCTTACACATATATGGGAATGTGTTATCAAAAGTTAGAAATCGCTCCTTCGCCATATCCTTTCACCCCAACCCCTATTTCCAAGTAACACACACCGTGGGGGTTCGAATCCCTCCCCACTATACATAACACTAACAGAGTGGGCTCCATTCCTATTAATACTGGTGTAAATGTTTTATACATCCCCCCCTCTCTCTCTCTCTCTCTATATATATATATATATATATATATATATATATATATATATATATATATATAGTAGTCTGTACTGACCTCAGGCAAGTAACCACATAGACAGGTAGTTTGATGATATTATCAGGGAGCCAAGGTGGTGAAATGGCTAGTACACTGGCCCGGAATGGACAGAGATGTGGGTTGGGGTCCCGATTTGGGAACAATATTTCCCATGTTTTCATCACCCCTATGGCATATATATGCTCTATAAACCATTATACGAGTATAATAAGCCGAAAGATTCATCTACTCCACAGCCACTAAGTCATCGGCTGGTCACTTACTCAGTAGTTCATCTACTAGTGCCTCATGACCTGAGCACGTGGCGCCACCTGCTCGCCCACGCCTCAGTGGCCATTGCTTTCACTCACTGTACCGCTGAAATACATATATATATATAAATATATATATAAATATATATTATATATTACATATATTACATACATATATTACATATATTAAATATATTACATATATTAAATATATTACATATATTACATATATTACATATATTACATATATTACATATATTACATATATTACATATATATCACCATTCTATATTTCACTAAAGCAAGCAGGGCAACTAAATAAATAATGCATGTCACATAGCAAGGAGAACCTGAGACTGGGGGATTCTCAGTACTGTGAGATCTTCTCCACATAGAACTGAGAAGGAGCCTTGCAAATTAAAGCTCCTTACGGGCGTGTGGGGCCTGTAGCCGCTGCAGTTGTTAGTGCGTAACGAACGTGTCCACACATGCAGTTTTTCTATCAGCAGACGCATCTGCCGCGCATGGGCGCGACAGGGTTTGAAATGAGCACTTCTTAAAGAGGCGGGGAAATGCTTTATTTAAGCAGTTTTCTATGGCGCATGGTTTAATTATGAGGTGTTAGGTGTCACGAAATCAGGGAAGTGGCTCCGATGGGGGGCACATAGTAATAATCATGTGTAATATATATATGCATCTGTATATATAGGTACATTTAATGTGTATGCATCTTAATTCTTATATATATAAAACCATTATTTCCCTTATTTCAGACACCATACATCATTAGAGACACCATTATGCATAACCTTATGCATACCATTATTATACAGATGCCATTATTTCTGTTATTTCAGACACCATACATCATTATACAGACACCATTATACATAACATTATACATACACCATTATTAATATCATATAGATGACATTATTATGCAGACACCATTTATTTCCCGCATTTCAGGCACCATATATCATATGCAGAACACATTATACATAATAGTTAACATTATACATACATTATTATTATACATATATATGTCAGTATTATACAGACACTATTTCGGGCACCCCAGCATGCTCCGCCTACCGTGTAGAGCAACTAAAGCCCTGGTGCCCGACACCAGCGCAATGACATGTAATGTCCACGCGACAGTTCTTCTTAAAAGGACTAAAGACTTTCACCTGCGCATAACGGGAATGGATTGGCCTGCGGGCTGTAAGGGTTAATGGTGGGTGTGCTTGCGCCTACAGGGCCGTAATGTCAGGTGTTGTTTCACACCCACGGGCGAGGAGTAACATGCCATCAATAGCACCAGCGCACCGGCGAGCGACCAGCGCTAAGTGGATCAGCGAAATAAAGCTAATCCTAAGTGGATTAGTGCTGGAAAGTTGCCTTCCGAGGTGTACCCTTATACTACGACTAGTAGAAGGGTATGTCACATACCTGTATAGACATAGGTATCTATAAATATATAAATATCGCTAGATATAGCTAATAAGATATCTGTCTATATATAGCTATACATAGATATATATCGTTGAATACAGGCATATATTCATTTATATAGCTATATATATAGGTAGATATAGGTAGCTATATTATAGATTGTCTTTTAAATTATATATTTTTTAAACGCCTTGACTTGTTAAATAAACCGCCGTCTGTATTAAGGTAGCCTATTTTGATGAGATAGTCCTCAGTCCAAGTCGCGATGTGTGAACTTAGTGTTCCGAGGTAGCGGCGTCAGACCACGCGCTGCTTTGTGTTTTTGTCAAATGTTTTTTTTCTTCCAATCCTGCTCCCCACACTTCTCCATTGATCCCATTGTGATCAAAAGATCAAATAAGATTGCCTCCATCACTAACTATCCAAAGGGGTACGTGGAAGTAACCATTCATTTCCCTTTTAAAAAGAAAATCGATCTGTTAAATAGTGATCCAATAAAAGTGTGTATGATGTTTGTTTGGTTGTTGTTTAACGTCCTAGCAACAGCTAAGGTCATATCAGGACGGGTGCCAACTTGTGACAGTGCGCACTCATGGTGACTTTATAGTGCTGCCTCACTGGAAGACCAGGCCGCCAGCACCATGACCTGATACCCCACTCAGTCACATTATCCTGACACTGAGCCAACCAGTCCTTGCCCTATCCTAATAATGCCGAGCGCCAGGCTAGGAAGCAACAAGTATAAATTTTTAAGTCATTGGTTTGACTCGACCAGGGTTCGACCCCACGATTTACTAACACGGGAGATGGACGCTCTAACTCATTCGGCCATCCCATCTGGTCATGTGTGTATGATTATATAATATATATTCTATGCATTCTGTACACTACACATATTATATATATGATATAGTATATATTGCCTGCATTTTATATATTGCATACATTACATATATTGCATGTATTGTATATATATATATGTATTATATAATGAAATGGTTCCGTTTCGCCACCCTGTTGATCAGCTTTTTAGTTATATGCAAAAACACCACCCCAGACAAGCGACTAAGTGTTGATGAAGCAAGCCACGTTGCCTTGGTGACTACGAGGCGAGACTTGTTTGTCGAAGCGCCCCCTACAGGCACGTGGAGTTTACATTCCTAATTAGCTTATTGTTCATGCTAGGTTTAAAATTTTAATGTGGCATGTCAAGGCAGGCGAGCGGTTTGAGCTGGGAGGTTGGAATAATGGCTCTTATGGTGATTGGAGTGAAGTGGGAAGAGCATGGCTCAGTGGAGCTGTGATGGGGGGAGTGAGGCAGCAGTGTGTGTGGGGGGGGGGGGAGTGAGCCTGGGGTGAGGAAGGATGCTGTGGAAAGGAGTGAGTAAGACTAATGGCTGGCACACACCTCCCATTTAAAACCTAAAACTGCCCGTTTCGCACATAAAACTGGGTTTTAGTCGTTAGGTGTGCGACCCCCGCGCACACCAGAGCCTTGCGATTCGTGACTTAAAACTCAGTTTTAGGGCTTAAAACTGGAATCTTGATAAGATTCGAAAAATGAATCGGCCAGTTTTAAGTCGTAAACGGGTCGCGAGTCGCAGTCAGTTTTAGCGCGCGAATCGTAAACGGGAGGTGTGGGACAGCTATAAGATGAGTGGGTACTTATACTTAACCAATAGGGTTGTCTATATGTGAGCCTGAGGAGATTGGTGGATGGTGCTGTTGCTGATGGGTGAGACTGAACCAGTCGATGGAGTAGTCTATGTGTAAAACTGGAGAGGGGGTGGAGGGTGCTATTGATGACTGCTGAGACTGAACCAATGGACTGGTCTATATCATAGTATAGGTGAGAGTGGAGAGAGGGGTGCATGGTACTATTAGTATTACTCATCGGTGAGACTGAACCAATGGTGTAGTCTATGAGGTAAAGGGGTGGAAGGTGCTATTGATGATGGGTGATACTGAACCAGTGGGCTAGTCTATGTGGGAGAGGTGTGGAGGGTGCTATTGATGACTGCTGAGACTGAACCAATGGGGTGGTCTACCTGTGAGATTGGGGAAAGGGGTGGAGGGTGCTATTGCTTATGGATGAGACTGAACCACTTGGGTGGTCTATGTGGGAGAGGGGTGGAGGATGATATTCAATCATATTGATGACTGCTGAGTCTAAGCCAATACCCCATGTGAGATTGGGGAGAGGGGTGGAGGGTGCTATTGCTGATGGATGAGACTGAACCAAAGGGCTAGTCTTTGTAGGAGAGGGGTGGAGGGTGCTATTGATGACTGCTGAGACTGAACCAATGGGGTGGTCTATGTGGGAGAGGGGTGGAGGATGATATTCAATCATACTCATGACTGCTGAGACTGAGCCAATGGGGTGGTCTACCTGTGAGATTGGGTAGAGGGGTGGAGGGTGCTATTGCTGCTGGATGCGACTGAACCAATGGGCTAGTCTATGTGGGAGTGGGGTAGAGGGTGCTATTGATGACTGCTGAAACTGAACCAATGGGTGGTCTATGTGGAAGAGGGGTGGAGGATGATATTCAATCATATTGATGACTGCTGAGACTGAACCAATGGGCTGGTCTACCTGTGAGATTGGGTAGAGGGGTGGAGGGTGCTATTGCTGATGGATGCGACTGAACCAATTGGCTAGTCTATGTGGGAGTGGGGTAGAGGGTGCTATTGATGACTGCTGAGACTGAACCAATGGGGTGGTGTGCATGTGAGACTAGGCGGTCTTGGTGCCGGTGTCAGCGTCTCACCTCCCACAAGTCTGGTTCTCCACAAGAAATATGTATCCTCCTGTTTAACTCCAATACATTCTTTAATATATGCGTCAATATTGTAATAGTCAGAGAATATTGTTCTCCACAAGCAATACGTATTCTCCTGTATTCTTGGGTTTAAACTCATAAGAATAACCGCTAAAAAACAAATAGTGATAATCAGGTCGAGGAACCGACCAGAAGTAAA
Source organism: Branchipolynoe longqiensis (assembly GCA_030323885.1). NCBI lineage: Eukaryota > Metazoa > Annelida > Polychaeta > Phyllodocida > Polynoidae > Branchipolynoe > Branchipolynoe longqiensis. The sequence goes on along the minus strand of CM059191.1, from coordinate 82,012,601 downwards.
CAACACGGCGACCGAATCGGTTTTTCGCCAATAACTTCTTTAGTATATTCACCAATATTCTCAAACTCGTAGAGAATATTGTTGTTCACGTTTCCTCCAGTATTCTTGGGTTTAAAGTCATAAAGCCAACCAAAGTTTGCATTCGTCACTCGAATCCGCGCATACGCAGAAGCGATATTTGGGAAATGAGCCTTGTGGGAAATAAGACGCCCACACCGGGTGAGGTGGGGGCTGGGTTAATTAAGACAGGCCATGCTGTTCAGACAGTGATAGAGCGGGCAGGGAGTGGACTCGGGGCGAGTAAGTGGACGCTGGATTAGGGCAAGGTCAGGGCGAGGTCAAGGTCGAATGGACATGGGAAGAGAACCTTTAATCTGAAACAGAACCTGATCTATACTGATTAGGGCTGTATGTCCTAGAACCACCTGAGGTCATTAAGACATGTTGTAGCGACAGTGCACAGTTTTTTTTGGTAAGGTATTTATTCATCTGAATATGACATTTGTCAGCGCCGGAGCACTGTATTTCCAGCCATCTTACTATTGGAATTGACATTCTAAATAATCTAAGTTTGGTCAGTGCTGTATTAGTCACATCACCGATCCTGTAGAATTAAGGGAGTGGCTCCTGCTGTATAATGTACAGCACCAGTCACTGCGGTTCATGCAAACATGGGGAGCAGCACCGAGTAGAAGTTGTATACTCGGGGCAACTCAAACAATCGTTGTGGGTTACATTTTCTTTCTTATAAAACAAGTTAAGTTTATAGTTGACAAGACATGTTCAATGTGTTTAAACAGATTGATAGTTGTGTAGGATGTTCGGTGTGTTAATGGTGTGTTCATGATGGTTAAGGGTGGTAGCAGGGGAGGGGGGGGGGGCCCATTGGGGTGGGTGGTTCTGGTTGCTTTATAGTGCCACACCTGCTGTGACACCGTACTACTGCCACCATGGTATTTCGTCACATCATCCTAAGTAAAGAGTGGTAATGAGCAATCCAGATCTAAAAGGTATCCTAATAATTTATGCTTAGCACCAGTCGAGGCAGCGACAATAAAAACCGAATGGTTAGCTCAATGTCAGGATTAAGTGAATGAGTTGGATGTCAGGTCATGGTGCCAGCGGCCTGGTCTCCCAGTGGGGCAGCACTATAACTAAGGCCGCAGTGAGTGCGCACTGCTAAAAGTCGGTGCCCGTCCTGATATGACCTTAGATGCTGGCAAGACGTAAACCTCTAACAAAAAAACAAAGCAAGAAACAAACAAACAACAGATAATACAAAACGCCGTTTAAATCTTAGGAAGGATCAAACCCACGACTTCCCACACAGGAACCGAGGACGGTCGGTAGGCACCGTTAGGCCATCCCGTCGCAGGCTGGTTGGACGCGATGGAGCGAAACCAGTTGCCTGTGTACTAATAGTAGTGTATGTGAGGCGGGCTGTGAGGGTGGATTAGTTGGTTGTTGGAGGTTTACTCCCTGGCAACGCGTGGGGTGGAGGTGGGATAGGGATGGGAGCTGTAAGGATGTGACGTAGAGGAGGCGGTGGCTATGTGGGGGGGGGGGGGGTGAGTGGGAGGGGGGATGTAAAAGCTTTCCGTGACTTATTAATAGGCCGTTTGAAGGTAAAGGAGGGTGCCATGCAGGTAGGCAGCTAATCACCACGCCTCCACCCACCTGTCCCCTCCGATGATCTCCCCTCCTGGATCCCACTGCGGGAGGCGGCACTGGGTCAGCCCAATCGTATCCTTTAGCGCGCCGCCTGCTCATACTAACAAATCACCGACCAAACCCCCAATTATAAAAAATAAAAATCATACACATAAAAGAAACATTCACGCCACATGTTAGTACAACCCCCTCCCCCCAAACCAGCACCACCGGGTTATATCTGCTACAATACTATGTATTTTTCTTTAAAGTTGCAGAGCCCAATGATTTTAAAATTTTCTCAATTTCTGAGATAAATGTATTAGAATGATTGTTATAATTTATCTTACTTTGGTTTGAAGTGCCTTTTTTATTTTAAATGGCAAACTTTAAAAAAGATATTTGAATTGCAAACATGCCAATTTAATTTTGGGAAGCATGCCAAGACTCTGACACCATATACTTCTGCAGTAATAGGTTCTATTACACTGACTTGATATCTTCTTCTATGCCGCAACAGATAAGTGTATCACTCTCAGTATCTAAGTTAGATATATAGAATCAAATCTAGGTATGTGCTTTTGAAAATGTTATGCTTTCATTCGAATATGCATCTTTAATGTGAAGCGTAGTCCAGGGATCTATTGGATTTGTATATTATAATTTAAAGCAGTGTTGTGGTCTGTATTAGTAGACCGCCCCCGTTATGTGACGTGTACACAGGCAGACGACAGTTCACACGCTTCGTCTTGTGTTGCGCCTGATTTATCTGAGTGGCATACTTACGGCGAGCAACGGCTTGTGCCGCTCATCGAGGTGTGGTGGGAGTGTGTGGTGGGAACTGGGGGGGGGGGGACCTGCGATGGGCCCTCCTGATCCGATGTGCAAGAAGGGTGTGAGTGTGTGTGTGGTGGGAGCTGGGGGGGGGGGGAGGAGCCTGCGATGGGCCCTCCTGATCCAAAACTGGGAGTGCCCTGATACTACTACTACTTCTACTACTAGTACGAGTAATAGTAGTGGTTCATCCTTATGAAACCTCATGTTATTTTTGTTATGTAACATATACATGCATATACATATATGGATGCATATATGTATACATATATATATATATACATAATATATATATTAATATTCATAACTATGACTAGCTATTTACATGGATTCCTGGGTTTCTTTATGATTCCCCAATATTGTTTAGGTGTACCTCCGAGTCCCGAAGTATTTTCTCTAACTTGTTAGCCACAAAAGGCCACAGGTGGGAGAAGTTTATTGGACAGAGAGTGTGGGAGGCTACCACTACACTGGTCCCTACCCCTCATTTGGTTTCGGTTGGTTATCCATACCGCTTACCTACGACTGACAAATTTAATTACAAGCCTGTGTTAAAAATGGTTTTAATACGGATTTAACACCACTAGACACTTTTGGCTTAATGATTGATTATATATATATATATACTACCACATAACATACTAAGATCTGTCCATGGTGATCATCATTGCACTATTTAACAACCTGTATGATCTCTATATATCGCGGGAGGGAGGTGCTTTTTTTTGTCGTTGTAAATTATGGACAATTTGATGTGAAAACTCGGCCGTGTGAGAATCGCTAAGATTTCAAAGCTGGCCATTTAATGGACACATCCATCACCCGACTGCTGCGTTTGATATTTACATGGCGGGTTGCATTTGTAAAAGTCGGGTAGTGCAGAGAACACAACTATGACTAGATACTTACTAGTGGTAGTTTTGTCTTACTCGCCCCTCCACCCGTAAATAACCACTGAAATGTCGTCTGGTGTTTGGACGCTGTTTGCAGCCAACCACATTATGGAAGGTGAAGGGCGTTCACCGAATAGCTGTGAACTTCTGATAGCAGACGACATTTACTAAATGATTCAGTGCAGGGCTGTCATGACAGCCCACACACAAGGTGAAGTAGAGAGAGAGAGACAAGATGGAGCCTCCCCCCCCCCACCCCCCCTTTCCCCATCTGTAACACTAATAGGCAGCTAACTGCTGGTTTTCTCACCATCTTCGTTCGAGGAGCTGTGACCATTTAGTGGCAGACGACATTTAGTACACACACGTGTAGCTCTCGGGACGGCCCCCATACGCAAGGCACGACAAGCAGATAAGTGCTTATTTTCCCACCGTGTTTGAGGAGTTGTGAAACTTTAGTGGAAGACGACATTTAGTGGACCCATCTGTAGTGGTGTGTGACACTCAGGTGATAGCTGAGCTTTGCCGCCGAAACCACACTGACACCACGTGTATAGCCGTGTCGGCCATTGTCCCGTATTGACCGGGGCACTGACCCGTGACTTCCGCCCCGGCCACCAGATGGAGCGGACACTGGAGTGGCTTGTCACCAGATGGCTGGTATCACGGCTTAATCGCACGAGGTGCGTTCTCTCTCCCCCCCCCCCCCCCCCCGCCACTCCCTATTTACCCCCCCCCCCCCATCTCTCCCCATTCCCCACTCTCTATCCCTCTTCCTCTTCCCCCTCCTCCCCTCACCCCTCTCTCCATGCAACCCCCTCACTCCCTTCCCTCATTCCTCCCTATCATTTCGATGCTTTTTTACATATCTACTCCCATCGCCTGCTCTTTTGCCATATATTTATCTGTTGCTTTTTACATACCTAAGTCCATCGACTCCTGACTCTTTCTTTCTCTTTCTTTCTTTCTTTCTTTCTTTCTCTTTCTCTTTCTTTCTCTTTCTTTCGCAGTTATTCTCTCCCTGCCTCTCCCCGTCCTTCTCCCCCTCTCTCTCCTTCCCTCCCCCCGTCTCTCTCCTTCTCTCCCCCTGGTTCTCTCTTCATCACTCCCTGCTATCCTTCCTCTCACTGCCCCTCCCCCTCCCCCTCCCTCCCCCCTCTCCCTCCCTATCACTGCCCCTTTACGTACTGTGTGTGTATGGGTGGGGTGAGGTGAGGAAGCCGCTGTCAGAAAGACAACACTTTGGCGATACAGAACTGGCGGAGAAGCTTTGAAGTTGGAGTCGTGCGTCGCAGGTTGCTACCAGACATGCCGCGATCGGCATAGGAACGGGCGGTTGCTTTGTTCTAGCAGGTGGGTAGGTAAGTGATGAAATATGCAGCCAGTCACAGACCTTCTGGTCACGCGCCACTGATGTCAATCATCTTCACTTTGACATCCATTCAACTCACTGTCGCGTAAATATCAAATCAAAATACAAACATGACGAAATTGACACCGGCTTTAACGCTTCATTCAAATTTGCTGTGTGTGTTGGGTGGAGGAGGGCGGCGGGGCGGGGAGGGGGTGTGTGCCCTAATGTAGTATTGCAATACTTGAATTGTTAGTGAATGCGTCCTGCTTGGCAGCCTCCCACCACGGACAAATCGGGCTCTATTGTTCATGTAACATCTCGCATTAATATTGACATAGGCTCGCAAACAGATGGCATTGTCCTGTGTGACAATACAACGCATAGCACGCTGCGCACTGCACATATAGCCGGGAGGATAAACAACACAAAGATACCCCAAAACACACAAACAATTTTTTTTTAAACACATCAGAAACAAAAAAACAAAAAAAGAACACAATAAACAAAAATAGAAAAAAAGCAATTACCAAAAGGCACGTAAAAAAAGTCACAAGAACACAAAAAAAATAGAAAAAAAGCAATTAACAAAAGGCACGTAAAAAAGTCACAAGAACACAAAAGAATACAAAATACACAAACACGCAAAAAAGTACACACAAACAAAAAAAAAACGCCCTCCAAATACAAAAAAACAAACCACACAGACACAAAATACACTTGAACCTCACAATCTAATATGTATGGTAATTATGAATTGAGCATACAAGCAAGGAAAAATAACATAAATAAAGATAGGTGGTCGGGGTATGCGTGTGTCTCGGAGGGGGGGGGGTGTTAATAATACTAATATTGCATGAGTGGAGTAGTTTCAAATACCGAGCCTCAACGGTCAAAAGCTGAGGCGATAGCTAGCCGGCCAAAATATAACAGCGGGCCAATGGGAGTTTATTGGAAGCGACAGAACGAGGCGTGCGCGACAGCCCGGGTCGCCATCCATCAGCCCGCTGACAAGACCCGGACGCGTGGTCCCGCTTTGTTCGGCTTGTCCCTGGCGCGCCGCATTAGCCGTCACGTGGGCCGCAGTACGCCGCCGTCAGCGTCCATTCGCCGGTGGCGCCATCCAGCGGCCGCGCTAGGCACTTCATTAGGAGGCCGCTCCCGGGCGAAGCGGTAACGGGATCCTGCGCAACCCGCCGGCCGTTACGCCGCCGGTATCCCGCCGCCCTGCCTGTACGCCGCCACCCTTCCCCGCCGCCCGCCCCGCCCAAACCCGCAGCGCGGCGCAGTGGGGTCCTGGGTCCCCACTTAGGCCCTGCCAGACTCGACCCCCCCCCCCCCCCCCCCCCACGCCGGCCGACCACGCCCTCCGGCCCGTGACCCACACACAACCCCCACCCTCCCGGGACGTGCCCTCGCTCCCCGGGCATGCCCCCCCCCCCCCGCCCCCACGGCCTCCCCTCTCCCCTACGGCCTCTCTGCAACCCCCGGGCAGGCAGTGGGAGGGCTTTTAATAAGTTTTATTGTAATTTGTACTGCAAACATTTGCGCCTTTCTATTTGCGCATTTCCAGAGGGAAGCATCACATTTTCAAAACCAAACCAATAATCTACATTTGATTCTATGTACTATTTATCCAACTTCGGCATTATTAGGATAGGGCATGGACTGGTTGGCTCAGTGTCAGGATAATGTGACTGAGTGGGATATCAGGTCATGTTGCTGGTGGCCTGGTATGCCAGTGGGGCAGCACTATAAAGTCGCCATGAGTGGCCACTATCACAAATCGGTACCCGTTCTGATATGACCTTAGATGTTGCTAGGACGTAAAACAAACAAATAAACAAAATCTGTCGCTGAGACCCAACACACCCGGTCGCAGCTACAGCTTACAGGTGGAAGATCATTAGATGGAGTGTGTGCCCCACCCAGCCCTATTCTCTACATTTGCTGGCATTTCCACATATTATCACATGATTCATGATGCCCAAATTTGGCTGGGATTATTGCTATATATTCGTTTCTAATAAGTAATATAGCTTTTGGCGAAATTATCATGGACAGGATTTTTACATGAGATGAAATGCCACTTCCCTGTATAGAGGGAGTGCATGTGACGTCATTACTTAGCAATCAGCGGTCAGCGGGCTGCCATCTCAGAATACGAGCACCCTCCCTAGCCATGTTGTGAATGCATGCAGATGCAGTAAAACAGAGTTTTCTTGTGTTCTGGGAGGTTTTGGGCAGTTTACATCCAATGTGTTTACTTCCAGCACTTTAGCAACAACTTCTGAGGCCAAACTGCTCAAAACAGTGACAAATAAACCAACAAATCAGTAAATAACCACAGTGTAGGCAGTTGCAAGCCTTCTATATGTCATCCAATATGACCACCGAAAGTTGTCTTGTGACGTCATTACCCCTCTCTATCGTCGCTGTATGTATTCGGAACCTCACACACCTTCCTCACCCCTCTCTTCACCCCCCCCCCCCCCCCCCCCCCCCCCCCCCCCACCCCTGCCATGTGACCTTTCGGCCTGCCACCTCTGACCACGAGGGCGGGAGTAACATGTTCTATAATGTCTAGTACACACCTCCCGTATAGGATTCGCGCACTAAAACTCGCGACTCTACCCGACCAGCTTAAAACTGAAAACGGGCCGATTCATTTTTCGAATCGCGAATCGCAATCGTAAACGGCCGCTTTTATCACTAAAAACTGGGTTTTATGCGCGAATCGCAATCGCTAGGTGTGCGCGGGGAGCGCACACCAAGCGATTTTTGTGGGCGAAACGGGCAGTTTTCGATCGTATACGGGAGGTGTGCGCACACAAACGGTAGGTGTGTACCGGGCATTACTAGTATTAGAGGCTTTAGAAAAACAGGTGCAGTAGGTCCAGGCAGCGTCAGTCCCAATTCATCAAGTTTTAAAACAGGCAATACAAGATTTTCACCCACCGGTAAAAAATCTTGCCCACTTTGATGGTTTCCCGCCAACCTTTCTCCCTAATTAGGTTCTGAAAAAAGAAATAAATAGAATTCTCACTCCCCCTATCCATTTTTCTTTGTTTCCCCATTTTCTCTCTTCTACACCCCTCGATGACAAAGACAAATATCCAAATTTGGGCCGATGGTATAGAAAATTAAAGTGTGTATGCAAACCAGATCTAACTTCACCTCTACAATATTACATTATTAGGCCTACTGCTAAAAGATTAAACACCCAATTTCAATATGGGCTGGAACCAACAATAACAATTTTGTGATTGGACACCACTTTTCTTACGTCACAATTTTCTGAGATTTTGAGGAAGAACGAGCAAGTTCCTAGTATTAATAACTAACCCCTTCCCTATTTCCCTAGGAATCTACACTAACTGAGCATGTTCAGTCTAAATGTTGAACACTACTGTAGTATCGCGGTGTAAATGATGGAATCGTGGCACCCCAAACTGGTCCCACTGAAATATGGCACGCTATAATTGAGGGCAATGGGGCGCATATGGTGCACATCTTTAAGCTTCTAACATTCATCATAATATAGGACCCTCACTCTCCACCGCCGCCTCCCTCTGCCCCATTATCTTACCACCCCCTCGTCTCACTCAATCTTTCTACCTTCCTTCTCTTCCCTTCACTCTTCTCTCTCTTTTATTCCTGCCTTCACTCCCCCCTCTCTGCTTCTCTCTAACTTCTACGTCCATCCCTTCTTTCCCTCGCTTGCTGCCCTCCCCATCTCCCCCCTCTCCCCCCTCTCCCCTCTCCCGCCCTCCCTCCCCTTCCCCCTCCCTCCCCCCTCCCCCAGTCTCTTGTTAACCTCAGGCACCCCCAAGCACGACCGCGACAAAATGCACTCCAGTTACACCACCAGATCGTAGTCCTTTTACATCGGAGTCCTAATTGGTTGTCGCGCGCCTAACCATAATTCACTCACCCAAATCCCGCGCGACGCAATTTCCCGCGAGAAGTGTCAGGGTGACCTAATTACCTCATCTCCCCCTCCCCCCTTCCCCCTCCCCCATCAGCCCCAGATAGCTCTGGCGTTGGAAGTTGGAACAGCGGCATGGACACACGTGGGTAGGGGTTGGGGGTGGGGCGGAGGGAGATTGCGCCTGATTTCCAAATTTCTCGTCGGGCCCGGGGCGTGTCGGGCGCGACACGGGGCTTGGGGCGTGTCGGGCCCGGGGCGGTTTATATTGATTGCATGTCGATTCACGCCTCGAAACGACGAGGTCACCGGCTGGGGGTCAATGGGGACCGTGGAGACTGCGCATAATTTAGACTTTTTAAAATTCCAATTGTACTCCCGCTGCGCTGTTCATTAGCGTGACATGCGATCACAGCGCCACCTACCTTCAAAGGGGGTCCTGGGTTAGTCGGTAGGCTAATAAGGAAATCCGCGATATGCTGCTCATATCTGATAAGACACTTCTGCGCGTGAATTCTTCGCGCGTGGGTGGGGGTGGGGGGGGGGGGTTATGCGCGCATGGTGAGTGCGCCTAGTATTTAGAATCAGTAGAAGCGCAATCGACTTAGATTGCAGAGGGTGGAATTCGACCGTGACTTCAGCACAGTTTCTAAGCAATGCAACCAAGGATTCTATACACTATCTGTGATTCAACTTTTTGTGGTCAGAAAATAATAACTGATGATTTTGGTTAATGTTCTTAGAGCTCTCTTTTAATAGTAACAATAATATCCCCACCCACCGCCCGTACATACACGCATTGCCCCCTGGTGGTTGATTAATGAAGTCCCCTGTCCGCTGTATCACATCGCAAAGGGAGTCGAGATTAATGCAGTCGAATGGTTCTCATATTTGCCGCTCAGTGGCGTTGGCGAGACAGTTAATTAGGTAATTAGATATCGCCGTTTAATTACTGCACGTCGGCGCGTAACGACGTTGTTAATTGCGTCAGAGGGGTGGCGGGAGCCCGACCGTGACTGACAACGACCGGCGGCCAGCTGCCGGCCAACCCCCCCCGGCCCCCTTCCCCTGCATCAGCGCCCTCCAGGCCACGCCCACCTCCCTCCATCTTACACCCGATCGCGCCCGCTGCCACCTTTGGGCGCGGGTGCACACACACGATTATACACATGTATACGCCTAAACTCCTAGCACACCCTCACCACTCATCACACACATCGCCAAACACCAAAAATGTGTGTCCTCTGGTTGCTATGTAAATATTCAAACTGGCGGCGGCCCCTCCACCCGGCCCCGCTCCCGGCTCGCCCCGGCCTGGCCCGGCCCGCTCCCGTCCCGCTGAGAAGGGTCCACAGTGAGGAAAGGAGGAAAAACGGGTGGCCACTGTCCCATATTGCGCATACCCTTGCAGGAATATTTCCCCATTCTTTAAGCCCTGATATTGTGTGATTTAAACACAATAGATCAATTTAAAATATACTTCAAGCACTTTACTCTGTGCAAAAGATACATATATATGTGTAACTATGTCTGAACAAGGAACTACTAAAAAAATAATGGGATCTTTCCATAATTTGAGCCAGTCAGAGCTGTTCTTTTCGATTGGAAATGGCCACCCCTTATGGGGGCTGCCATTTGCAATAAAAAAGAACAGCTCTGGTTGGCTGACACTGAGAGCTGTTCTCAGCCAATCAGAGCTGTTCTTTTCAATTGCAAATGGCAGCCCCCATGGAGGTGGCCATTTGCAATAACAAAAGAAGAGCTGTGATTGGCTGACACTGAGTTCTGGTGAAAACGAGAAGAAGAAAATCCATTTCCTGCAAGTTCAAACAGGCTCAGGCAAGTTCAAAAGTGGCTGGTTGTCCTCTCCCTTCAGCGCTGAATACCCCTATGGTCCCGCTGCCACCATCACCACCACCGGAAGACCTCCCTCCCCTTTCCCGCCACCTCTCCACATACACTTCATGCTCCCCATCATATTTGCAGCATCGCGACGCCAACAGCTGGTACCCGGAGACCCCCTGCACCCCCCCCCCCCCTGCCACACACACACAGGACACCCCCCTCCCACATACCCCGGAAACCCCCGCAGCTCACACACAAACACACATACACGCATACACACATACACACACACCGGAAAGCCTAGAGCCTTGTGTAGCGGAAGTTGGCGCCACATCTGAGTGCCTTCTGTTTTCAAATTCCCCCCCCCTTGCCCCTCCCATCCCCCTCCCCCCCCCCTTGCCCCTTCCCATCCCCTTCCTCTTTCCCACCTCCCCCCCACCTCTGCCTCCTTCTCCTTCCCCGCCCGTGCCCCTCCCTCCCCACACACTCTACCCATTCCCGCCTCATCGCCCCATCTCTGCCTCACCCCCCATCCCCCAATTCCCACCAACCATTATCGACTTGTCAGTTCCGTTCATCGCATATTCCAACAACAACAAAATGCCCGGCGGATACTGGCCGATATCTGAAGCGGAACTATGTCCATTTTAGGGGATCGGGGTGTTTACTTTCAAGGATCTGGTTAAGATAATTAGAATATAATTATGATTGAGACTTATCGGCCAAGTGTCTGGTGAGATAATTGCAATATCATTATGATTAAAAAACTGCGCAGTTTTGAAGAGCGGGTGTTGCATGTGTATATATGACGAGTTACACACGTGACATACCTATGCGCTATCACGTGACGTATCCCAAAGGCACTGACAAACTATCACTGCTTGTGTACATGGTATATTGATGGGGTTTGCTGTAATGGTGCTGTCACATTACGATGCTTCTCGGCAATGCGCGTCAATGTATGTGATTTCTTGGCACAAAGTCGGGATACATCAGGAAGCGTTACGCATGCGTTAGGCACGCGTTGATCTATGGCGATGGTCAGCGGCAGGGTATCGGCGAAGTTTTGTGCTTGCACAAAACTTTCGACATGCGCTAACGCGTGGGTGCCAACATTATTGCGACGTTAGTAGCACGTCGAGATACGTTAGAGGTGCTGGAATAACATAATGCGAACAGTAGCCACACACCGCACACACATGCGGGTGATTCCCACACATTGCACCAAACTGTTGCATTGTTGTTTTACATCCTAGCAACATCTAAGTCATATCAGGATGGAGCACCAAACATTTTTGTGTTTTCTTTTCTCATGCGTCGATATACGTTACCCCAACGTCGGCCGCACGCTACCAATACGATGCGCTGATGCTGAAAAGTTTGAGTGTTTCGATGATTAAAAGTGATTTTGTGCATTGGCGGCATGCTAGTGAGAAGCATCATAATGTGACAGGGCCATAAGGTACCCAGTCACAATTTACTATATGTGATGTATACAAATTGTGCCAGTATAAAGCAACAGAAGTTCTGTCACCTTCGACCACCACTTTCCATTCGCAATGTGGAGTGACTGGTGGCACCACCAACCGGTCCCTGCTACAATAAGAATGTAATACTAGTGGTAGACCTCGTTCCTCACTCGCCGAGAGAGTAGGGATCGACCACTCTTTTTCAATACTAATACGTAGTAAAATTGAATAGTCCGATGAAAACATCAAATTTTCAATTCTACATATATAACTTAAAGTTGCATAGTCCGATGGTTTTGAATTTCTGTTTTTTTTTCTGAGATAAATATATTAGATTGATTACTAGTATCTACTTTACATTAGTTCAAAGTTACTTTTATTTTAAATGGTAAACTTTTGAGATAGTTTGAGTGCAAACATGGAAAATTAGTTTTGGCAAGCTTGCCAAAACTCTGACACCATAGACTTCTGCAGTAAGAGATTCTGTTAAATTGACTCAGTATTGCCTTCTACGCAACAATAAATGCTTAATAAATGCATCACTATCTAAGTTAGATATGTAAAATCAAAGCTAGATAATTGGTTTGGTTTTGAAAATTTGATCTTTCATTGGACTATGCAGCTTTAAATATGGGTGCACTTATCAAACATTTGTCACCACATATAACAGACTGCCAAGGCAATTTAATAGAACCTGTTACTGCAGAAGCCTAATGGTGTCAAGAGGTTTTGGTGTGCATGCCAAAATTCAATTTTCATGGGTTTTCTTCAATATCTCAAAAGTTAGCCATTTAGAATACAAATTATTTTAAGCTAAAGTAAGGTTAATTATAATGATTATCTCAGACAATGACAGAAACTCAGAACCATCGGACTATGCAACTTTAATAGTGTAGATGTGCGTGATAATGATTTGGGTACCGACTCTCCAAAGGACATGTACTGCCTCTTTAATACCCGATACCAGCTGAATGTCGGTAAGTGTCCGGCGAGCATAATGCACACCGGCGCCTCTGGTGGATTGTGCACGGTGTCTGCACGCGCCTCTTCATGTTGTTTATCAGCGGAACGATTCGCTGGATCGTGTTGCCCTGCTCGGCAAATCAGATTCATATGTATGAAGGGGGCACGGCACGGCACATTCAGCTGAAAAAGGGCTTCAAATACTCAGTAAAGAAACCAGCCAGTCATACCGGACGCGGTGGCCCAGTCGGGAGAGCTCAGGCCTCCCGTGCGGGATATTGGGATTTCGATTCCCAGTCGAGTCAAGCAAATAACTTATACAAATTTATCCTTGTCATTTCCTAGCTTGGCGCTCGGCATTAATAGGATGGGGGCAAGGACTGGTTGGCTCAGTGTCAGGATAATGTGATTGAATGGGATATCGGGTCATGGCACTGGCAGCCTGATTTGCCAGTGGGGTAGCACCATAAAGTCACCATGAGTGCACACTGTCACAAGTCGCTACCGATTTCTGATATGACCTTAGATGTTGCCAGTATGCTAAATTCCAACAACAAAATAACCAGACAGTCATAGTAATTTGATGCTGGTGGCATATTTGTCCTGGAAATAGTTGGGCAATGTTATGCCTTATATGTGTATGCTACAGAAGTAGTATGCTTTTTTATTGATTAATAGGGTGGAATCTATTGTTTTTCTCATACTTGCCACAGAAGGGAATACATTATCAATGTGATTATTCTACTGCTCAGTCTCAACAAGCTTCTTTAAATCCATATACCTTATTGGACTGGTCGGTCTATTATTTATTGCTACTAATGATCCTAATGTTAACACAACCATCAAAGTATAAAGTTACATTTAAAAATATTGTGTGAAGTTGTTGGATTATTTGGTAAATAGAGGGTGAGCAGTTTTGGAGTACTGATTGTCCACACATAAATATTGGGTTCAAGCTGTCGGTTTCAGCTTATGTTTGTTTGTTAGTACACATACACATCACTGTTGGATAACTGTTCCCCCCACACTACACACCACACAGCTTCCACCTCACACATCACATACACCCTCTTCTTTACATTAATGTTTGGTTAAACCGATGGGAGTCGGGCAGACCTTGCGTTCAGTATTGTCATCGTTGAGCGTCTGAGCCCAGACCAAGCTCACAACCACGTATGGACCAAGCTCACACACACTCCGCCCCTCCCACCCCAGGCCACTTCCGCGTCCCCTCGCCCCCAATGCCGGGTTCTGTTTGTGAACCCCAGACACCGAAGCCTTATCCTCCATCGTCCGCCACTGCCCCTGTCCCCACGCCCCCTTTTTGCATTCCTTTGGATATTTGCTCACCACAGATAAACTAAACATTTGAGGCCGACCTCCCACCCCAACCCCACCCCCACACCCCCATCTAACCCAAACCCCAACGTTCAGTGCCTCAATCACACCTGTCCTGGCTTGCGTACATTCATTAACAAAAAATATATATATTTTAATTTTAATTTTTTAAATTATCTTTTAGTGACCTACCAGAAATATCGCATACAATTTCGCGGGAAACCAATAGGGCCAACTCATGTATGGTGGGTGGGTTACACTCTACCTGTCCGTAGCGTCACAAGAAAGAAAGAAAGAATGAAAGAAAGAAAGAAAGAAACAAAAATTAGGTGTTTCTAATGATTGCCAACTTAAACCCGGAATGTCGCCATCTAATTACTTGCCCCAAGATCTACTCCAAATATTGGTCCCCAAATCATAATTTCTTACCCATTATCTGTTCTAAATGTTGGCGGTCCCATCTTGTCCAATATCTAATTCTCCACTCAGGGTATTCTCCAAATATTGGCCCCCCTTGTTGTCTCCGATCTTCTCAAGCTGTGCTCTCCATTATCCTCTATGTTTAACCCAACATCTTCTCCAAATGGTTGCAAGCCCAGTCTTCTCCACAAGATCAAATTTCCTAGCCAGGAAGATCTCCAGAACGTTGGCAGCCATATGGTCCCTTATTTCCCCATCAGGCATCCCCCATATGCCAGCACCATGTGTGTGAATGGCTGGTTGTGCACATGACTGTCTGTTTGGTATGTACACGGCTGCCTGTGTGCATAGGTGTTCGCCGAATGAACACAATTCAACGCATCACCAACTCCAATCTCTGTGGCAATGTTTAATTTCATGAAATTTTGATAAAAAATGGGAAATCTTTAGTCACGTGATTTTGACGGCAACCAGCTTTTTGCTAGGGAAAGAACATATGGTGATTTTGGTATGCTACAATTATAGCGAGATTATGTTGCTTAATTCGATTAACCCATATCATTTTCGAAATCAGACCAATTGCCTATATTTGATCCAACATAGCCAAGTTAGACTGGTCCATTTACGAAACATTTATATCGGCACAAAAGGAATATTAAGGGAATCTAATAGAACTTGTCGCTGTTGTACATCATAGAAGCCTTTCGGTATTTCGGTGTGCATTGAAATAATATTTCTATATATAGGCACTTCAAATGTCTCCAAATACACGCATGCCATTTTTGTAAATGAAAGGCACCATAATGTAAGCAGTTACATCTACAGAAAAGGAAGATTGAGATGAAAGTTAGCACATAGCAAAGTGGATTATAATGGTTAATATGTACATATGATATTATAACAATAGCAGCACTCAAAATCATTAGAACATGCTACATTGCAGTAGGCACACAATTACATCTATATATTTCCTCCGCTGAGGCTGAATCAGTCTACTGAATTGGTCAATGAAGGTGGAGGCCTGTTGGTGGCGCCACAGGTAGTAGGAGGTGAATATTTTGTATTACTGGATGGTGCGTAGGAACCTCCGGTATTCATACTGATATAAGCAAAGATTATACTATATGCACATATGGTCTGCAATGTATTAAGCAGTTCGCTTCTCATGGCCTTGAAGATAATATAACCTACGAATAAAGCCCCCCCCCCCCCCCTAAGGTTTACACAGCGGTTTCCTGGTGTTATTTTGACATTTCCCCACTAACATTTAAGGGGCTCCTTCTATTTGGCCAAGGAGCCCTAGTGTGCTTGCGCTGGCAAACCTTTGTTGTTGAGAACCATTAACTGCGCATGCGCATGGCGTTTCCCAGATTTTCCCAGCTGGATCTACCTACATGCCTCAACCAATGGTTCCCTTTTATTGCTGGGGACTTTTGTTGACGCAGAAAGGGCAAATAAATATCAGACCCCCCGTGGTGTTCAATGTGGCACTTACCCGCACTTATATGTGGTGATAATCTCATTACTGTGGCGCCACACGGTGCAGAAAGCATAGATAGACATATATCATTACGCTTTAATGCAGAGCGCCAGGCTAGGAAGCGACAAGTATCAATGTTATAAGTCATTAGTTTGACTCGACTGGGAACTGAACTCTCGACCTTCCGCATGCGAGTCCCGCGCTCTACCGATTGGTTATAATTTTCTGGAATTGTCAGCTGTAATTTTTTGAGCATGTGGTTTTAATTTTCTGAACTTTTCTTGTGGTTGTCTGAGATTGCGCATGACCAGTTTATGACCTTGTTGGTGGCGGTGACCTCGTGACCTTGCTGGTGCTAATTTCCGATTAGACACGGCGGACAACGCGCCCAGACAAGTTCTAATCCTCTCTGTTCTAATCTGACTAAAGCCGGGATCCTTTCCTAAGTCCCTCCAACTCCTCCTCATCCCAAGTTAGCTACACCCGCCAAGCCTGTGTAGTAACCGTTGTGTGTGTGTGTGTTTGTTTGTGTGTGTATATATATATATATATATAATTCCACCAGTAAAACATAATATAATACACACATATGCATGCATAGACATACCTACCTACCTGACAAACTACATACATCATCATCATCATCATCATGCTGTCGGTCGCGATGCAACAAAGACTGCTTTCATTACTTGACTGCCACTCTCCATTTAGCTCTCGCTGTGAGAGTTGCATCCATGAGTCGGTCTTAATGTCTCTCAGCTTCAGGTTTCTCTTGATGGTATACATTTCACGAAAGCTGCCTGCAAAAGTGTTGAAGTGCTGCTGGCTTTTGCAAGTTACCAGCGGCACTCTCTCAGGGAGCAAATAGAGGTTTCACACCGGCAAGAACATGTCAAGACAGGCGCAAAACTATTTGTCCCTGCAGTGGCTGGTCGGGAGATGTTGGGAGTTCCATACATCAACCGCCCTTAATGCTGCCACAGTGACATGGTTTTCTGTTTAGGGTTTGCCCCCTTAGACTTCGGTTCTGTCACGAACCTGTACCACAAGGCAGTGGTTTACAACTCTGCAGGGCAGGGGCGTCAAACTCCCTGAGGTATTGCAATACCTGCAATACCTGCATACATACATACACACACAAACACACATCACATTATCCCCTTATGGATCTACCCAATCCTTGCCCATTCCTAGTAATGCTGAGCGCCGGGCTAGGTAGGCCTAGTTACAAATATCAATTTTGTAAGTAATTAGTTTGACTCAACCAGGATTTGAACCATGGACCTGCTGCACATGTAGCCCGCGCTCTCAGGAATCCGGCCACTGTATCCGGTTTTGTATGCATCTAACGTAAGGTCAGTCCACAAAATAAAGACATTGTGGCACAATGTGTCATAGTTATAGTGATTAGAAACCAAGAGTTGTCATATAGAGTTGAAGCCCTCAACGAACCAGGATCTCCATGTTTTGTGTGTGCTAAAAAAAGAAACTAAATCTAGCACTTCTTTTACTTCTCCTTTAAAAAAAGAAAATAGAATCAGAATGAAACTCAGGACACTGTAGCCTCCTCCCCCGTGTGCTGGGCGTGCCAATATACACCTCTGCTTATCCGCATTCCAGCAAGAATGGGAGAGGTCCGTGGGGAAATTATACAAGGGAAAAAGCATTGGAATGGATCCAGCTGCGCTCACATATAAACTTTTACGGCCATTCATTTATACTGCCATTCCTTCCAAATGCAACGCCCATCACTACCCCCCACCCTCTGCCTCCTCCTCCTCATAATGCCAGGCGTTGACTGGCCTGATAGATTATTCCTGGGCGTTTTGATCTAAATACTGACGGTGTTGGGTTTAATAAACTGGACAGTTAGTTTTTCAGCAGGCTAATTTATTATGCCAGTGCCACACATTTCTGGGGAGAATTAAGCTTATACTATCCTTGACTGTTGGCAAGATAAATTGACCTTGTTAATGCCAGGTATAATAATTACTACCATCAACTAACAACATGGTTTTGATGTAAACACAAATCGACCTGGTTGATACCAAACATATTAATTACTACCATCCATGATCCAGAAGTAACCTATCTTTTATGTAAAGAATAGCTTGACTGTTGGCAATGCAAATCGACCTATTGATGCAAAGCATGCTAGGATCCAATACTAAAATAGCTTCAACTTGAAGCATAGCTGACTGTTGTCAAGGCAAATTGACCCAGCTAATGCAAGGCACACTAGTACAGCATCCAGCAGTATGATGCTTTTGAGTGCAAGCATAGTTTGACTGTTAGCAAGGCAAATCTACTCCGTTGACGACAGGCATACTAGCATCCAGTAGTATCATGCTTTTGAGTGCCAGCATAGTTAGACTGTTAGCAAGGCAAATCTACTCAGTTGACGACAGGCATATTAGTATCCAGTAATACCATGGTTTTCAGTTCAAGCACAGTTTCAAGCATAGTTTGATTGTTGTCAAGGCAAACCGACCCAGTTAACATCAGCCATACTAGCATTCAATAACACCATGAGTTTTTGAGTTCAAGAACAGATGAACTGTTGGCAAGGCAAATCGACGCCAGGCATTCTAGCAATATTATTGGGAGCATTGAGCTGGAGCCCAAGGCGCTCCAGCCCAGTCAAGTGAGCAGTAGACAAGCAAGCCGTTGTTAACATAGGCCTAATACACAATAATCGGCCCACTACACAATAACATCACTCAGTCACATATTGGCTTAACGGGTGGCTCGCGGGCACCACCTATAATGTTCATTAACCAGTGCTCAGATAGCACGACAAGACCTATATAGCTTAATACTAGCAGACAAGCAATGCAGGTAGACTCCATTCCAAATAAGATTAGCATAACAAGTTATACAGCACGTTAGTAGCATTTAATAGAATCACAGTTTGAGTTCAATCATAGTTTGACTGTTGGCAAGGCAAATCGACCTAGTTAACACCAGGCATGTTAGCAAAGGCATCCATAATTAACATAGTTTTGCATTAATAGGATATGGAAGGGACTAGTTAGCTCAGTGTCAGGATAATTTGACGGAATGGGGTATCAAGTCATGGTACTGGTGGCCTGATTTCCCAGTGGGGAAGCACCATAAAGTCACCATGAGTGCACATCCTGATATGACTTTAGATGTTGTCAGGATGTAAAACTCCAACAACCAACCAATCATAAAGGTAGCACTTCGGAGGTCACAAGATTACTACCGACAAGGTTACAAAGTGCCTAGCAAGGTCACAGGAGACATGCATGACTGGGCGTAGGAAGCAGCAGCTACTCTCTTCTGAAATGGGCGGAGGTTACTATGGTACTGTGGCATTTGTTGTGATCGGATTCATGACAGAGGAGTCTTGTTCCAGTCTAGGGAATGTACCCGCATACACTTTCTTATGGTGATTGGTTGGTTGTTGGAGTTTTACGTCCTGTCAACACCTAAGGTCATATCAAGATGGCTAGCGACTTGTAACAGTAGGCACTCTTTGCGACTTTATACTGCTGCCCCACTGAGAGACCATGATACCAGCACCATGACCTGATATTCCACTCAGTCACATTATCCTCGCCCTATCCTAATAATGGCGAACACCCGGCTAGGAAGCGACAAGTATAATTTCTTAAGTCCTTGGTTTGACTCGACCAGGGTTCGAACCCGTGGGTTCGAATCCCAAGATTTACCAAATTGGGAGACGGACGCTCTAGTCATTCGGCCATCCCGTCTGATTTCCTTAGGTGAAAGTTGGCGGGTGGAAGAGCATTTTATTTGAGTTAAAATGTATTGATTTAATAGCTGTTAATTATTCAATCGACTATAGCAACGCCACATGGAGAGTGAGAAACATCGACTTGCCTCCTCCTTTTGCACACAAGTTGGTTGGTTGTTGGAGTTTTACGTCCTGGCAACATCTCATGTGATATCAAGATGAATACCGAATTGTGACAGTGCGCACATATGGTGACTTTATAGTGCTTCCCCACTGGGAAATCAGGCTACCAGCACTATTACCTGATATCCAACTCAGTCACATTATTCACACTAGTGAAACATGATATATGTGTTGTATAAACATGCACCCTGTGTTTATAACTATAAGGCACCAGCCAAATATGCTTGCTCCTGGAGGGTTTGAATGAACGGGGATATGTTCTATGCATGTTCTTTACAGATGGAACAACTATCACCGTACATACCTACTAATACAGCAAAACCTCTAAATCGACTGACCGTGGCACCAACTTTAAATGGTCCATTTAGGGAGGTGGTCGGTATAGGGAGTTTCTGTTATCGTTACAGTGGTATTGTATGACTATGAGCGATGGTTTTGGGAAACAAATAAAGCGATCGATGTAAGCGAGTTGTCGATCTGTGGAGGTGGTCAGTGAGATAGGTTTTACTGTACTATGTTTTTACAAATAATCAGTGAACTGTTACTGAAGGTACCTCCTTCCCTCCTTCCTCTGAGGTCGATACGGGCTGCATAGCACCCAGCGCGATTCTTTGGCAGACTACATACAACCAGCGTGTCATGGTATTGCCATCAGACAAACTCACATGTTAACACTCCGCACCTTGACCCCCCCTCTCCTCGATCGTACACACACTCACACACACACACACACACACATACATACATGCACACACTGACAGCCATTTTCATTGTTTCACCAAAACGTGACCCATTGTGGACAGTACGTTCAGTGTTCTGCTCACACATAAACCTCTAGGCAGACGTCTGTGGACAATAAATGTCGTCTGCTGTGACTGCAATGTCCCGTTATTAAATCTGCTTAGTCCGATAAAATCATCAACTCTTCAAAACCAAAACAATTTTCTGGATTTTATCCTATTCCTGCATATTATGTATATGTAGGGAAAGGGAAAGGGAAGGTGAATGGCAGCAGAGGGAGAGGGAGACCAAGAACATCATGGTTTACAAATATTTCACAGTGGACAGGCTTGAATTATTCACAGTCTATCAGAACAGCACAACATCGGGACAAGTGGAGAACCATTGCATCCAACCCTCGACTAGAGGATGGAACTATTGATTGATTGATTGATGTATATGTAACATGGTGCACTTATTAAGCATTTGTTGCCACAGAGAAGGGAATTCTGAGTCAATTTAATGGAAATTGTTACTGCTAAAACCTATGGTGTCAGAATTTTGGGATGCCTGTCAAAATTAATTTGTCTCACAAAGTTGGCCATTTAAGATAATAATTGCTTCAAACTGAAGTAAGTTATGTTATGACCATCAACCTAAGATATTTATCTCAGAAGATGACAGAAACTCAAAACCATCGGACTATGCAACTTTAATGGTGACGCTACACTAACACTGACACTGACTGACCTCAGGCTGCATCTAATATTGGTTAGTTATTGGAGTTTTGCATCCTGGCAACATCTAAGGTCATATCAGGATGGGTACTGACTTGTGACAGTGTGCACTCATGGCAACTTTATAGAGCTGCCCCACTGGGAAATCAGGCCACCAGCACCATGACCCAATATCCCACCCAGTCATATTATCCTGACACTGAGCTAACCCATCCTTGACCTATCCTATTAATGCTGAGCGCCAGGCTAGGAAATGACACATATCAATTTTATATGTCATTGGTTTGACTTGACCGGGAAGCGATCTCCCTCCCGCATGTGAGGCCCGCGTTCTACCGATTCGGTCACCGCGCCCAGTCGATACCTAATATTAATAATAATGCCCCCAAAAGAATAGATCTTCCCACTTTTAATGAAACCCAAATGTTGCTAGCCCCCCCCCCCCTCCCCTTTTATCAATCTAACTTACGTCCCTTTAGGCAGAGCAGACGACATGGAAAAGTGGATTCGCGCCCTTTTGTTTCACGCACATTCTCGCCATTGTTCACACACCGCAGGTAGTAATGACGAGACTGGGGTTTGTGTGGGCAAAAATGCACAATTTGTCTGTAATCAAAGGACTGGAAAAGAGCACAGGAATAAGACAACAATGCCATTTTGCTGGTAGGGGGTATTTAAATACCGTTTCCTTTGACGGGAGTTGTCATTAGGGAGCAGTCCAGTGGGCTTTTCTTTATTTGGAGTGTCCTTGAATAACCAACCATAAGCCATGCACAGGGGTATAAGACTGCAGACCATTGTCTCGTCGGAAATTACGTGCATGTAATATATAAGTATGTCATTGTTAGAACGCTTCGTTCTTATTTGTAGGGGAAAAATTCTCGTTTAGCCCGCATGTCATGTTCCTCACATGCAATGCGATGCTAAACCGATGCATGGAAAGGGGGAAGTATGGGGGAGACACAACAGTCGGCTTTTAGTTTTAGATTGTCGTCTGCTTTTGCTCAAATGTCGTCTGCACCAATGTAAATTCAGTAATTCCTCACTGGAAGTCGTCTGTATTTGTAGGAAATAACTTTTTTTTCTCTCGTTTTGTCCACATGCTCGGTCGCTCTAATATGCATGGAAAGGGAAAGTGTGGGAGAGCGACAGTAGTCGACTTTTAGATTGTCGTCTGCATTGCTAAAATGTCGTCTGCGCCGATGTAAATTCACTGATTTCTGACTCGAAGTCGTCTGTATTTCATTTCACTCAACAGTTTGGGTCTTGTGGTCCTTTCGTCTACTATAGTTTTGTACGCGCAATTTTAGTTTGAGAAGCAAACTCACTCCGGTAAAAGTATATATCAAATAATAAGGGCATCTTTATGTCACTCATTAATTATCCTGTAAGATTGCACCCAATCTTGGTTACCTACTGTTGCGTAACAACAAGAATAACAATCGCATGCGTGTTACGTCTTATTCAGTTACAAATACAAGTTGCAAAAGCTCATTTTGACCAAATCCATACCATGAGGACAGAACCTTCAGCTATGTGATATTATTAGTATTAATCTAATATATAAATATATATACTGAGTAATGTATTTTAGACAAAGGATGCAATATAACCTGATGATTGCTTACAAACCGGGTATATGATGGGGGTAGTATATTATAATGTATTTGATGTAATATAGCTACTATATATGTACATAAGTTATATAACTAGTATATATATACATATTATATTTGTATGAATTTAGGTTACATAAAAAAATTAATGTAGCAATTTACATAATATATAACATGCATGCCATATAATAGCTGAACCAGGTATTTGAAAGGGGTGTGTATGTAATACAGCTTGCATGGTGTAACTACTATATATAAATGTATTTAAGTAACTTTTTTTATTTAACTACCCCTCTCGAGCACATTGTTTTTTATCAGCGGCTATTGGACATAAAAGTATTACATAACAATGAATGTAATAATTTACATAATGCATAACATATGCATGTCACATGTGTATATACATATATGATAGTACATCAATGTACACACATAGTCTAGGATTTTCCACCAAGTTAACAAAGGACAGCGGTGAATATGCTTACGACTTTCGGTTTAAGCTTTTCAAAACTAGAAACTATTTCGAGTGAAACCAAGGTAAGAGGAACACTCCCCCCTCATCGACCCATGTTCTCCATGTCAGGCGTGTTTGGAGGCGTCGGACCGTGACAGCTCCCTGTCAGGTGTGAGGTCAGGTATACGGGGAGAGGGCGTGCACGGCTCCGCCAGCCCCGGGGGATCAGTCACTCGGTGGATCCATACTGCCTTCAACAACGCGGCCAGAGGGGTGGGCGGAGTGGGAGGGAGAGTGTGGGGGGGGGGGGGGGCGCTGCCAACGAATCCAACTAACTTTAATTGGCTGAGCACTGTACGATATGTCTATATCAAATCAAAGACTCTATAATACTAAGACGGCTCACTCAGCCTGTACTGTGTAATCAAAATGATCAAACCCACCACCTGGTGTGCTGGCTGTTCTCTTGGTTACACAGTTGCTATATTATATGTATAAATGTATATATGAATGTGAAAGATGTGTGATGATGGCGATGCTGATGATGATGCTGATGATGATTTACATTTAGTTTTTTTTATTGAGGATGTGTTTATACTGTCCATAGCATATACGCCTGGGTACCCAGGCTTGTTTTCAATGCTGGCCAGTTGTAGTGTTGGTGTTATTGCAGGTATTGCAGGTATAGCAATACCTCAGGGAGTTTGATGCCCCTGCCCTGCAGAGTTGTAAACCACTGCCTTGTGGTACAGGTTCTTGACAGAACCGAAGGCTAAGGGAGCAAACCCTAAACAGAAAACCATGTCAATGTGGCAGCATTAAGGGTGGTTGATGTATGGAACTCCCAACATCTCCTGACCAGCCACTGACAAATAGTTTTGCGCCTGTCTTGACATGTTCTTGCCGGTGTGAAACTAGTATTTTCTCCCCGAGAGAGTGTCACTGGTAACTTGCAAAGGCCAGCAGCACTTCAACACTTTTGCAGGCAGCTTTCATGAAATGAGCAATCGTGCTATCCACCCTACTATATGGAGCCGAAGCCTGGACAGTGTACAGACGACAGGTGAAAAAGCTGCATACCTTCATGATGCGACATCTGTGTTCAATCATGAGGCTAACCTGGAAGGACAAAGTGACAAATAATGAAATACTCGAACGGACAGGGCTGCCCTCTATGGAAGATCTTCTGATCAAAAAGAATCTCCGGGTGACTGGACACCTCATGAGGATGTCATCAGACAGGCTACCAAAGGAGATCCTCTATTCTCAACTGTCTTCTGGTTAGAGAAAGAGAGGGCGCCCTCATCTCTGGTTCAAGGATACCATCAAGAGAAACTTGAAGCTGAGAGACTTTAAGACCGACTCATGGATGCAACTCTAACAGCAGAGAGCTAAATGGAGAGCGGCAGTCAAGTAATGAAAGCAGTCTTTGTCACATCGCGACCGACAGCATGATGATGATGATGATGTTATCTTACCACACAGTAGCTGTTGATAAAGTGATAAGTTATTTGATTGCCTGCATTTCAGTAGCTTATGCATATTTGTTCATAGCAATTTCATATTGATGTGTATTCATACTTACCTATATCATGTATAATATAATTGTATGTGTTTACATATGAAACACCAACCAGCAGCCAGGCTGATCAAACCCACCGCACGGTGGCACTGCAAAATGTACATTACCATGGGAGAGATAGGGAGTGAGCTGTCTTGGTGTTATAATTATATGGTCTTTGGTCAAATCTAGTAATATTTCCAAGGGGAAAAGGACAATGTGGATATGGATGATTTCGCTCAACACATGACAAATGAATTGTGAAGGTGCTTTAGGCGGCTATTATTTAGCACTTAATATCTAGGTTATAGCTTTAGAATACGATGTAAACATGACACTCTCCAAACCCAAAAACACTAAGCTGGATTTGATCCTACGTATCCAGTTTAGATACTGGTGCACTCATAAAAGTTAAAGGGGTCAATAACTTTGAGTTTCTGTCTTTTGTTTGTAGATACATATGTCAGATTAATCATTATAATCCATCTTACATTAGCTCGAAATAATCTTTATTTGAAATGACTAACCTTGAAGATATTTGAAATGCAAGATTAATTTCGGTGAGCACATAAAGAGTTAGATAAAAGATTCACCTGGTACTTGTAGTACACGGGTGAAGACAACGTAGTGTAAATATGGGCGAA
This sequence comes from Branchipolynoe longqiensis, assembly GCA_030323885.1. Lineage (NCBI taxonomy): Eukaryota > Metazoa > Annelida > Polychaeta > Phyllodocida > Polynoidae > Branchipolynoe > Branchipolynoe longqiensis. Next base: position 81,986,794 of record CM059191.1, on the reverse strand, counting down.
AATAGCTTTAGTATGGGACATGAACTAGAAACTGTGGTTCCAGGATCAAATGGCTACATATAATATATAGGCACAGAGTTGGTGAAATGGGAGAGAATGCAAAAAGACAAGATGGTGCCCATAGAACGCCGTCGATTTCACTTTAAACTCTTATTAAACTGGATGTTTTATTATATTTTTCAACTCAAAGGTAGCGGGGAAATATGAATACATATACAAAGAATAAATGTTGCTTCTTAGATTGTGAAATTAGGCTCTCATGAAGACTCATTTCATTAGCCCAATTTTTCGACCGTTTTTATATAAGGCTGGTCTTCACCCATGTACTGAGTGTACCGGGTGAATCCTTTATCTAATAAAGAGTCTGACATAAAAGGCTGGAACAATAAAATGTTCTATTAAATTGACTTACTATTCACTTCTATGTAGTACCGACTGCTTGCTTAATAGTGCTAAGTGTCTAGTGCTTAATAGTGTCTAAGTTGGATCTGGAGAATCCAATATAGATAAGCGTTTTGGTTTCGAGAATTTGATGTCTTCACCGAACTATGCAGCTTTCAACATTAAGTGTAGCACATAATGAACACCATATGAATTGAATAGAATTTGTCACCTGTTGTAGCCTGCATATTAGTGTTCACACCAACATTAAATTGGAATGTTGTCACTTTTTTCTCTCACAATTTTCTCTAAACGATTTAACCATTTTCACCTAAAAGTTACTTAAATTAAAATAAACTTGTTTCTAACAATCAACCTTATACATTTATCTATGAAGTATATCCGGTAGAACCAATCAGATTATGCGACTTTAATAATACAAAAGAAAACACATTATTTTGGTGAAAACCATCGGTGACCTGTTAGTAATCCGAGGTGCTCGTGCAAGAGGGATTTTCCTGTAAGCTGGTAATCCAAATTCCATGCCTGCAACGCCAACTAACTACTTGTCATAACCAGTGATGCTCATCCAGAATGGCAGCAGGAAATGTTTATTGCAAAGTGAAACACAAAACCCCTACTTCATTCATTATTTCTATGAGTCATGTAGGCATGTGGCATATGGTATTTTGTTCTTCTCACTATTTGGGAGAGAGGTGGTTTATTGAGTGTTACGCTCCTATTCCAGGAAATATGGTGCACCTGTATGCATATCATTAGACCAACATTAACACAAGGGAGTGATTTATATGGTGGAGCAGACACTCAACACTGTGCTCAATATATATTTATATATAATATATAATATGTCATCATCATCATCATGCTGTCGGTCGCGATGCGACAAAGACTGCTTTCATTACTTGACTGCCGCTCTCCATTTAGCTCTCTGCTGTAAGAGTTGCATCCATGAGTCAGTCTTAATGTCTTTCATATTTCATGAAAGCTGCCTGCAAAAGTGTTGAAGTGCTGCTGGCTTTTGCAAGTTACCAGAGGCACTCTCTCCGGGAGCAAATAGAGGTTTCACACCGGCAAGAACATGTCAAGACAGGCGCAAAACTATTTGTCCCTGCAGTGGCTGGTCGGGAGATGCCTTGTGGTACAGGTTCTTGACAGAACCGAAGGCTAAGGGAGCAAACCCTAAACAGAAAACCATGTCACTGTGGCAGCATTAAGGGCGGTTGATGTATATAATATGTAATATATATATATATATATATAATGTAATTATATATGCCGTGTAATGCATTATGGGAATATAGACAAGACAAAGTTCCGCGCTCAGCTGCTGCACGGTTAGCTAACCGATACTACCCATCTATATATTATACACCACGGGCTCTAGTTACCCATGTCCCCACTGGAGCGCCACCTGTGAGTAATAAATGAATGAGTTGAGCTTCTATCTCCCGCTTTGGTAGGTAGATCGTGGCATTCAAACCCTGGTCGAGTCAAGCCATTGATGTAAACATTGATACCTGTTGCTTCCTAGCCAGACACTTGACATTAATAGGATAGGACAACGACTGACTTGACTCCATGTTAGGATAATGTGACTGAGTGCGATACTTGCTCATGGTGATGGTAGCCTGATTTCCCAGTGGGGCAGCACTATGAAAGTCGTCATGAGTGTGCACTGTCACAAGTTGGTACCCATCCTGATAATATGACCATATATGTTGCCAGGACGTAAAACTCCAACAACCAACCAACTATAAAGGTCGCCATGAGTGCGCATTGTCACACGTCAGTACTCGTCGTGATATGACCTTAGATGTTGCCAGGATGCAACACTCCAACAACCCACCCTGTGCTGATCCTATAAGGCGTCTGCCATTTTGTATAATTTTCCCAATTAAAATGGCGTTACTCACCTGACTGTCTGAGGTAAATCTACAATTAATTGAGGCGGTACCGCTACACCCGTGCACCCCTGTACTGAGATAAAAGATTCACCTCATACTTGCAGAAGGGATGAATGACAATGTGGTCTAAATATGGGCGAAAATTACTTTGGTATGGAACAGGAAGTGGAATTCCTGGTTCCACTATCAAATGGCTACTTATATCAGCACAGAGTTGGTGAAATGGGAGAGAATACAAAAAGACAAGATGGCGATGATAGATTAGAATGATGTTGATTTCACATTTAAAGTTCATTAAACTACATGTTGTATTATATTTTTCAACTCGCGGGTGAATATGGCGATGTATATGAAGAATATATTTTGTTTCTTAAATTAACAATTTATATGCTCATTTCATTTACCAAGCCGTACCCAGGTTTTCGCCACTCTTTCTACTGGGTTACTTTTCACCGGTACTGCAAGTACGGGGTGAATCTTTTATCTACCTTGCACCCTGCCCCCGAATACCTGGCCCCTTCATTCTGAACTCTTACCGAGGCCCGGACCGATTCTTTTCAAATCAAGTGCACACACAGTTATTATTGTAATTCGCACGAGGCACATTAAAATGTGATCTCGTCAGTAGACCATGGCCAACAGTACTTATAATGTTCGTGGAAATTACACGCAATTAAAACATTTTGCTGTGCAACGCTAGAGGTAGTGTGCGTGTGTGTGTGTGTGTGTGTGTGTTGAAGAGGTGTTGGTGGTGATACTCATCATCATCATGCTGTTGGTCGCGATGCGACAAAGACTGCTTTCATTACTTGACTGCTGCTCTCCATTTAGCTCTCTGCTGTGAGAGTGATGTCCATGAGTCGGTCTTAATGTCTCTCAGCTTCAGGTTTCTCTTGATGGTATCCTTGAACCGGACTCTCTCTTTCTGTAACCAGAAGACAGTTGAGAATAGAGGATCTGCTTTGGTAGCCTGTCTGATGACATCCTCACGACTGGAGATTTATTTGATCAGGAGATCTTCCATAGAGGGCAGCCCCGTTCGTTCGAGTATTTCCTTGGTCCGGTCCGGTGGTGACACTACATAATCTTTAATTCTTATGCTCAGTTCTCACCAAGCCGACTCGATGACTTAACTGTGATATTTTGTTTGTTTGTTTGGGTTTTGCATTCCAGCAACATCTCAGGTACACCCCAAACCCAATTTAATATGAAACATTGTCGGCTCAGAATGGTCTATTTGTGTCTGAGGTTGACGATGAGGGTCTGGTGGAGCTCTGAGGTTTGGTCATAGCTAGGGCCATGTATTGCCCTTCGGTTATATGTCGAATCAGTCGAAGAGATTGACATGTTTCACGCCAATCAAGTGTGCTAGAATCAGCATAGTTGAAGTTTAGCATTAAGCTTTGCTCCTGTATGTTTGCAGTTAGTTAGGAGTTGATTAAAGTTGCATAGTCCGATGGTTTTGAGTTTCTGAAATTTTCTGAGATAAATACATTAGGTTGATCGTTATTATGTACCTTACTTTGGCTTGAAGTAACTTTTATCTTAAGTGGCTAACTACCGAGATGTTTGAAGTGGAAAGATGCAACATTAATTTTGACAAGTTTGTCAAAACTCTGACCCCATAGGCTTCTGCAGTAACAGGTTCTATTCAATTGCCTCAGGAGTCACTTCTATGTGGCTACAAATGTTTACTAAGTACACCGGTATCTAAGTTAGATATGTAGAATCAAATTTAGATAATTGTTTTGGTTTTGAAAATTTGATATTTCATTGGACTATGCAGCTTTAAATGGATGAATCGGGTACTGACTGACTGCGCATTCTTCAACTGGTCTTTGCAGCCCATCGTGCCATTTACTGCTGTCCAGACTGGAGGTCACAGTCAGATTAAATCAGACACTAGTGCGTTGGTTAAAGCACCTTACCGGACTGGGGAAACGGATAGAAAATGGACACTGTCCGGTGAAATACGTCAATGTCTGTTTTATATGTGGTACACATCCGTCGTGTCCATTATCTGTCCAGTGTGTACGGTGGCAAGTTTTGAACATGCACAAAACTTGTACCAGACACCACCAGACTGACATGCATGGTTGGTGTCCGTTTTAAGTCCTTTTAGTCTATTTTGTCCGGTTCATGTCCGTTGCCCATCCGTTACCTCTCCAGTTTGCTTCCTGCAGAGTCCATTGATGGTGTTGCGGGAATTCGGGATATGTTTCCAGCGCATCCGTGACAGTCCGGTATGTGCCCGGTACATGTCTGGTCTGACCATTTGACATTCGGTTGTTGTCCGGTTATCGTCCAGTGGCTATCCAGTCATGTCCGTTTCATGTCCGTTCGTCCAGCATCCATTCACCCAATAGTGCAACATTTCGATACATTTTGACACTGAACACCACAGGACTAGACAATTCTTTGTCCGGTTTATGTCTGTTGCTCAATCCGGTAAGGTGTGACAGGCACTTAACGCCTTGCATCGCATTCTGTCAGCTGATCAGTAATAGGACACAGAAACGCCAGATCTGAAAACTTAAAACTGACGAAAGTACCGGTTTGCAATCACAGTGATTGCCGCACGGTTTGTCCCCCCATATTATTAATGGATTTGTGTCAAAATACTAAATTGAATTTAAAATTTAAAATTAAATAAATGCACAACCTGCTTTAATTTAAATAAGCAGTGGTCCTCAGGTGGACCTGCATGTGGATAGTATAACATGGCCACTTAAATACTTGCTGCCGCGATCTATAGCAGACACCGACCACAATGTAGGTGCTATGGCTGTAGTTAATACTTGCTGTCCACATCTATATCCCACACATCGATCACAACTGGTCCCGTCTTCATAAACAACTGGACTGAACACAGTGCGTACAACCAGCCGCGCCACCGCGCGGAAGACTTGTGAACTAAACAAAGGCTGCCCACCGGGTTTCTAAACCAGGCAGCTTGCTTGGTTCACCTCACACACATATATATTACCCAGTGCCTCGAATCATTATAATTAGTTCCCTTCCGTTTAAATATAACCCCCCGACACATACACAACTCATCCCCCCTCTCCTGTCCCCTCTCCCCTCCCACCTCCCCTCTCCTCTCCCCTCCCACCTCCCCTCGGGTCTCGTCCTGGTCGGTTAGATTCCACCTTACTGTCGTGGCAATCGTCAGAATGCACAGTGATAATACACTAACCCATATCCGCGAGTGAATGCTGTAATTCGTCGTGAATGTCGCAAAAAAAGGACTCTTTACCCTCATGTGATTTTCCCCAATATCGCAAGAGTATCCCCCCCTTGTGTGACTTTCACCCCATCCCCCTGTGTGTTCGTACGAGATGTCATAATGATGACAGTACGATACCCCAGTGGGTCAGCACTATAAAACCCGCCATGATTGCGCAGTCATAAGTCGATACGCGTGCGATTCCACCGCGCTATCACAAATCGCGTAACCCTCCAACTGTACTACCTGATCATAGGTCGTAAAACCCACAACGAACACAAACAGAAGAAAAATCAGTTCAGTTTCGAAAAGTCGCGAGATGTGCGCCGGGCTTTAATCGCGCCGACTATTAATCAGCTCTTGACGGCGTCTGGCCGCGCGACGGGCGGCGGAACATCACACAGGGCGGGGCAAGGAAGGGCCCTTACAAACTGCACAGGGCTATTCAGATGTCATGGGGCTGTGTATGTTGGGGGCGGGGGAGGGGGGGGGGGAAAGAAACGTGGGGAGGGGGGGGGGAGGGGGGCGGGAGATAGATCCTCGGTGTTGGTGAACTGTCCGAGTAGAACGACCGGCGCCTCCATTATTGGTCCCAAACTGCGCCGATGTTTATGTCTTTCCAACTGGCCACAGTCGATCATCGTGTCGTGATTCTGCCCCCGAAAGGTGCGACCTTCTTTTGATCCCTTTGCGGTCTTTATTGCCTGTTTTTTCTTTTTTTGGGGGGGGGGGGGAGGAGCAAGGTTTCTTCATTCCCCTGGACTTTATTTAATGGCGTGTTGGCAATTACTTGTGTATACGTTTCGTTTATGTGGCGGGGCAGTGTAGCGAAGATGATGCATAGGTTGTGTTGTGTGACAACGCCAGTTTTCGAGAATAGGATTTGAATTTTAACAAAAAAAGCTGAGTTTTGCATTTTGAGTTATCAACTGGCCACGGCTTATTCAGTGTGTAGAAATTAGAATGATAATACCTGGTCCAACCCAACCATTTGTCCATTACTGATTTGACAGGCAATATAACTGTTCTTTTTTCTTTTTAGCCTGAATCAGAATTGGCTACCGCAACTCCCATTCAGAACTTTTTTTTTTTTAAATACCAAAAAACCACCGTTACATGTCTTTTAATATACACTTCACTGTTTTTAGACACATTTAATTTCCGAGGAAAAACTGAATTGACAAAATAAATGCTGCTCTCCTTTTGTCATAAATATGGCATTCCCTCCCAACATGGCATAAACTCACCGCCAATCAGTCAACCTCATATTCCCATGGGGTCACCCATCCAAGTATTGACGGGGTTTAAAGCTGCACAGTCCGATGAAATATCAAATTTTCAAAACCAAGCTAATTATCTAGATTTGATTTTACATATCTAACTTAAATACTGATGCATTTAGTAAGCACTTGTTTCTGCGTAGAAGGCAATACTGAGTCAATTTAACAGAACCTGTTACTGCAGAAGTCTATAGTGTCAGAGTTTTGGAAAGATTGCCAAAACTAATTTTCCATGTTTGCACTCAAAATATCTAAAAAGTTTACCATTTAAAATAAAAGTAACTTTGAACTAATGTAAAGTAGATACTAGTGATCGGTCTAATATATTTATCTAAAAAAAAAAATACAGAAATTCAAAACCATCGGACTATGCAACTTTAATATTGCTTTACATTGGTGAGTGAATGAAAACACTCTTTTCAGCGTGATATTGACTCTTGTTGACTAAATAAGTTTTGGAAGGGTTAAGTAGTGTCCACTAAGATGTATCCATACAGAGTCGGCTCGGTGCATGATAGGGAATACTAATTAAACTAATGAAGGGCTTTAGCTTTAGCTGCCTGGATCAACATGATATCATAGTCCTAGAGACAGCAAATGTAATATTGTCCTGCAAATAACCATGGCAATATAATATCATGAATATATATCCTTCAGGCAATAAGATGATATTTTGGAGGTAACAGTATTAGAACAGTGGATAATATATTAATTCGCTATTGATATTAATTCGTTATTTGTTTATTATTAATATATATTATATTATATATAATATATATATAATATGTAATATATATTATATATCTTATATATCTTTTTATATATTATATATATTATATATCTTACATATAATATATATGTTATATAATATATGCTATTTATGCATATATATATTATATATAGAAAAGTCTAAGAGAAGTGCGGCTCCTGATCTGCGCATTTACTAAATTATTTAGTTACCATAATACTCATTGGTGGCACGTCAGTCACCAGCGGGTTGGCGCGCGACTGCAATCTGCACAATAATATTCAACAATATTCAATAACCATCAAATACAGATTCACCCTTCCTGCTTTATATTACCATAATACAGTATACTCCATATATATTATATTATATATATATATAGTTGCTGGCAATTAAGGTCTGCAAGCAATGCCATGTGAACTTAATTTTAATTATCGTCTTGGCTGGGTTTTTTGTTCTTCTAATTGTTTGATCACGCCTCGATGTACGCGTGTTGGCCCCGTGTCCACTTCCGGTGTGTGACGTCATAAACAGGTGGGTTCCGAGGGGTTGGTGTGTAGCATGGAGCACGCAGGTGTTTGCTGCCATGACACGACCAGTGAGCACCAGCGCGGCCATGACATGCGCGGTTTGCTAACAATTCCCCCATGGTGGGCGCGACTTGCCAACAACCCACACCCTTCCCCCATGGTGGGCGCGACTTGCTAACAATTCCCCCATGTGGGGCGCGGTTTTCTAACAATGCCCCCCCCCCCCCCAAAGTTCCGGCGAAAGTAGGGATTTGTTGGTTAGTTGTTGGAGTTTTACGTCCGTACAACATCTAAGGTAATATCAGGATGGGCATTGACTTGTGACAGTGTGCACTCATGGCGACTTAATAGTGTTGCCCCACTGGGAGACCAGGCCAGCAGCACCATGCCCTGTTATCCCACTCAGTCACATTATCCTGACACTGAACCAACCTAATAATGCCGGGCACCTGGCTAGGAAGCGGCAAGTGTAATTTGTTAAGTTATTGGTTTGACTCGACCAGTGGCGAAAGTAGGGAAGGATGTAACATACAGCTTTGTGTATACACAGTAAAGTGACCTCAGTTGTAACCGGAAACAGTTTAGATGTAGGCTGCATGGACGAATGGTAGTAGTATTACATTTACATATTATATCCCCCCCCCCCCAGCCAATAAATAGCGGGTATATTGATATAGAAGTCATGCGAAACAACCGGTGTGCGCTTGCACCCCACCCACCCCCACACATGTACTCCAACCCCCCCCCCCCACACACACACACTATCCCACCGCAGACCACTATCCATTACCTCCACACCGAATCAGTTCTGCTGCTTTCCAAGGTCTGGCTTATTGAACGGCTAATCCATACCTTACCTATCTTTTTATATATTATATATATTATATATCTTACATATAATATATATGTTATATAATATATGCTATATATGCATATATATATTATATATAGAAAAGTCTAAGAGAAGTGCGGCTCCTGATCCGCGCATTTACTAAATTATTTAGTTACCATAATACTCATTGGTGGCACGTCAGTCACCAGCGGGTTGGCGCGCGACTGCAATCTGCACAATAATATTCAACAATATTCAATAACCATCAAATACAGATTCACCCTTCCTGCTTTATATTACCATAATACAGTATACTCCATATATATATATATAGTTGCTGGCAATTAAGGTCTGCAAGCAATGCCATGTGAACTTAATTTTAATTATCGTCTTGGCTGGGTTTTTTGTTCTTCTAATTGTTTGATCACGCCTCGATGTACGCGTGTTGGCCCCGTGTCCACTTCCGGTGTGTGACGTCATAAACAGGTGGGTTCCGAGGGGTTGGTGTGTAGCATGGAGCACGCAGGTGTTTGCTGCCATGACACGACCAGTGAGCACCAGCGCGGCCATGACATGCGCGGTTTGCTAACAATTCCCCCATGGTGGGCGCGACTTGCCAACAATTCCCCCATGGTGGGCGCGACTTGCTAACAATTCCCCCATGTGGGGCGCAGTTTTCTAACAATGCCCCCCCCCCCAAAGTTCCGGCGAAAGTAGGGATTTGTTGGTTAGTTGTTGGAGTTTTACGTCCGTACAACATCTAAGGTAATATCAGGATGGGCATTGACTTGTGACAGTGTGCACTCATGGCGACTTAATAGTGTTGCCCCACTGGGAGACCAGGCCAGCAGCACCATGCCCTGTTATCCCACTCAGTCACATTATCCTGACACTGAACCAACCTAATAATGCCGGGCACCTGGCTAGGAAGCGGCAAGTGTAATTTGTTAAGTTATTGGTTTGACTCGACCAGTGGCGAAAGTAGGGAAGGATGTAACATACAGCTTTGTGTATACACAGTAAAGTGACCTCATTTGTAACCGGAAACAGTTTAGATGTAGGCTGCATGGACGAATGGTAGTAGTATTACATTTACATATTATATCCCCCCCCCCCCCCCCAGCCAATAAATAGCGGGTATATTGATATAGAAGTCACGCGAAACAACCGGTGTGCGCTTGCGCCCCACCCACCCCCACACATGTACTCCAACCCCCCCCCCCCCACACACACACACACTATCCCACCGCAGACCACTATCCATTACCTCCACACCGAATCAGTTCTGCTGCTTTCCAAGGTCTGGCTTATTGAACGGCTAATCCATACCTTACCTACCCGGTACAAGCCGATAATTAATCAGTCCACTCACGCATGGCTCCTCTGATTGGATGAGGGGTTGGCTTCACTGGGAGGGAATTGGAATTCCCCTCCCCTCCCCTCCCCTCCTCTCCCCTCCCCTCCTCTCCCCTCCCTTCCCCTCCCCTCCCCTGCCCTCCCCTCCCCTCCCCTCTCCTCTCCTCCCCTCCCCTCCCATCCCATCCCTTCCCACCCCCTCCCCTCCCCTCTCCTCTCCGCTCTTCTCTTCTCTTCTCTTCTCTTCACTTCTCTGCTATTCGCTTCTCTTCTCTCCTCCCATCCCTTTCTCCTTTCCCTTTCTCTTTCCCTTTTTCTTTCCCTTTCCCCCTCCTCTTTTCCCCTTCCCCTCCTCTGCTCTCTCTCCCATCTTAGTCTATCTATTCTATATGATTCTATCTACTGGCAAATGCCTTCAAATACGTATAAAGCACATAGAGTACCACCTGTCTTCAACCACCAATTCCCCATCCAGACTTATGTCCTTCTAATTTAGGTTATAGGTCCTGTCATCGGATAGAGACAGCTACATGAAAAAGGCACAACAAGTTTATATATTGAACAATTTTTGGCCCATGGCAGCCAGTGGCTCCAATCACATGGGTCGCTGCAGACGAGTGCTACAATCTACAAAATACATTAATTATATTGAATTCTATCATTAAAGCATGCTATAATTGTGAAGCGACCTTACTTTCTCAGAAGCCTTTCATATCAGATGCTGGGTTGTAAGGCCTGCACGTCCATCAATCACAAACAGCCCAGATGATGATAGAAGAAACCCTGGGGGGTGGGTGGGGGGAGTATTTCATTTCATACATTTTCACCTGGGCGTCACGGTGTGCGAACATTGCATTCAGACGGGGTGTGAACATCCATCTTGTGATGAGTAGAGCTTTACCTATTCTCCTGTTCACCCCCCTCCCATCCACACCCCATCGCTTTCCGATATGCCTATCACACAGTAGTCATGGTGGTGATATCATTCCACAGTGGGAAGCCGCTGTGGGGTTTCTGTGGGTGGGTGGGGTGGGGGGGGGGGGAGGAGAAGAGGGGGGCGCTCATTGCATACAGGACAGAGTGTTACAGTCATGGTGTCATTGCTCACCATATATTTCGTTCTAGTTCCTGTACAGATGCAGTGTGGTCATATTCATGAACACTCTGTGTCCGGATTCCCTTTGTTGTATCTACTTATATAATCAGTGAATGAGTTCATGATCCGGATCATAGCACTTCCAGTTAGTCCTAATAATGTATAGGATGTCCTTGTTTGTTATGTTGTTATCAATATTTAATGATCTGAATTCATTCGTCCTCATCCTCATCCTCGTCATTATTTGCAATGTAGTATTTTAATTAGGCGCAATGGATTTAGACAAATATTGGCAAGAATAGACTTAAGATATATGACAAAAGCCCATACTATTTGCAGCATTTGTGTCGCTATGTGGTTGATACAGGGTCCAAAATAATTATTATCAATGTACAATAGTATTTAGACACAATGGATTGTGGCAAATGTTGACAGGAATAACATTAAAATATGACAAAAGACCATAATCCTTGCAGCATTTGGTTCGCTATGTGGTTGATACAGACTCGAAATGATAAAACCGGAAGAACTTAATCAGCAATCAGGACAGGGTGACGGGGGGTGGAGTGCGATTTGTATGCTTAGATCGACATGGAGAGATATGCTGCCATTATTAGGTAATCTAATATCTATACTCTAATTCAGTGAAGATATCTGAACTCACTACGGAACATCAGTACAACCCTAATTACTGAGCCGCCTCAGATTGGTCCAGGGTCGGTGATGAATCAATTGTGGTGTTAGATCACCGAATTGAGAAGGTTTCAAACGGAGCTCATGGCCTGATAAAGACGGTGGGTTTCCGACTCACTCAGTGTGCACCAACCTTCTCTCCTGTCCAACAACCAGTTCAAAAGTGGAATATGGCATCATCCAACATTAGTTGATTAAAGTTCCATAGTTCGATGGTTTTGACTTTCTGTCATTTTCATGAGATAAATAATATATTCAATTGATTGTTATAATCTACCTAGATGTTGCCAGGACGTAACACTCCAATAACCCACCAACCATACTCTAGTTTGAAGTAACTTTTATTTTAAATGGTTAATTTTGTATGTAGTTAATGTGTAAATTATGTAACACTAGTTTTGGCAAACAAACTAAAATTCTGACACCATAGGCTTCTACAATAACAGCTTCTATTAAAGTTGTGTAGTCCGATGGTGTAGAGTGTCTGCCATTTTCTGGGTAAAATACATTAGAGTGGTTGTTGTAAGCTATATTACTTTAGTTTAAAGTAACTTTTATTTGAAATGGCTGCGTTTTGAGATATGAAGTGAAGGCACGTAAAATTAGTTTTGGCAAGCGCACCAAACCTCTGACACCATAGGCTTCTACAGCAACATGTTCTATTAAATTCCCGTCCTGATGTTTGTTTGTTTTACGTCCTAGCAACATTTAAGGTCATATCAGGACGGGTACCGACTTGTGACAGTGCGCATTCATGGCGACATTATAGTGCTGCCCCACTGGGAAATCAGGCCGCCGGCACCATGACCCGATATCCCACTCAGTCACATTATCCTGACACTGAGCTAACCAGTCCTTGCCATATCCTATTAATGCCAAGCGCCAGGCTAGGAAGCGACAAGTACCAATTTTAAAGTCATAGGTTTCCCATCCTGATATGACCTTAGATGTTGCTAGGACGTAAAACAACAACAAACAAACAAACAACAACAATCTATTAAATTGACTCAGTATTCCCTTGAACTATGAGGCAACACATACTTAATAAGTGCACCAGTATCTAAGGTAGATATTTAGAATCAAATCTAGATAATTGCTTTGGTTTTGAAAATTTGATGCTTCATCGGACTCTGCAGTTTTAAATGGGGGAAATTTCAATCGCGGACAACTACACCTGTGCCCATGCCATATCCTAGTGGTGTCGAAAGTAGTGACAAGAATGCATTTTAAGTCATTGGTTTGATTCGACCTGAGTTCGAAACCGGAGGTTCAAATCCCACGACCTACTAAAATCGTGAGGCGGGCGCCCACCTCATTCAGGCCCCCTATCTGTTAAAACAACTGCATTATAATTTATATCCAAAACGAAAGGGACAGTGGGAAACGGCTGGAATAGAAATACGGTCCGGTGTTACTATTACAGAGTGGAGGGTTTATAGCCTTCTTGCGGCCGACGCGAGTGATGTATTCAGGGTAGGCAGGTACCGTGCACAGCCGGGGGTGGCGCCACCAGTCGCGACATGGAGGAGGCAGTCCAGTGTATCGTGTAATGTTAACAATAATTAGCACATAATAATAATAACAAGGAGTTAATTCCCTTCCGCGCCTTTATACTCGCATAATGAGTTATACATCATAATACTTTTTTTGTTTAGGTAAATGAATTTTATTCATATATCTTTTGTCAGTGCCGTAGCAGTGGTCTATGGTAGTTTGCATCACACAAATCAGGTAGAGAGTGAGAGAATGAGTGTGGGTGGGGGGGGGGGGGGGCACGTGTACAAATTATAATCGGGCCTGTGTGCGCACATCCCCGACTTGATTAATGTTGGGTGCGGAGGTTAGTCAGAGCTAGAATCGGGCAAAGTCTGATGTAATCTGCATAGTTAAACCTCGGCATCCTGATGAGCAACCTCCTGAAGACTGACTCACCCCTCAACTGTCCACTGTCTCCCATTGTTTGCTAACAAGTTCAAGCGGAGAGAGTACTACATAAGTTAGTTGGTTGTTGGGAGTTTTACATCCTAGCAACATCTAACTAAGGTCATATCAGGTAACGAATTGTGACCGTGTGCACTCATGGTGACTATATACTTTTATAGTGCTGCCCCACTGGGAGACCAGACCACCCGCACCAATTTCTGATATCATACTTAAGTCACTTTATCCCGACACTGAGCCAACCAGTCCTTGCCCTATCCTAATAAGGCCAAATGGCTAGCTGAGAAGTGACAAGTATACATTTTTAAGTCATTGGTTTGACTCGACCAGGATTCAAACCCATGGGTTCAAACCCCACGTTCTACCTTATACCCCTGTCACACTACGACGTAACGAGCCAACGTAAGCCTGACGTGGTGATTTTTCGTCATTACGTTGACGTACGTTGGATTACGTTATGATGACGTCAGAATGACGTTAGACTGACGTCTAGCTACATCACATTACGTCGTGTTACGTCGAGGTTTTGGACATGTTCAAAACTTTCGACGTAGCTGGAACGTAAGGGTTTACGTTCGCTGTACATTCTGTTCACGTTCAGCAAATGTCAATGACGTTAAACGGACGTTAGTCAAATGCTGCTCACTACGTTCAACTACGTTCCACTACATTGACCCACATTAAACCGGGTGGAAATGCCCACGCGGCGTAAAGGGAACGTCAGGAGAATGCCAGGAGAACATCAGGAGAACGTACATTCAATGTACGTTCAACGTTTCGCCACCGTCTCATGACGTATGCAATGTCATGTAACGTCCTTCTGGCAATGGAATAACGTTCATAACATTCCGTGAGCATAATGACGTTGTCCTCTCTCGTTGAATGACGGTATCACTACGCTTTACCGATGTTACGCTCTCGTCCACTACGCTGCATCCACGTTCAACTTGTGCCCAAATTTGCATACTACGCCGAGAAGTTCAACGTTCTTCATGTTCTTCATGTCGTTACGTCATAGTGTGACAGGGCCTTAAGCAGGAGACGGATGCTCTGGTCTACTACACACGTACTTTGGCGAGACATTGTATCTAATTTGAATAGAATATATTTGAAAGTTGCATAGACCAATGGTTTCGAGTTTCTCCCATTAAAAAAAGAAGATAAATATATTAGGCTGAAGTAACATTCATTTTCAAATGACTATCTTTGGGGAAAACATTTCCTGTGGAAACATGCCAAATTAATTTCGGTGGGCACTTCAGAATTCTGGCATAGCAGGTTCTATTAAATTGACTTAGTATTCCCTTCGGTGCAGCAACAAAACCAAAGCAATTATCTAGATTTAGTTCTAAATATCCAAGTTAATTGCACCAGTGTTAAGTGCACCAGTATCTAAATTGGATATTTAGGATTAAATCTAGATACTTGTTTTGCTTCAACAAAGTTGATGTTTCTAAGGAACTGTGAAGCTTTAGCAGGGTAGCTCAGTAGAAAACACACTGGTGATATTCACTGACCTGAGTTGTGTGTACTTATTGTTTTCCCTTGGCGCCGACAACTTTGTACTTAATAAAATGCGATTAATTCAATCTACTCCAATTGAGGGCGCTACTTGAATTGCTGAAGGCAGAATGGTGCATGCATCAGAATAGGAGGAATGGCCTATATGCTTACATATTATTTTTAACCCACTCTTCCGCCTGTATAGCTTACAAATTATTTTTAACCCGCTCTTCTGCCTATATAGCTTACAAATTATTTTTAACCCGCTCTTCTGCCTATATAGCTTACAGATTGTTTTTAACCAGCTCTTCCGCCGCCTATATGCTGACAAATTATTTTTAACCTGCTCTTCTGACTATATAGCTTACATATTATTTTTAACCCGATTTTCCGCCTATATAGCTTACAGATTATTTTTAACCCGCTCTTCCGCCTATATAGCTTACAGATTATTTTTAACCAGCTCTTCCACCTATATAACTTGTAAATTATTTTTAACCCAGTAGTAACCAGAAATGAACATATCCCGCTCATATCATCATACTATCTGTATGTGACGTATAATGTATTATGCGAGTATAAAAACTTGGAAGGGAGTGTGTGTGTGTGGTGTGCGCGGGTGACAACTGGGTGGGCTGGCAGTATTTCCACAAATGACAACCGCTCAATTGATTAGAATTTTTCCCAATCACAACAAAAGACCACCCACCACAAGCAGCATCAGGAATTGGATATTGGATTACTTTAATTGTGCCGTTAATTTGAGTAAATATAAGACACTATTAGATCTGTATATTGTGGTTTCAAATACAATGAAGCTATGTTATATTTGGGAAATAAATGTAGTAAAGAAAACATAATATTACCATTAGAGCTTGATATTGTCTGACATGTGATTCCTGAAAGCTGCATAGTCCGATGAAATATAACATTTTCAAAACTAAACCAATTATCTAGGTTTGATTTTGCATATCAAACTTAGATACTGATGCACTTATTAAGCATTTGTTTTTGCGTAGAAGGCAATATTGAGTCAATTTAACAGAAACTGTTACTGCAGAAGCTTGCCAAAACTAATTTTCCATGTTTGCACTCAAAATATCTCAAAGGTTTATCATTTAAAATAAAAGTAACTTTGAACTAGTGTAAAGTAGATACTAGTGATCGATCTAATATATTTATCTCAGAAAAAATACAGAAATTCAAAACCATCGGACTATGCAACTTTAATTAATGGTTGGTAGTGGTGTCATTCATGCAGTGATGACTTGGTAGGTGGCACTGCCAAAGTATTAATCACTGTGCCCTTCAAAGATCAATATATTTGCTTCATGTGTGATATGGTTCATTGATTAACCACGGCCACATAGTGATAAGTGGGTTAACCCTTTCTATCCCGGAAAGTTTACACCGCTTTTTTTTATTTCCTCATTTTTCTCTTTTCTTCATGTATATTACTTATGCAAAGATTATCTATTGCACCTTCTTGTGTGATGTCACTAACCAGGCAGTGATGCCCCTAATGAGGCAGTTGATTCATTCCCCTCCTACAGAGTAGCTACCTTTTTTTTGAAGAGATAGAGAGAGAAAGAGAGAGAGAGAGAGAAAGAGGGAGGGTGGGGGGAGTTAGGCCCAGAAATAGGGAATTTCCTTAGAAAAGAAGTGTGGTTCATTTTAGTATATTTATTTGATAGTACTACTTAGTACTAAACTATAACATTAGTAGTAGCCGATAAATTGGACACAGCCTGGAATTATTCGTGTGCAGATATGCCACCAGGTGGCATGCAACCGCCCTCAACCCTTTAACCCTTTAGGGTTAGAGGTCGTGACCTTTTGCTAATTATATGGAATACCTGTATGAATCTATTATTGATAACGGGCGCCAACCGGGTGGGCTGGCAGTATTTCCACAAATCACCACCGCTCAATTGATTTGAATCTTTCCCTATCACTAAACAAAAACCACCCGCCTCAAGCACCATCGTGAATTGTATATTGAATTAAATTAAATTGTGCCAATTATTGTAGTAAAGATAGGACACTTATTAGATCTGCGAATTATGATTTCACATACAACGAATGGTATATTATATTTGGAAAATAAATGTAGTAAAAGAGAGATAATATTAGAGCAGCATATCGTTGTCTCACATGCGATTCTTTAACTAATGTCCGCATCAATTTAAGATTCATCCTCCATATTCTACACATAGATTAGTGAGACGGACCCGTATATTCCGTGACATTTCCCGACAGATTGTTAGTGATGTGGACCCTTATGTCATATGCGATTTGTCGACAGACTCTTCGTGTTACTGAGGTGGGCCCTTATTTTCTATGAGATTTGTTGACGAACTGTTAGTGAGTTGGTGAGGGAGTCATTGTTTTCCATGAGATTTGTTGATGGACTGTTAGTGTGGTGGGCCCTTATTTTCTATGAGATTTGTTGACGAACTGTTAGTGAGTTGGTGAGGGAGTCCTTGTTTTCCATGAGATTTGTCGACAGACTGTTCGTGTTACTGAGGTGGGTCCTTATTTTCTATGAGATTTGTTGACGAACTGTTAGTGAGTTGGTGAGAGAGTCCTTGTTTTCCATGAGATTTGTCGATGGATTGCCAGTGAGGTGGGCCCTCGGTGCGCCCTACTTCCTGTAATCAGTGATGGCTTCCTCAAACCTGGCGCCCACGCATCGGTTCTCCCGACGCACCGGTGCGTCACGGTTCATTTACTCCCAACAACTGGGCCTGACACAATAACAATACGCAAGTCCAGCTGGTACTAACACTTTAACAGCGCTGGGTGATGGGCTGTGTTAGACGAATCAGAAGAGCGCGGGGCCTGCGTGCGGAAGGTCATGAGTTCGGTTATCGGTCGAATCACGCCAATGTTTGATCAAATTTATACTTGTCGCTTCCTAGCCTGGCGCTCAGCATTAATATGACACTTGATAGGGCAAGGACTGACTAGTTCAGTGTCAGGATAATGTGACTGAGTGGGATATCGGTTCATGGTGCCAGCGGCCTGATTTCCCAGTGGGGCAGCACTATATATGTTACGTGATGTTCTGCACAACATATCCAGATCTGGTGAAAAATATGTGTGGACTGTAGCCGCTGTTGGAGTTTTCCTTATCCTACCCCTCTGAAAACCCCCCAGCCCCACCCATCCTTCCCCTCCCCCCCCCCTTACCCCCTTCCTTGCATGCCAACACCCTCCCCCACCCCAAAGCACACATCCACATACACCACCCATCTCCACCCACATTTATCCATGCCCCAGCGCCCTCTATTCTGCATAGCCTCAGGGTTTGCAGATAGTCAGTCATCTTCAGTCATGGCATCCTCATCCAACACACCCAATTTAGTGTGGGCTTTTCTTCTAAACTACATATATAATCCTGCAAAACAAGAACTAAACAAAAAATATCAAAGCAAAAATACAAATGAATAAACTAGACGTGTATTTCCGTTACATCCTATATATTATGTTCATCCATATATATATATATATTTTTTTTTTTTACCTCAGTACTCCGCCTCTGCCTACTCGTAGTCCAGGGAGAAGGAAGCAAACTATACTACATATTTATATACATATATACATATATATGTATATAAATCTTCGTTATATAGGAATGTATGTCATGCAAGGGTGCAAGGGAAATACTCTCCGGTTTGATCGGCTTTGCTGCAATTATCTACCCTGACCGAAACTGATGTGCATAGCAAGTTACCGTTGATTTGTCCTTGTGCACTGTAATTTGGTGCAAGTGGTGCACTGTAATTTGGTGCAAGTGCTCGGCGTGCCGCTAGTACAATAGCCCCTCTTCTGCCGCGCCACCTGACGGGTGCATAAAGCACCAGGAGGGGCCGCCCCCGCCCAACACCTGTAATTTCACTGATCGGAGGCTGCGCCGAACCCGGCAATTTCACCCCCCAGGTGTGCAAACAAAAGACACATCTCGGACGGGGTGGGGTGGGGTGGGGGGCGGGGTGCTGCCCGGAGACTGTCGCCGGGATGCGGTGTGTAGAGAGAGGAGACACACGTGGGCAGGGTGCTTTCTGTGTGAATGTGTGTGCAATGTTGCCAACTCTCACGAAATATCCCGTGAGAGTGACAGACAGATATTGAAGGTTCTGATCAGTCACCTGATGAACCATAGGTCGACGCCAATATCCCAAGAATTTCAATTCTGTACTGTTGTATGAATGTATGTACTGTTGTATGAATGTATGTACCAATTTCTGTACTTTTGTCAGAAATTCTGTAGGGCTACTTTTGTATGCATTTCTGTATTTTCCTAAGAATGTCCACTTTTGTGAGAAGTTCTGTACTTTTGTATGAATTTCTGTACTTTTGTAAGAATTGCTATACTTGAAAAAAAAATTTTTTTCCTGTACTTTTGATTAAATGCAATTAAATATCACATTATACTGATGATAAGATACCATGAGTATAACCCATTGCGAATACCCTCAAATATATCAATAACCCATTTTAAAGCCATTTAAAAAAGAATTCTAAGGGGGCATGCCCCTGCACCCACCTAATATCCCTGTCACACTACGATGTAACAGGCCAGCAAGTGGGCAACGTAAATACCACTTTTTTACGTCAAGATACGTCAACATTCTCAGCATTTCAGGGCTAAATTGGAAGTCAGTGCAATGTAGTAGACATAGGCGAAATGTCAGTCGAACGTAGTTGTACCGTGTCTCCACAAGTTAGAACGTTTAAACAAAATAAAAGGCCCAACATAAGGATAATGAGCCTCCAGCATTGCGCAGCATCAGCCTAGCGAAATCCTAGCATCGGCTTAGCATGGGACTCCCGTAATTACACCCACCCTAATGTAGCTAGCTAGGTGTGACTCTGATGTAATTCGTAATGTGAGTCAACGTCAGGCTCGCGAGTGAGCAGCGTCAGTCTAACGACAGTCCAGCATGCTCAGCGTAAGGACAGCGAGTGCTCGACGTGAGCATAACATAGGCAAACATGGATGAGAGCTCCTGACCCACCCGCACCTCGGGTATATAAGGGCGCAGTCTGGCTCTCTCCTCACAACTCCTCCAATGTCGGCTTATGCTACCGCGTTACGTCGTAGTGTGGCAGGGGTATTAGCAAGCTCTCCAGCTGCTGCCACTCAGGTTCCATGCCTGCAGTGCAAAAACTCAAGGATTCTCAGTACCTCCAGGTTGGCACCACTGTGTGTCTGGACTGTGAGTGAAGGGAAAACACGTCGGGATATTCAGGCTGGCAGAGTGTGTAATCATATGCAATGTGACAAATAGAATGTTACAGCTGCAGCGTGGGTCACGGTAACGCAGGTGGGAGGGCGGCGCATGAGTGCGAGTAAAGGAGGGAGTAGAGTGAGAGCAAAGTAGAGAGGGAGAAGTGCAGCGATGGAGGATGGAATGGAAAGTAAAGTGAAGTGAAGAGCGAGAGGTAGAGGAGTGAGAGCAAAGTGGAGAGGCGGAGGAGTGAGAGCAAAGTGGAGAGGTGGAGGAGTGGGAATAAAGTAGAGAGGTGGAGGAGTGAGAGCAAATTAGAGAGGTGGAGGAGTAAGAGCAAAGTAGAGATGTGGAGGAGTGAGAACAAAGTAGAGAGGTGGAGGAGTGAGAACAAAGTAGAGAGGTGGAGGAGTGAGAGCAAAGTAGAGAGGTGGAGGAGTGAGAATAAAGTAGATAGGTGGAGGAGTGAGAATAAAGTAGATAGGTGGAGGAGTGAGAATAAAGTAGAGAGGTGGAGGAGTGAGAGCAAAGTACAGAGGTGGAAGAGTGAGAGCAAAGTACAGAGGTGGACGACTGAGGGCAAAGTGGGGAGATGGAGGAGTGAGAGCAAAGTAAACACGTGGAGGAGTGAGACCAAAGTAGAGAGGTGGAGGAGTGAGAGCAAAGTAGAGAGGTGGAGGAGTGAGGGCAAAGTAGAGCGGTGGAGGAGTGAGGGCAAATTAGAGATGTGGAGGAGTGGGATTAGAGTAGAGAGGCGGAGGAGTGAGAGCAAATTAGAGAGGTGGAGGAGTGAGGGCAAAGTAGAGAGGTGGAAGAGTGAGAGCAAATTAGAGAGGTGGAGGAGTGAGGGCAAAGTAGAGGGGTGGAGGAGTGGGATTACAGTAGAGGGGTGGGGGAGTGAGAACAAAGTACAGAGGTGGAGGAGTGAGAGCAAAGTAGGGAGGTGGAGGAGTGAGAGCAAAGTAGAGAGGTGGAGGAGTGGGAACAAAGTAGGGAGGAAAGGTGAAGCAGTAACACTAACAGCCAAGTAGAGAGGGATATATGGAATATCGAGAGTAAGAGACCCCGAACGATGGAGAAGGGAGAGTGAAGGAAACAGGAGTGAATAAAGGAGTGAGTAAAGGAGTGAGAGGAGAGTAATATATTTGGGAGAGCTACATGGATGGATGTTGCGCAAGACATATAGATATGCTGTCGATATTCATGACCCTTGAACTACTTAACATTAATTAACACAATTTAATAAATGAAAATACAAAAAAGAATGCATGTATATATTCATTTAACTAAATATAAATACAAACAAATATATCGATCTGAGTGAACATATGGGCGCCCCGTTAGGTCCTAAAAGGCGCCACTGGTCCCATGAGTACTAGTAGGCTGCAGGTATCGGCAGCAAATATATAATAATGATAATAATAGTAATAATAGTATAATAACAGAATTCCCTTCCGCACCTTCATACTAGCATAATAGTTAAACATCATATATATTTTTTTTTTTTTTTACCATACGCTAAAACCTCTCTAAATCGAGCGACCATGGGACCGACTTTAATGGGTCCATTTAGGGAGGTGGTCGGGTTAGATAGTTACACTGTCCTTACAATGGTATTGTTGCGACCCAAATAAAGATATCGATATAGAGGGGTGCTCGATCTGTGGAGTGGTCGGTATAAGGAGGTTTTACTGTAGTAATATAATGTGCATAATGATAAGTCACCTTCGCACAGGTACCCACCCACCCACCCCCACTCAGCCAACTATCATCCGGGTCGGGTGCGGGGCATCCATTCGTCCTGATAGGGGGCGGGGCTTAACGCTAAGATTCCTTATACGTTGTATTGCGGCATGCGAATGTCGTATATGCGGCATAGATATGTGCCAACCCCCAACATTTTTGGGGATTTTTCCTCCAAATTTGTGAAGGAAAGGTATTGTTTTCTATGGCAAAAGCAGCAGTATTCGCATTCACACCAATCGGTCCATGGGTCGATCCATTTGCCGCATTTTCATTCGCTTTCGCGTTCATATTCGCATTCGGATGTATGGAAGCACCACTATTCATTCACATGCTTTTCGATTTTTATTCGCATTCGCATGCTGCATACCGCATATAAGGAATCTTAGCTTAACTCACACCTCGTCCCCAAACCACTTTCCACGAGGAGGCTGCAATGCTTCCAATACTGCAAATTTTTCTCATACAGAAACTCCTCAGAGGTCACTATGTTATTAGGCTTATCAAATAGGATTGATCTACTATGTAGAGTATAATCCACTCTTCCTATCTTTTCCCGGCCAATTCACACCCTCTCTACTACTCCACTCCATTGAAGTGTCGGTACCTCAGTGAGACAACACTAAAACACCGCAAACTATTCTACCAGTTTTTTGTTTTGTTTAACGAACCCCTACCCCCACCCCCGCAACTACAAGAAGAAACATCGGCTATTACTTATTAAGGGTACTGATAAGTTGATATAATTTTAGGTCAAGTCAGAACTCATCGTACTAGTAACATTGAACCCGGATGTTGCTAGGACGTAGAACACCAATTAGTTAAAGTTGCAGAGTCCGATGGTTTTGGGTTTCTGTCATTTTTCTGAGATAAATATATTAGATTCATCGTTATAATCTAATTTACTTTAGATTGAAGTAACCTTTAGTTTAAATGGGTAACTTTTGGGTTATTTGTAAACATGTTAGTTTCGGCAAGCATGCCAAAACTCTGCTACCATAGGCCTTAGCAGGAACATGTTCTATTAAATTGCATCAGTATCCCTTTTCTTTGTGGTGACAAATGCTAACTAAGTCCATCAGTATCTAAGTTAGATATATAGAATCAACTCTAGATAATCGTTTCGGCTTTGAAAAATTTGATACTTCATCGGACTAGGCAGCTTTGTTGTAATCGAATGTTCTACCAGTTCCGTTCAAAACGCACCAACATCCACATCCACACCCACACCCATGTTTTCCCCCCCAACGGACAAAAAGGCGAACGCGGGATAATAAAAGAAGCATTTTGATTTTATGTGGAGGACGGCACGCTGCTATTTACTCATGCGCGACCAGTGGAAAGCGGGCAAGTTATCCCCATATTATCGCCCAGGCGTCATCACCATTGCGCGCCCCTGTTACCGGCGTGGGGCCCAGCGACCTGTGGTGGCGGATGATTATAGGTCTTCAGGTGGAGAATGTCACTTGCAATAAGCACCAATTTACCGCGGAAAAATGCCCCTCTCTCTTCCCCTTCTTCTCTCCCTCCCACACTCCTCCTCACTCCACACCCACATGGATCCCACACCTGCCTCACCCACCAGACGGGATGACCGAATGAGTTGAGCATCCGTCTCCCGTTTTTGTAGATTGTGGGATTCTAACCCATGGCTTCTAAACCAATGACTTAAAAATTGGTACTTATCGCTTTCTAGCCAGGCACTCGGCATTATTAGTACTATAAGGCTCACGGTTGGCTCAGTGTCAGGGTAATGTGACTGGAAGGGATTTCAGGCCATGGTGCTGGTGGCCTGGTCTGCCAGTGGGGCATCACTATAAAGTCACCATGAGTGCGCACTGTCACAAGTCGGTGCACGTCATGATATGTTGCCAGGATGTAAAACTCCAGCAACCAACCAACCTGTCTCACCTACCCACACACAGACAACACATACATGCACACACACACACGCACGCACACACACAGGCACATATGCCCAGGGTAAATTGACAGAAGGACATTAATATTGAAGTCTGGCGCCGTGCCCTCCCGGGCATGCGCATGCATGCTTCTTTCTTGTATTTGTGCATATATCTACATAGACCAATACGCTCGAATTATTCACTGTATATAATACATATTATTATAATACATACGGCCACACCTGCATAGGCCAATATAGTCTAAAATAATTCGACAGGCTGGTGGGGGGGGGGGGGTAGGGTGTAAAAACCATTCCATCCGCGTAGAGTAAACAGACACAACACAGACCCATCGGCGAAGCATGGCAAGCCATGCACTACATAAAAGATTCACCCCGTACTTCCAGTACAGGGGTGAAAACCAGCCTTATATAAAAACAGTCGAAAAATCGGGCTAATGAACTGAGTATTTTTGAGAGCCTAATTTCACAATCTAAGAAGCAACATTTATTCTTTGTATATGTCTTCATGTTTACCCGCTACTTTTGAGTTGGAAAATAAAATAAAAGATATACTTTAATGCAATTTAAAAGTGAAATCGACAGCGTTCTCTGGCCGCCATCTTGTCTTTTTGCATTCTCTCCCATTTCACCAACTCTGTTCTGATATAAGTAACCATTTGACACTGGTGCCAGGCATTCTACTTCTTGTTCCATACTAACGATATTTTCGCCCGTATTTATAGGCTGGTCTTCACCCGTGTACTACAAGTAACGGGTGAATCTTTTATCTAGCCATGCACCTGCATGGGTTTGCGTGTGCTGGATCAACCAAACTGACAGCTTCACTAGGTGTGTTGTGATAGGGGATCCTAATTCATGCTGCATAGTCCGATACAAACATCAAATTGTTAAAACCAAAACAATTATCTAAATTGTATTTACCTAGATCGACCATCCATTTTGGTTATTTAACACCAGATGGGATGGCCGAATGAGTTAGAGCGTCCGTCTCCGGTGTTTGGTATATCCTGTGGTCGTGGGTTTGAACCCTGGTCGAGTCAAACCAATGACTTAAAAATTGATACTTGTCGCTTCCTAGCCAGGCGCTCGGCATGATTAGGATAGGGCAACGAGCAGTGGAATGAGGAAGACCAATCATCCACGATTGAAATTTCCCCCGCTTAAACAACTAATGGACCAACAACAACAAAAAATTATATACTCCGAAGATGTGATGATCTATCGACGTTCCTCGAAAAGGGTCCACAGCGAGGAGGGGAGGAAAAACGGGTGACCACTGTCCCATATTGAGCATATACCCTTGCAGGATGAGATTCCCATTATTTAAGTACTGATATTGTGTGATTTAAGCAGAAGTTGATGTAGATTAATTTAAAATATACTTTAATCTGTGCAAAAGATACATAAATGTGTGACTATGTCTGAACAAGAAACTACTAAAATGATAATGGATGTCTTCGACTGGGACCTTTCCATAATTTGAGCCTATCAGAGTGGTTCTTTTCGATTGCAAATGGGGGCCACCATTTGCAATCAAAAAGAACAGCTCTGATTGGCTGACACTGAGTTCTGGTGAAAACGAGAAGAGAAAAGTCTGTTTCCTGTGGTGGTTTCAGCGGGTTCCCGTGCTCAGAGGTGTCCCTCGCTTCTGCGCTGCTTCTGCGCATGCGCGGATTTCGCATCAACTCGGGTCACCTGAGCCACTTAATGGCGCATGCGCACATCCTACAAACTCGGGTCGAATAATCGAATACGCTTCTCCGCGCTCGGGTGGACAATTTTTTTTAATTTTTTTTTTATGACCGATAAAAATACAGCAAAATAGGATTTAAAGTATTTTATGATGGCCCAGTTTACCTCTATTTCCATTTAATTAATCTAAGTTATTCTTTTTTTGCACATGGCACGTGTATTTGTCGACTCCACTCGCCGTGTTCTATTTGAATTTCTGACGACTGGGATGACCCGAGTCGCCCGGGTAGTGTTAATCGATTACGGCCATCCTTATTAGATTCTGACGCATGCGCAGAAGCGAGGGACACCTCTGAGCACGGGAACCCGCTGAAACCACCACACCGGCAAGTTCAAACGGGATCATATGAGTTCAAATGTAGCTGGTTGTCCTACTCCTTTCAGTGCTGAATATGATTATGGCGTTCCTCCTAGATAGATTAAGACATCCCCAGCCAGCAAGCCCACATCCCACTTCCTCTCTCAACCTGTCCCGCCCTTACCTCCTTGTCCCCAGGGCTGAGTCCCATTTACTTTTGTGCCCCCCCCCCCCTCTCACACACACCAAACACACACACATGGAATATTCTGTCATCATCAACACTGAGCGCGGTATTCGTGGGGCGGCGCCGGGCTGACAGTGTTTGGACTGCGCCTTCCATAGCTCTTCACCGAGCCGTGAATAACAAAGCACAAGTGGAGGACAATGTGTCAGGAGCTGTCTCGGCGCAGAAGTAAGGCGAAGACGGAGTGGGACGCAGACGCAAGCCCGTCACGAGGGCCTGCGGCATTATGTATTTCATGTGCAGGGCATGCATGACTTTATGATTCATCATAGATTTTATTACCTACCGACCGTGGTGGCCGAATCTGCAGAGCGTCGGCCTCATGTGCGGGAGATTGGGGTTGTTTGATGTTTATTTGTTGTTGTTTTATGTCCTAGCAACATCTAAGGTCATATCAGGACGGGTACCGACTTGTGACAGTGCGCACTCATGGCGACTTTATAGTGCTGCCCACTGGGAGACCAGGCCACCAGCACCATGACCTGA
This sequence comes from Branchipolynoe longqiensis, assembly GCA_030323885.1. Taxonomy (NCBI): domain Eukaryota; kingdom Metazoa; phylum Annelida; class Polychaeta; order Phyllodocida; family Polynoidae; genus Branchipolynoe; species Branchipolynoe longqiensis. Next base: position 81,959,596 of record CM059191.1, on the reverse strand, counting down.
TATCCCACTCAGTCACATTATCCTGAAACTGAGCTACCCAGTCCTTGGCCTATCCTAATAATGCCGAGCGCCTGTCTAGGAATCGACAAGTATCAATTTTTAAGTAATTGGTTTGACTCAACCAGGCTTTGAACCCATGATCCCACGCTCTACCAACACGGGAGACGGACGCTCTAAATCATTCGGCCATCCCGTCTGGTCACGGGAGATTGGGAGATCTGGAGTTCTGTTTCCAGTCGAGTCAAAATCAATGACTTATCAAATTGATACTTGTCGCTTTCTAGCCTGCCACTCTGCATTGCATTAATAGGATAGGGCAAGGACTGGTTACCTCAGTGTCAGGATAATGTGTATTTGAGTGGGATATCGGGTCATGGCCTCATTTCCCATTGGGGCAGCACTATAAAGTTGCCATTAGTGCACATGGTAACGAGTCGGTACCCATCCTGATATGACCTTAGATGTTGCCAGGACGTAAAGTACCAACAACCAATCATCTGCATGGCATGCGTGACTTTATGATTCATAGATTTTATTCTGTTTATTTGTTGCCAATTTTCAAACATTTCATCTTGCCAATACAATGCGCACGCACCCTATCCTATTAATACCGAACAGCAGGCTCGGTAGCGACATAGCATTTGTTAGATCTATGTGATGACTCAGCCAACAAAAAAGACAGCAGCATAAAGAAATCAAATTTACATAGATATTGCTACCCGGGCAGAAGTGTCAGAATGCTGGGTTATGGAGTCATCCAAACGAATTTTCAATCTACTATTCCAAATTCAAAATATATATCTGTCACAGCCCGCTACTTTCCAAGTGCCGAACTTCTTAACTCAGGTAGATTACTAGATTTCAAGCGTTGCATGGAGAGGAAATCTTCCCCAGTTCATCAACTCTACACCAAATATAAACAAGCACTGCTTGCTGGAACCAGATTCTCCACAATTTGTTTAAGGTGGATCCTTACCAGTGAGGTTATTGTTCTGTTTAATTTTGCAAGCCATTGTTTTGACTCAACCGGGATTAGAACTCCCGACTTTCCGCGCGGAAGCCTGCGTTCTTAAAGTGGCAACAGCACGAAAGCTATTTATATAAGTCAAACTGTTTAGTTTGACTCGGTCGGGATCGCGTAACCTCCGGTGTGAGAAATGGATACATTCTCACCGTCCGATTTCCGATTTTTGGAAATTTTGGAGGGGTCACTATTTTTGGAATTTTAGTATGGACAATATTCGGTAGAACACAAGCCTTTGTGTGGAACGCGATGAACCCCATAAGCATATTCAGCGCTATTTGGAGCAACCCAACTAGCCACGGTGCGACCCAACCAGCCTGGGTTGAACTTGTTTCAGCCCGTTTAAACTTGTTTCCGGTACAAAGGCTAGGGGACCAGGTTGGAAACTGAGTGATAATAGATGAAAACTCATATGCCTCTGCCTGAGCAAATGAATGCCAGGGGACCAGGCTTGAACTCCACAGAACTAGCAGTGTAGTCAAGTATTATTTGACTAGTTTATTCTTCAGACATTATCACATATTTATGTATCTTTTGCACAGATTAAATTGTTTGAAGTATATTTGAAATTGATCTACATTAATTTCTGTTTAATCACACAATATCACTACTTACGGAATGGGAAACTCATCCTGCAAGGGTATGCTCGATATGACCCAGTGGTCAGCCGTTTTTGCTTCTTTCGTCGCTGTGGACCCTTCTCGATGAACCTCCGGGACCGTCTTCAAACATCGAGAGGGGGAGGGGTGCGGTGGGAGGGGGTGGTGGGTCCGGAGGGTGGGGGGGGGGGGTCCGCTTTCTTCTGTTATCTGATACTTGTCTAGTTGGGACTGGCAGGCGGAATGTTGTCACACAGAAATTAGGTTAGTTACACTGTCAGAGTAGCTACACAGTGCTCCAATATCTCCCCGCAAACCTAGAGTAAGTTAGCCTAGCCATTGGGATAAGTCCGAACTGACAATCAATGGAGTTATTCGAGGAGGAGTAGGTCCTCTATATATGAAGAGTTCATGCGAAAAAACAAACAAATGGCATTGGGGCAGAAATGAAACCATTTTGTTGCTGTTGGTACATTAGCCTTCATTTTGATACTCCAATCCGTTTTTTTTTTTTGCATAAGCTGCCAGACCCCCATATAATGCGCTACTCAATATGAAATGATTAGACTTTAACTGGAAAGCACACAATATCTATATCTATGTATATGACCATATGAGGAGGGCTACCGACTGGAAGACAGAACTGACAGAACTATGCCCCAATATCCGAATCAGTCAGATTATCCTGATACTGAGATTGCTGTTTTGTGTGTTTGTTGTTTTACGTCCGAGCAACATCTCAGGTCATATCAGGACGGGTACCGACTTGTGACAGTGCGCATTCATGGCGACTTTATAGTGCTGCCTCAATGAGAGACCAGGCCACCAGCACCATGACCTGATAAGTGATATCCCACTCAGTCACATTATCCTGATACTGAGCCAACCAGTCCTTGCCGTATCCTAATAATGTCGAGCTCGAGGCCAGGAAGCCACAAGTATACATTTTTATGTCATTGGTTTGACTCAACCATGGTTCGAACCCACGGTCTACCAACACGGGAGAAGGACGCTCTAACTCATTCGGCCATTCTTTCTGGTCCCTGATACTGTGCAAACTAGTCATATCCCTATCCTATTAATACCAAACGGCAGGCTCGGTAGCGACATACAACGCACAGCGATCTCATTCAGTCGATATGCCCTTAAATGTTTATATGACTTAAACTGCCAACAACAACAAAAACCATTCAATGTGAGTGCTAACAACTCCACTATAGCCGCCAATGTAACTAGAACCACCAATACCACTAGCATCACCAATACCACTAGCGCCACCAATAACACTAGCGCCACCTGTACACACTAGCGCCACCAATTCAACTAGCGCCACCTGTACACACTAGCGTCAGCTATCCACACAGCGCCACCTGCACACACTAGCGCCACTTATACACACTAGCGCCACCAAAAACACCGGTGCCACCAAAAACACCAGGGCCTCCTGTCCACAGACAATGCCCCCATCTCGGGTCACTGCTATCACTGTATCAGTCCTTTTCATTGTCCTTTGTGTACATCTATATATAAATCTATTTATATAATATGTAGATGTTTATGGCTATATGGGACGGAGGGAAAGTTGCCCGTTGCAGGAAACCCTAACAATCATACCCAGTGTGTGAAGGTATCCCAATTCGCCTCGCATTATCCAGCACATCCAAACAGACACCTCAAACAAGCGAGAGTGAAGGTTCAAAGACCTTGGCCATTGTTGGCTTCCCTGCCGCTCAATTTAACCCTCCCTGGGCAGACGACAATCGGCGTTGTAGACTTACATAAACCCGTCGTCCAGCCTGCCCCACACCCTCAATCCACGACCCCCCCCTCCACACACACACTCACACACCTGCTCCCCCCCCCCCCCCCGCACCAGTCACTTGTATGACGTTGCGTCACAGAAGCGCCCACGTCCTTTCGCAATTGCTTTAGGCCCCCACCGTGTGAAATTGCTGGGTGGTGCGTCGCACTACCACATATCACTATAAGATTCTCCAAAAAAAGGATCCCATTTGTCAGCGAAATCGCTAATTTCAACGAAAAATTTAGTTTCCAAATCAGCGGGGACAATTTCCGGTCCACAAAAAAAAAAAATTACTGAGCGAATGAGAATGTTACCTTTGATTATTTGTTAGTCTTGAACTTCAAGTTGAAGTCTTAAAACAGTAAAAATATGTCCAATTAGGTGCCACATTGCACCATTTTTAGTCATAGGTTTAAACAAGAATTCCGGGAGGCATGTCCCTGGACCCGATAGGTTTTCGGGGGTTTAATTTTGTCACTGGGACCCTGATATTTGCGTCAACATTAATGAGGCCATAACTAACAAAGGATATATCTGTCAAAACAAAACAGAACCCCATCTGGCGGCATATTTATTTATCGTAATTGTCAATGGGGTCATTTGTTTTACTATACAGCGGTTAACATACAGCAAGTACCCACCCCCATCCGTCTTTGACCTTAATTACCTAGGGTCGGCGACACTGCTTGTAAAACGCCCCAAGTCTCAGGGGGCGTGGGTGTTACCTAGGTTACCAGGGAGGCTTTGTCTAATACACCTGTCAGTGCCTAACCGTCTGCAGCACGCAAAGATATTCATTACCCACAAGTGACACCCGCCCCCTAGCCCCCCGACCCCACCCACACCGCCTAGAAAGACCCCCCCGCTCCCATCCCATCTCCACATACAGAGATCTCATTCACTTAAAATGATAGCTAAGATCCTTTTTGACTAAATTAATTTTATCTCCATTTTTTATTAGATTTTATTTCTCAACGTTGAACACACTGCAATTATTAACATGGATGGTCATGTTCTGCGTGTTGCGGGTATTTTTCCTTTGCCAGTGTCGGGAAACGACACGAACAAAGACACAAACACCTCTACCATGTTGGGCTTACTCTCCTAACCATTAGGCTATTTAGGGTCCCTGTTGCAATCACCCTACACGGTCGTAGTTTGTGTATGTGGTATTTCACCTGGAGACGCAAATACACCAACTGGAATGGTCTTTGAAGAGTCTCAGGTACTTACAATTACACATATCCGGGTAGTGCACTTCCACTGACAGTGATAGTGATAGCCAATGTAAATTCATCATCAGTGTGATGTGTAAAATGACAATCAACAACCCTTCACCCACGATGGCTTTGTTGTGCGCCACTGATCCCATTTCTCAGCGAAATCGCTGATTTCAGCGAAAACTGACCTTCCATATCCTCATATCAGCGGGAACAAAATCCTGTCCGCAATACCCCCCCACCCCCAATCGGAACTCGTATTTAGTGTATACTATAAAGACTGAGAGCAGACAGTTCTTAAACATTTTCATGACTGAGAGCAGACAGTTCTTAAACATTTTCATGACTGAAAACAGGCAGTGTTTAAGCATTTTCATGACTGAAAACAGACATTGTATAAGCATTTTCATGACTGAGAACAGACAGTGTTTAAACATTTTCATAACTGAAAACAGACATTGTTTTAAGCATTTTCATGACTGAGAACAGACAGTGTTTAAACATGTCCATGGCTGAGAACAGACAGTGTTTAACCATTTCGATGACTGAGTGCAGACAGTGTTTAAGCATTTTCATGACTGAGCAGACTATTAAACTGGCAACGCGTTTTTCAGAGATTTTTTTCATTTTTGTCGCTGGGACCCCAGTTTTCCCCATTCACTACTGCCCTCTGGGACTTGCCAAATTCCATGCCTGTCCACTCCCCAATGTTGTCTTCCCAACCCTTCCTTTCCTTTGCCATTATATATATATATATACCTGTACACACGTCTATAAATAAACCTGTGCCCCTTTCTTCTTCCTCCAGGCCGTCACTGACGACGACTCCGGGTGCTACTCGGTGAGTTCACAGCCTGGAGGTTCAGCACCACCAGAGGGCGCCTGGCAGCGGCTCCAGCAGGGACAGCACCTCCAGGGTCCTCCTCCAACCGGCCACCAATACCAACACCACCAACAGCACCACCAGAACCCGCACCACCAGCACCACCAACCACAGCAGCAGCAGCAGCAGCAGCACCAGCAGCCTCAGCAGCCCTACCAGCAAGCCGAGCTCACGTGTCGCCCTCTGGTGGAAAACGGCGGTAGCGCACAACCCAAGCCGTGGTCCCTGACGCAGCAGGAATTGGAGGTGAGGTGTCGCCACCTGGTGGATAAAGCTGAAAGTACACAATGATGATGACGTACAATGCGGAACACGTACAATGCGGAACGCGCTGAGTTTGTCTCTCGTTGTACAGTTTTTGATCCGCCTTCAAAATTGTAAATTAATGAATCGGTTGCTATTATCATAATTTCAACTATCCTAATTGTCAGTATTATCAGTATTATCAGCATTACCAACATTTCAACGTTATCAACCAACCAACATACTACTCATATCACTACTATTACTACTACTACTACTACTACTAATTATTATTATTATTTTTATTTAAACATTATATTAACTGAATGTATTACGGTATTAATTGAATAAATTAGTTGAATAAATTAGTGAAATTGCCATTATTATCACCATTTTGTTTGTACAAGTTACCTCACACTAAACCCCTCCTGGCTTGCCACGTTTAGGTTCACCAGCTGCTCTCACGAATGCCTCACCAGCCACCAGCTGAGCAGCTCGACTCAGATTCCACTTCCGGTTGTTCGGCGGAAGTGTCGACGACCGACTCAGGCCGGGGTCCCAGCGAGGACGGCGACAATTTAATACAATCGGGCGGGACCCAGGAGAACAAACAAGATGGTGAGCAATGTATACACTCAGCTCTCTGTTTGCTATGTAATATATAAAGTATTACTCGTCGACACAAAAAAAAGCAAAGAAAGAAACAAACAAACAAAAACAATCACCTCAAACTACCAAGAGGTGTATTTCAAAGTCATGTGCTGTATACTTTTCAGTTTTATGAATTCTAAAATATGTGACGGATATACGAGTATAAATGTTTGATGGGAAAATAATATTATTCCTTCCTCCTGCGGGACCCAAGAGAACAAACAAGATGGTGAGCAATGTGTGCACTCAGCTCTCTGTTTGCTATGTAATATATAAACTATTACTCGTCGACACAAAAAAAGCAAACAAAGAAAGAGAGAAACAAAAACAATCACATCAAACTACCAAGAGGTGTATTTCAATTTCATGTGCTGTATACTTTTCGTATTGTATAACGAGTTATGCCCATATTATTTAGGCTGCAGAGCTTAATATCACCTGCCCGTGTATGGCTGGTGGGCGCTGTGCCACCTGAACTCACCCGGCTGGGGTGGCCCATGCAGCAGGCAATCAGGTTCCGGGGGCCCGGGTGAGGCGACTTCGGGCGCTATCAGGTATCCACTCGGCCGGAAGCGAATTCTAAAATATGTGACGGATATACGAGTATAAATGTTTGATGGGAAAATAATATTATTCCTTCCTCCTGCATTGCATTGGGGGTGCAGTACCCCCCCACCCCCACCCCACCCCACCCCGTCTCCTTGGGACGTTGTTTGTAACTGGGTGCCCTCGCCCCATGTGCCACTCAACCAGGAGGATATTCCTGCATCTCGTAGAACTTTGTGCAGCCTGACCCATATAGCGACAAAGCAATGATTCGTTATATTCTCAAATCAAAATTTCTCATGGGAATCAGGTAGTCCTCCTTTTACGGCAGTATGGCATGACATTGTCTTACCTAATTAACTGCACGGAACCTCGTGAAATCATCGCAATGCCAACTATAGCAACCGGTGGGCGTTTCGAGGCTGGTGGCGCCACCTGACGGAAACCAACGGCGACAATGTGGTGGCTTTGGAGGCCATGTTGTTGCTACGTTGTTCCGATAGATGGCAGCACGAGCGCTCAGAGTTACTTCGCACTGACGCCAAAGCTTCTTCTGATACTACTATATGAAAACCGTTTGGTAAAACTATACCTATATGGCTGGTGTGTCAATCTTCAATGACCGAACGATATTTACTCAAATCTATTATATTTTTAGCTCGATTAGCTTTGATTTCAAAGATCATACTTGAAATGAAACCATGGCAAATTAGTTTTCCAAAACAATGCAACATTGTTAGTGTGATCCACCAAGCGATGCTAAATAGAATTGTTCACAGGAAGTCCAAACAATACCTTTCTATATACAAGTTAATTTTTAAGAAAGAACAAAAATTAAACCAGAACAGTTGGTACAAGTATGCCCCAGCGACACCAAAACAACTCGCTGAATGAATAAGGTAAAAACAACATTGTGGAGAGTCAACATAATGTCATTTTGGATAATTATTGACAACAAATGATATCTAAGTGGTAGCTTCTTAGTTGAGATTCAGTAATGACAATTGAGTAAAATTAAAGCAATTCACAAATATATTTTGATAATGTATTATGTTCCTTCAAATATCTGTAAGCAGGACCTTGTACTATGCGGTCATTACTCATATCTGTAAATAATTACGCATTGACTGACAGTTTTACTTTCATAAAAATGACATGTGATACTCTGTGAGGATACTCTAAGTGAAATCTTTGTAGTTCTGGATTTCTTTCAACATTTTAATACTGACCACAACCATAGCTGGGTCTAGAATTGTTGATTGTGCGAAGTACGATCAACGTGTTTTTAATGAAGAGCTAAATAAGCACAATGGACAACATTTTGGGACGTTCGGACTGAGCCAGATAATGTGCATTATTAGTGTGGGTGGGCGGTAGTGTAGGTGAGTGTATAGTGGTGTGTCTGGAAGTAGTGTAAGTGCAGGGTAGAATAGGTATGGTACAATTTTAATATAGGGTATTGTTAGTGTAGGAAAATGTGTAGGACTGTGTTGCAGTGTGAATGTACGACGCCGTGAGTGTAGTGCAATGTGTAAGGCAGTTTAAGTGTGGGATAGTGTAGAAGTGGGGCAGTGTGAATGTAGGTCAAACTGTAGCCGGGTACTGTGGGTAGATAGCATTAAGAACCAACCCATAAATCCTCATTATGAGCATGTCTCCGTTTGGCTGAGCGATCACCTAGCGACACAGGGTGTACTATCAGATGCTGGTTGTGGGTGGAAGGCAAGAGGAGTGCAGGAGTGATTCGGATTACTAGGGAAGTGGGCACTTGTATTTGTGGACCATCCAGTTCGGTTCCATTGCAATCACTGTGATGAGCAGTCATGCATATATATAGCAGTGTGATGAGCAGTCATGCATCGTAGTGTGATAAGCAGTCATGTATGACAGTCATGGATGACAATGTCGTCAGCAGTTGTGCATATCGGTATGACCAGTTGTCATGCATAGCAGTCATGCATGACATTGTAGTCAGTAGTCATGCGTAGCAGTGAAATCAACAGTCATGCCTATAACAATGTGCTCAACAGCAATATATATATATGTAGCAGTGTGATCAGCACTCATTTATGGATATGTAATCATCTGGCATGAACATAGCAGCATGATCAACAGTTAGCTAACAGTGTGCTAAACAGTCATGTATATATCAATGTGGTCAACAATAATGGATAATTCAGTGTGCTCAATAGTCATGCATATACTCAACAGCCACGCATATAAACGTGTGATCAGCCGTCATGAATAGCAGGGTGATCAACAGTCATGTGCATAGCAATATGCTCAACAGTCATCCATATAACAGTGTGATCAGCAGTCATACATAGCAGTTTGAACAACAGTCATACATAAAGGAGTGTGCTCACCAGTCATGCATATGACTGTGATAATCAGTTATGCATATAGCAATGTGACCAACAATCATGCATATAACATTGTGAACAGCAATCATGCATAACAGTGTGGTAAACAGTCATACATAAATTAGTGTGCTCAACATTCATGTATATGACAGTGTGGTCAACAGTTATATATAAATCAGTGTGCTCAACAGTCATGTATATTACATTGTGATCAGCATTCATGCATATCAGTGTTATCAACAGTCATGCATACAGCCATGTGTTAAATCACACTAAGCGTGTTCAGCTCTTATTCATAAAAGTGTGATCACCTGTCATGCGTAGCGGTGTGATCAGTGCTAATCTACGTCCCGCACAGTTAGCCTACGCCATCCTTGCAGCGGCTCGACATGCGCAGTGAGCAGCTCACCTTGTGTTTCCGGTCTGAACGCTGAGCAGCTCAATGGGGCCAGCGTGGCCATCGCTCAAGCACCCGGCTCCGTGTGTGTGTGTGTGTGTGCAGCCAGTCGGGCTGATCCGCCGGAACCCGGCTGCGTGACGCTTCAAGTTTCACATAAATAAATACCCGAGGCTCTGCTCCGGCTGCAAACCGTAGCCCACAGGCGCCGAGAAAGTAGCCACTCTCTCCAGTCCATAGGCCTGGTGTCTCTTCCTACAAAGTGGCGTTTGGGGAATCCGTCCTCTAAGATCATGTAATAGTATTTGCTCTTGCGCGATTTCAGACTGATTTCAGCGCTCCATTTTAGGGCATCTTTTCAGCGGTCCATCTTAGGGCGCCTTTTAAGCGCGTCAATTTAGCATCCCATTTCAGCACGTCCTTTTATCCTGCCATTGCAGCGCGTCATTTCAGTGCTACCTGTATTGCTCCATTTAGTGTCACCCAGGAAACTCTTTGATTTCTTCGGCATGTTTTGGAGTACCTAGTCTGTAGACCCTCGCCCTTCTGATAGTGATAGAGGCACACTACCCAGTCCTACCCGAATCGGTAGAGCGTAGGCCTCCCGTGTGGGAGATCAGGAGTTCAATTCGCGGTCGAGTCAAACCAATGACTTATAAAATAGATACTTGTCACTTCCGAGAATGGCAATAGGCATTAATAGGATAGGGTAAGGACTGGTTAGCTCAGTGTGAGGAAAATGTGACTGGGTGGGATACTGGGTCATGGTGCTGGTCGCCTGGTTTACCAGTGTTGCAACATTATTAAGTCGCCATGAGTGTGCACTGTCACAAGTTGGTAACTGTCCTGATATGACCTTAGATATTGCCAGGATGTAAAACTCTAACAACTAACCAATCACCTTGATATCTACCAATCCTTTAGTTCATACATACATACTCTTAGTACATATCGCCTTCACTGTCCGATATACACTTCTCTTTAAAGTTCCATAGTTTGATGAAATATGAAATTTCCAAAACCAAACAATTATCTAGATTTGATTTTTGCATATCTAAGTTAGATACTGAAGCACTTATTTAACATTTGTTTCTGCACAGAAGGGAATACACTGAGTCAATTTAATAGAACATTTTACTGTAGAGGTCTATGGTCGGAGTTTTGGTAAGCTTGCCAAAACTAATTTTCCATGTTTGCACTTCAAATATCTCAAAAGTTTACCATTTAAAATAAAATTAACTTTAAACTAATGTAAACTAGATACTAGTGATCGATCTAATATGTTTATCTCAGAAAAATGCCAGAAACTCAAAACCATCGGACTATGCAACTTTAAGTATTTAGCTATATATAGCGCCCACCACATAGAAAGTACTCTTTTGGTGCCACGAAACTGCACTTTGAGTGACAGCAGACCAGATGGCGACATGACGTGACAGCTAGACTTATCCTTTTCTGCCTGGGCCTGAGCACAATGCAGACAAAGTGTGCGGCCTTTTCTTGGCGGCTGGATCTACAGTAAGCCGCCTCTCTCAGGTATTCATGGATTTTTCCTGCCGACAGGAAATGTTTGGCCCATTCATAATAATAATGATTTTTCCACCCCGAGGATTAGGGCAACAAGCCTGCTATAAAATTGGCCGGCAGAAAGTGTTGACACCCACATGCATTACTAACGAACTTCTGCCCATAATTCCAAAATCTGCATGCATGTGGAGGGAAAAGAGAAACACAAAAATAGGGGGGGCCCCCCCCCCCCCCCACCAAACCTAAGTTATCCGATCTTTCCGTCCAGTTACTTTCCCACCTCTCCCGAATACTTTGGTTTTATTGTGTTTTGAATTTACATTTACATTATTATAATACAAATTATAATAACAATAATACTAATAATGATTATTGTAATAATAATTATCATCATTATTATCATCATCATCATCGTCATTATCATTAATTAAAGCTGCAAAGCCCGATGAAGCATCACATTTTCAAAACCAAAACAATTATCTAAGATTGATTCTACATATATAACTTGGATAATGATGCACTTATTAAACATGTGTTGCCACATTGAAGGGAATAATGAGTCAATTTAATAGAACCTCTCACTGCTGAAGCCTATTGTGTCACAGTTTTGGCAAGTTTACCAAAACTAATTTGACATATTTGCACTTCTTGAAGATTTATACTGCATATCATGGATAAGTCTGAATAGACTTGTTTTCACCATTAGACAGTTTGTCGATAGAAAGCCCGATCCTACACTTTTACTCACCCAAGGGATTTTTAACCTCCCACACCACATAGACATGGTATGAGAGCAACTGGCCTTTGATGACGCTGTAAGTTATACACAGCGGTGGAAATTCAAATTGGCAGAGGTGGGGCCACAGGGAATCGAACCACTGATCTTCAGATTAGGAGTCCGACCTAGAAATAAGTCCGACACTCTAACCACTCCGCCACAGAGAACAAACACCACTTCAAAAATATTTGTCAAAACTTAGCCATTAAAAATAAAAGTTACTTCCAGCTAAAGTAAGGCAGGCTATGACAATCAATTATATTTATCTCAGAAAAATAGAAGAAACTCAAAACCTTCGATGTATGCATCTGTAATTTTAACATGCCGTAAAACTACTCTTTGATCCACAGGTTCTCCTCTATGCATCTCCACTGACCGATTCCCTTATCAAGTTCTATCTGCTCTATCTTTTGTCGTTGGAACTTATTGGTGAACTTATTCACGCATGCGCCTTCCTTCATTAGGGCTCAGCTCATAGCGCTGCATGAGACGTGGTCACCAGGCAATAGTGGGCGGTGAATATCACTCCGCACCGGTCTGCTGCACCCCCACACACCCTCGTCCACTCACACACACCACCCTCACACACCACCCTCACACACCACCCTCACACACACACCCTCCATTCACACACACACCCTCACACACACACCCTCCACTCACACACACACACCCTCACACACACCCTCCACTCACACACACCACACCCTCACACACACACCCTCCACTCACACCCCCACCCTCACACACACACCCTCCACTCACACTCCCTCCACTCACACTCCCACACTCACACACAGACACCCTCCACTCACATACACCCCACCCTCACACACCCCCTCCACTCACACACACCACACCCTCACACACACACTCCACTCACAGACACCCCACCCTCACACACACACAACACCCTCCACTCACACACACACCCTCACACACACCCTCCACTCACACACACCCCACCCTCACACACACACACCCTCCACTCACACACACACCCCCACCCTCACACACACCCCACCCTCACACACACACAACCCTCCCACTCACACACACACCCTCACACACACCCTCCACTCACATACACCCCACCCTCACACACACACCACACCCTCACACACACACCCTCCACTAACACACACCACCCTCACACACCCTCCACTCACACACACCGCACTCCACCCTCACACACACACCCCACACACACCCTCCACTGACACACACACCCTCCACTGACACACACCCTCCACTGACACACACACCCTCCACTGACACACACACCCTCCACTGACACACACCACACTCCACCCTCACACACACACCCTCTCTCACACACACACCCTCCACTCACACACCCCACCCTCACACACACACACTCACACACACTCCACCCTCACACACCACCCCACCTTCACACACACACCCCACCCTCACACACACACACCCTCCCACTCACACCCCCCACCCTCACACACACCCTCCACTCACACACCCCACCCTCACACACATACCCTCCACTCACACCCCCCACCCTCACACACACACCCTCCACTCACACACACACACACACACCCTCGCGCCAACACTCACTTCTTTCTGGGCGCTAAGAGATTGCCAATAGACCTATTTCATATGACGTCAGCATAGGTATCTAGATCAGTGCGCGCGCCTTTTGTCTGCAGGATGACAGATTGCCACACTGCAAACTCAATGGCTATGAGCAATCTTCATACAGAAAAAGTGAAATATATCTAAAACCACACCACATAGAAACAAACCTCTTGGCAAACAAGCAAATAACATGCTTACCAAACAGATTATATTAAATTTATATGGTTCGGGTTCTGGATTTCCACTAATTTTGAATATAACTAATGTTTTGAACTGCCCGTATCGGCAAACTCAATGCATTGTCAATGGTCATGAGCAATCTTCTTACAGAAAAAGTGAAATATCTCTAAAACCACACCACCTAGAAACAAACCGCTTGGCACATAAACAGATAACCATGCTTACCAAACAAGTTATATTAAATTCATAAGGTTCGAGTTCTGGATTTATATGAATTTGGAACAAAACTAACGTTTTGCACTGCGCGTATCGGCAAACTGAATGCATTGTCAATGGCCGTGAGCAATCTTCTTACAGAAAAAGTGAAATATCTCTAAAACCACACCATCTCGAAACAAACTGCTTCACACATAAACAGATAACATGCTTAACAAACAGATTATATTAAATTTATAAGGTTCGGGTTCTGGATTTCTATTAATTTTGAATAAAACTAACATTTTGCACTGCGCATATCGAGAAACACGGCGCCGCTTAACTCTGATAGCGAAAGCGAGACTGGGCGCTATTGCTTACTAAAGGCCCTGTCACACTATGACATACGGCGTTAGCGTGTGCCCAATTTATGCCAATTTGCCAGTACATTGGCATTCATCGAACTTTGCAGGGGCGGGGGATAAAAATGGGTGTACACACAACGTACACACAACGTACATAACGTATGAAGAACGTAACAAAATACAATTGACAGCCACCCTGCACATATGCTCAAGGTACGTTGACCAATGTTACTTCATCGCTAAAAGTACGGCATATAAATTAAGTACACTGGAGATATGGCAGGCATACGTTCAAAGTATGCGAGGAGTATGTTATGCATCCGTTTGCTGTACGCGGACTGCACGGCTGAACATACGGCTAATGTGTTCCAACCTATCCCAACCTACCCCTAACGTGTGCATAACGTATGCCCAGCATATGCCCAGCTTATGAGAAACGTATGAGACGTATGCCGGCATCGGTTGAAAATCTTGAACATGCACAACAATTATTTTGCGACTCGACCTACGCAGACCTATGCCGACCTATGACACCATATGCCGAGCGTATTCCACGTATGCTCAACCTATGACATTGTATGCCGATGTGTTGGCCGAAAATCGCATACGTCGGCATACGCTAACGCCATACGTCGTAGTGTGACGTCCGCTTTACTACGGAACTGTGCCGCATTGTCTCGCAGAGAGCCAGTTGCTGATGGCGGTTTGCCGAACGTGAGAGATGGATAGATCATCGCCACACACACACACTTTCCTCCTATCAGGAAGAGAGGAGAAAGAAGGAGGAAGGAGCGAACGTCACTCACTTACTCACTCACTCACTCACTCGCTCACTCACTCACTCACTCACTCACCCACTCACCCTGTTGGCCACCCGCTTCCACCTTACTTCCTCGACTCGCTCCCACCTGACCCCCGCACTCACTCCCACCATACTCCCCCCCCACTCCCTCCCTGACTCCCCCCCCACCCACTCGCCCCCTTACCTCCCCTCCCCCCTCCCCCTCACAACCTCCACACCCCCCATGTCCCTCCCAGCAGGCACCTCCTAAGCCGGCAGCATGTGGTCCGTGACTGATGGCAGGACCGGGGTTGGGCTGGGTGGGTGTAGGCGAGTGGGAGGGTGGGAAGGTGGGAAGGTGGGAAGGTGGGAAGGTGGGTGGCACTCTCGGGGGCCACAGCGGCCACAGCGGCCTCAGCGGCTGGCAGCCCGGTGATAAAGGCCACTCAGCAGTAAGGCCGCAGCATTAAGCTCATGATAAACGCTTCGCACCTTCGAGTGGGTTCATCATGTGAGCTGCTCCACGTGGCGGCGAGCGACGGCCACGTGACCGAGTACCCGGGCGTGCCTCGTGTGTCACGTCAGGACCCGCCGCCAGGTGGCCAGGTGGCATGGTGTCAGCTGACCTGTCGGTCCCGCTGACGTCACACGGACGTCCAGGGACCCGCCCGCCCGCTCGCCCGCTCGCTCGCTCGCCCGCCCGCCCGCCCGCCCATCCCTCCATTCACTCCGCTAGCAGCTCAGCGGGGCACTCACCTGGAGAAGCTCACGAGTAGCTCGTGGATGACGGGCGATGACAGTGCACGCGGCCGGTGTCGTGTCAAACCTGGGTGTGCGATGATAGCTTGGCAGCCACAGAAGTTGTACTTTACTCACCCAACGGCTCCAATAACAAAATACAATTGACAGCCGCCCTGCACATGGCGTAAGGCTCAGTCACACCCTACCGGATTGGGGTACCAGATAGAAAACGGACACTGTCTGGTGAAATATGTCCGTTTTAGATATGGACGCATCCGGCATGTCCGTTCTCTGTCCGGTGTTGTTTTGAACATGCACAAAACTTGTACCGGACACCACCGGACTGACGTGTACGGTTGGTGTCTGTTTTAAGTCTGTTTAGTCCATTTTGTCCGGTTCATGTCCAGTACCTATCCATTACATCCCCGGTTTGCTTCCTGCAGAGTCCCTTGACAGTGTTGTGGGAATTCGGTCAGTATATGTTTTCGGCATGTTCGTGAACAGTCCGGTACATGTCCGGTTGATGTTCGGTCCATCCGTTAGACATTCGGTTGTCATCTGGTTATCGTCTGGTTATCGTCCGGTGGCTATTCGTTAATGTATATTCCTTGTCGATTTAGCGTTCATTTCGTCCGGCGGCCTTTGCAACATTTCGGTACATTTTGAAACCGAACACCAATGGACTAGAAAATTCTTTGGCTGGTTGTGTCCGGTACTCAATCCGGTAAGGTGTGACAGGCACTTTAGCAACACATTATAACCTCACTGAGAATTCCCGCCATCCCCACCAGAGTAAACATGGGAGAATTAGATAATTACACCTATAATATATACATATATAATAATAAATGGGACTATGTTATGTATAAAGTACTTATGTGCACATCATGATGAAATGGAATGGAATTATCCTATTATTGCTAGTGTCTTCTCCAACCTCCTGTAACCTTATTCTCTAGTTGTTGTTGGTTGGTTGCTGGTGCATGGTTGGTGTGTGACCTGGAGGGCTGGAGGTCTGCTTCAAGCAGCCCTGCTCCCATCCTTCCCTCCAGGTGGCACCCCTTCTCCTCTCCATCTGCACACTTCTCATCCAGCTTTTGCTTTCTATACAATTAAATAAAATAAAACTAACATTTGAACACATTTCTGAGAAATTGCAAGCAAATCTGAGCAAATCCAGAAATCTTGAGAACATCCGAGAAAAACGGCTCAACTGATTCTAGAAGATCTTTGAGCAATTCCCTAATCTTTTCGCAGGTCTGGAGAATTGTGACACAATTAGGGCATTTCTTAATAAGTCCTGGCATCTCTGAGCATCTCTGAGCAATTATGGGCATATCTTAAACTGACCTTAAAATTGTTTAATCCGTTTGTTTTGATCGTCTGCCATATTCGTCTTAGGAACATATATTAGATTGATCATTATAATATACTTTGAACAAGCAATCTTTGTTAATTTTGGAGCTATTTGAAGCGGAAACATACATCATTATTTTAAATCTACACACCAACATGTTAAACTTCGGCAAATTCACCATTTATCGCGTGCTTCCCAGCATAATAGAGGGGCACCAAATTCAATGATTGCACCAAGATAAGTTGAATGAGTAGTATCAGATCAAGTAGGGTGTTTTGGTTTTGGAACAAAAACACAACAAAACTTTCATCAAATTGTGAAAGTCTAAACACACTTCGAGAGCACCTGAACAGATCCGAGCAACTCGGGAAAAGTGGCGGGAGAGTGGCTCTGGGAAGGGCGCGGGGATTCAACGGTGGGGAATGGCACTGTCAGGGACAGGGGAGATTATCTTCCCCGACGGCCAATTTGAACAGCTCTTCGCCTGAACAGCCCTTAACGCCCCGAAGAGGCTCAACACGGGGCACCGCGAAGTGGCGACACTGGTCACAATGAGCGCATACACAAAGCTGTCCAATTTCAATCACATTACATCTGTATTGATCCAGTCAATTAACTCAGCTGGAACTGGAAGCCAACTCTGCTCCTCCATTGCATTTGCAGTGGGGGGATGGGCACGTCGGGGGATGCTTTACCAACGAAGTCCAACGTTGTGCCAAAGTAGTAGGGGACATTTTGTTTAGGGGGTTTACCGGGCGCGGTGGCCTAAATGGGCAGAGCGCAGGCCTCGCATGCTGAAGGTTGGAGTGCTCCCAGAATATTTGGGAATCGTGCAGAAATAATAATAATTTAAAGATTAACGCACAGATCAGGGAATTTTTAGTAGAATTGCTCCCAGACTATTGGGGAAATCGCGCAGAAATAATAATAATAATAATAATAAATTAACACGCACCTGACACTGCCTAACCACTCCCGAACTACTCTCGAAGAGCTTGTGGCTCTCTCGACAAGACTTTCTGCGTGTGTGTATGGGAGGTGTGGTGTGGTGTTGAGATATGACGGGGATGGGGATGGGGGGAGGGGCGGTGAGTGGGGGCAGTGGTGCATACTTCAATCAGCGACACTCAGCCTGGTCTGAAGCCCACCCAGCTCGCTCAAAGCTGTGGGGGGTGGGGGAGGGGGTGGGGGGATGGGGGAATGAGAAGTGAGGGGCGGGGGGGGGTGGGGGGTTAGCCGCCTGGTAATTAATAAGCACCAACTAATTTCGTTCCTTTAATGGATAAACTAAACGCGCGCCGACCAGGGTGGCCATGCGACGACGCCGCCGCCGTCACCGCCGTGTGGCGCTGCCTATGCGCTGACGTGAGGTGGCGCCGCCTGGTGGCAGAGGCTGGAGTTATTGGGTGCGCGCACACAGGTGTGGAAGCGCGATATGCACACCGCCTTTGGTAGTGACGTCCGCGTCACCCACCTTTAAAAGGGAGCTGTAATGGAAGTGGGTGCGGAGGGAGGGATGAGGGAGGAGGGGTGGGTGGGTGGGTGGAAGGGCGGGTTGTCGTAGGAATAGGACTCAGGAGACGGGAAGGAGGAAGGTGGGTCGCTGGGTGCTTTGTGGTTGGTTGTTTGTTTGAGTTTATGTCCTGCCAACATCTAAGGTCATAAAATCAGGACGGGTACCGACTTGTGACAGTGCACACTCATGGCTACTTTGTATTGCTGCCCCACTGGGAAATCATGCAGTCGGCACCATGACCCAATATCCCAGTCATTCACATTATCCTGACACTGAGCTAACCAGTCCTTGCTCTATCCTAATATTGCTGAGTGCCAGGCTAGGATTAGGAAGCGACAAGCATACATTTTGCAAGTCATTGCTTTGACTCCACAGGGAACCGAACTCCCGGCTTTCTGCACGCGAGGTCCGCGCTCTGCCGATTAGACCATCACACCCGCGGTGCGTGGGGGTGGGTGGGGGTGGGGTTGTGTGCGAGGGTCGGTAGTGGTAGGAGATGGGAAGGAGAAGGGTGGTAGCCGCTGGGTGCTTTGTGGTAGAAGTGTGGGGTGATGGTGAATGGCTGAGCATAACTGCGTAACAGGAACGCCCCCTGGTGTCTCCACGCCGCATCTTAAGAGTTGCCGCCGCTAGGAGTGCTGCAGTCGCGGCTATACTTCACACCGTCCCCCTGCGGTGTGGTCCGCAAATTGAGTCAAATTCCGCGCATGCGCAATTTGCCCCGCCCGAGGTCGACGACGGCGCGGGTCGCGCGCGCATTGTTGGCGCTCCGTTTGCTGAATTCGCGATTAGACTTTTACTGCAGGACACAGAGCCACGGAGAAAAAAAAACCACGCGCTTTTGTTGACTGCTCCTTTGTCCGCATCTCAGCAGTCGGAACGCAGCGCACCGGATGCGCAGTGCGAACCATTTCTTCTTCACGCATCCTCATTTTGATCAGAGAACGTGGGTAGACCT
Organism: Branchipolynoe longqiensis; assembly: GCA_030323885.1. Classification (NCBI taxonomy): domain Eukaryota; kingdom Metazoa; phylum Annelida; class Polychaeta; order Phyllodocida; family Polynoidae; genus Branchipolynoe; species Branchipolynoe longqiensis. The sequence goes on along the minus strand of CM059191.1, from coordinate 81,939,854 downwards.
ATTTCATGTGACGTCAGGACAGGTATTTAGGTCAGTGCGCGCGCAGTTTGGCTGCAGGACACTGCAAACTCAGTGGCTGTGAACAATCTTCATACAGAAAATGTGAAATATCTCTAAAACCACACCACATAGAAACAAACCGCTTGGCACATATATAGAAAACAAATTCAACAAAAAGATTATATTAAATTTATATGGTTAGGCTTATGCATTTCTATTAATTTTGAATAAAACTGATGTTTTGCACTGCGCATAGCGTCAAACTCAATGCATTGTCAATGGCCGTGAGCAATCTTCATAGAGAAAAGGTGAAATATCTCTAAAACCACACGACTTAGAAACAAACCGCTTGGCACACATATAGAAAACAAATTCAACAAAAAGATTATATTAAATTTATATGGTTAGGGTTCTGGATTTCTATTAAGTTTGAATAAAACTTACGTCTTGCACTGCCCGTATCGGCAAACCCAATGCATTGTCAACGGCCGTAAGCAATCTTCCTATAGAAAATGTTAAATATCTCTAAAACTACACAACCTAGAAACAAACCGCTTGGAACACATATAGAAAACATATTAAACAAAGAGATTATATTAAATTTATAAGGTTAGGGTTCTGCATTTCTATTAAATGTGAATAAAACCGACGTTTTGCAGTGCCAGTGTGCCGTCGTTCTGCAGCCAAGCTGCACGCGCATGCGCGATGTTTATAAACATTGAAAGGCATCTATCTATACATACAAGAAGCCCAGCTCCCATACAAAACAATGTAACAACTGGCGACTGCAGCGTTCCAAGCGGTGGTTATTGAACAACTTATGATACGCGTGTGTGCAGTGGTTTTGTTACGTCCTTTACAAATGCAAATAAGGGAATGTATTGTAAAATAGTGATGCTGATAAATGTTAAAGAATAGTTAGCTCTACCTATTATTGGAGTTGCTTTGATCATATGAAGGACAGATAGGTCGAGAGAAACTTGTTTTTTTTGCCAATGGTTAAACTGACAGAGCTGGCAAACTCAGTGAATCTCAGTCTATTGTGTTTTTGTAAGTTGGCCTCACACTAAGGCTTGTAAAATAAAATTACCAAGAATTATATTTAAGATTATTTTGCAATTAGTCAACATTGTATTAAATTACATCTGGTAATTAAAAGAATACCAACATGTATAAAGGAAACTATACTTAATTATTCACAGATTACCTGACCTAAATATGAAACATTACTCCTTAGTATATATATCCAGCATCACATTACCAAATAGCCACCGCTATATTAGTATTTATTCACCACTACATGATGGAAACAAAGCACATTGTAGTTGCACGACGCAATGTAGATTTCACACCAGAACCTTATTTGTGTAGATTTCTGAATACAGTTGAAAATATGAAATGTACATTTCAGAAACTTGTCCCATGTGTGTCGATTTCCGATGGTCTCTGTGTGTTGGTGAGTGCTGCGGCTGCGGCTGCGCCGGGTAGGGTGGTGAGGGACCGGTGTAAAGATTTCAAATTCCCCCCATATTCAAGTTCCCCCCCAGGAACTTGAAAACGTTTTCAAATTCCTCCCAGGGGAATTTGAAAACGTTTTCAAGTTCCCTCCCTCGTTTTAACTTTCCCTCCCCCCGGGGATTATAATCCACACCATCTTAAATAAATAAAAATGAACTACGGACTGACATACACACACAGACATACAAAAATCTCTTATTTTGTGAAATTTCATGAAATATTAGATTTTTTGTGAATTAAATTGTTTTTTGTTAAATTCGTTATTTTTCTGGAAATTGTTAATTTTTGGCATGAAATTGTTCGATTAACAAAAAATGTTTTTGGGGAAATTTTGGTGACTAATATTACTATTTTTCATAAATTTCTGATCTTTTTAAAACTTTTATATTTTTGTGGAATTTTCTTTATTTTTAAACAATTTTAAATTCCCAGAGGGGGGAATTTGAAAATAGGGGGAGGAATCTGAAAACTGTTTTTAATTCCCCCCCCGGGAATCTGAAAACGTTTTTACTTTCCCTGGAGGGAAGTTAAGAACGTTTTCAGATTCCGGGGGGGGGGAAACTTGTTGTTTGTTTGTTGTTGTTTTACGTCCTAGCAACAGTTAAGGTCATATCAGGATGGGTACCGACTTGTGACAGTGCGCACTCATGGCAACTTTATAGTGCTGTCCCACTGGGAAACCAGGCCGCTGGCACCATGACCTGGTCACTCAGTCACATTATGCTGACACTGAGCACACCAGTCCTTGCCCTATCCTAATAATGCCGAGCGCCGAGCTAGGAAGCAACAAGTATAAATTTTAAAGTCATTGGTTTGACTCGACCGGGACTCGAACCCACGACCCCACGATCTTAGGAAGGGCAAGTTGAAATTGTATTCCTGGAGGGGGGAATTTGAAAATAGGGGGAGGAATCTGAAAACTGTTTTTAAGTTCCCCCCCAGGAATCTGAAAACGTTTTTAAGTTCCCCGGAGGGAAGTTGAAAACGTTTTCAGATTCCCGGGGGGGAACTTGAGAAGGGGGGAAGTTGAAATCGTTACACCGGGGAGGGGTGGTACTTGCACACTAGAACCAGTCTCCAATGGGAAACTACTAGTACTACATCTACATCAATTGTTCCATCACATATCAGGTGTACTACCATCAGAGCGAAAGTCAAATGAGACAAATCACGCTTTGTATCTTATAACATTGTCAGAAACTAGCAATGCTCCACCGATCCTAGAGAATGATGAACACTAGTAGTAGTACAGTATAACCCCGTTAAACCAAGCTCGGTTAAACCAAAGGATCGGTTAATCCAAACTTTTTTCGGCAGCCCGGCAAAATACTACCATTTATCATATAAAAAAGTTGGTTAAACCAAAGTTGTTTAATCCTAAGTATCAGTTAATCAAAACAAAATGTTCGGATGCCAGGCCACTTCCAGTATGGTTATACCAAACTTTCATGTGGTTATAAGGTCATCTGAGACCTCACCAACCTTTTTATATGAGAAATGGTAGTATTTTGCCAGATCGCCGAAAAACATTTGGATTAACTGATCGTTTGGGTTAACCAAGCTTGGTTTAATGGGGTTATACTGTATTACTACTAGTGTTCATCATTCTCTATGATCGGTGGAGCATTGCTAGTTTCTGACAATGTTATAAGATACAAAGTGTGATTTCAGCCTACTATTGCGTCAGTTCAGCCTACTATTGCGTCAGTTCAGCCTACTATTGCGGTAGTACTGGACCTCACTATGTAAGACTTGTTTACTGCTGTGCTTCCCCTCAGGACTGAACGTCCCGCACTCACATCTCACCCCCTCACTCCTTCACTCCCTCACTCCCTCATTCCCCCACTCCCAAGGCTACAAACACCCACATCTAATTTATCGCCTTGTGGATCATACGGGGACCTGGAAAAGAACTCGGGCCTTCTGTTCGGAAACCGAAGCAATAAATTCCGCCGGCGAGTGCGTTTCGCTGTCCTGCTATTCAGGTTGTGAAAGACGGGGCCGGCTCTTGCTCTCGGCCCCCCGCCCCCGCCGGCGCCACACATTACCAGCGCCGGCTTCCATTCGATTCCTTCTACTATGTCCGTCAAAAGCATTCAGCGACATGCTATCGACGTTACCATAAACCGATTCGGGGATCCCGAGGACAGCCGAGGCATTGATCGCGATCGGATTTCGGGCGTACCGCTCCTAGCCCTGCCCTGCCGCACCCGGCCTCTCCTCACCCTGTCCCGTCCCGGTCCGTCCCCGTCCCCGTCCCGTCCCGTCACGCCCCGCCCACCCCGTCCCATCCTACCCCGCCCCGTCCCACTCCGCCCCGCCAAATCCCCGCCCCACCCACCTCACCCGCCTCACCCGGACTCTCCTAACCCGCCGCTGCCCGCCCCGCCCGTCCCGTCCTACCCCGTCCTACCCCCGCCCCGCCCCGCCCCGCCCAGTCCCGTCCCAGCCCATACCGTCCCATCCCGTCCCGTCCTACCCCGCCTTAGCTACCCGCCCCCCCCGCCCCGTCCCGCCCCGTCCTACGCCGTCCCTCTTCTACCCTGTCCAGTCCTGCGACCCGCCGCGCATGCGCTATAATAAATACCACAGGTAGATCTATCTAGGTCACCGCTGGGGTATGGGAGCGGAGCGGCCGGTAGTGGATATTGATTTGAGACCGCTGTGCATGATAATATTGATATCATTTACCAGTTGCGGTGCAAATAGCGAGCCGCCAGAAGGGCTGAGACCAGCTATTCTGGATGTGTATTTAAAGTTGCATAGTCCGATGGTTTTGAGTTTCTATCATTTTCTGAGCTAAATATATTAGGTTGATCGTTAGAATCTATCTTATATGAGCTTCAAGTAACTTTGATTTGACATAGCTAACTTCGGAGATATTTGAGGTGGAAACATGCTAAATTAATTTTGGCATGCTTGCCAAAACTCCCATCCCATAGGCTTCAATAGTAACATGTTCTATGAAATTGACACAGAATAGCCGTGTTCACACGGGGCAGTTAATTCGAATCATAAAAATCGACTTGTATAGTTCGGCTCACATTTGGTGTGTGAACGCGCGGCTGAGGCGGTTTAAGCCTGAATCAAATCATATAATTCGGATTTTATAATCCATCTAAGTAGGTGGTTTATATGAACCGAATTTTATGATTCGACTTATATCGCCAGTGTGAATGAAACCGCTAGCTGTGCACAGATATTTTTGTCATCATTTATTTTTAGGGTTTCACTGCCCAGCAGAAGTTTTGACCGTTCCAAACCAATACGATTCAGTCCATACATAGTCGAACCCACACTTTCTAGTGCCGACGTCGATGAACCCAAACTGGTGCTGGTTAGTCTGGACTTGCTCATGCACAGATATCGATTTCCGGCCCAAGTACTGCCCGTGTGGACACGACACTAGTTCGGTTCATATGATCCGCCTTGTATAAATCGCTTTAAACTTTTCCCATGTGAACACGGCTTATGACGTTCTATGCATCAACAAATACTTAATTTGATACTTTTATCGGACTATGCAAATTTAATGCCGTCACGCCTGAGTGCACACAGGCGCTGACACGACGTGCCCGACACAAAAGTGGCGCCCAGGGCTGAGTATAATAATAATAAGCTGAATGTCTTTATCGCAACGAACACCAGAAATGCGCATGATAATATCAGTGTATCGAAAAAAGACGTTTACCTAATGCAATTTGGCATGGTGATGTTAGTTGGTTGCAGGGGAGGTTGTTGTGTTCGTGGGAACAGTTCGATTATATTCAAGTTGCATAGACCGATGCTTTTTGAATTCCTGTCATTTTCTGCGATAACCATATTCGGTCGATCGTTACAAGCTATATCACTTTAGTTTAAATGGCTAACTCTTGATATATTTGAAGTGCAAACGTGTATAATTAATTGTGGCAATCATGCCAACATTCTTTCACCATAGGCTTCTGCATTAACAGGTTTCTTCTACTAAAGTGCCTCAGTATCTCAAACTGTGTGGAAACAAAATTAATGTTTAATAAGTGCACCAGTATCTAAGATAGATATGTAAAATCAAATCTAGGTCATTATTTTGGTTTTGAAAATTTGAAATGTTCATCAGACTATGAAGCTTTAAGTTTAAGCATACTCACAAGCACATCGCAAATCCCCACATCGTCAATAGGAAATCTGTTTACTAAAGCTTGCGCATTTCCAGTGTTCAACTTACTCTATTTTCTCTTTAAAATAATAATTATTGCAGCATGTCATATGACTTATTGCAATATATGATGTGACGTATGACTAGACTTGGTGTTTGACCAAAGGAAGGCAACACTTGTTTGATTGGTTGATTCCAGTAAACTCTGGCTGGCAGTCTCAATGGTACCATCCTAGAATTTTGTTTAAATTTGGTAATGGTGGTGTGTCCGGGGAGAGGACAGTTGTTGGGAGTCGTGGTGCATCTGGCCCTGGCCAATGGATACTTAAACAAAATATATATTTTAATCTTTTCAATTGAGGCTGTATTTATACTGTTCATAGCATATACACCTGAGTATTCAGGCTTGTTTTCAATGCTGGCCAGCTGTACTGTTGGCGTTATCTTATCACACAGTAGTTGCTGATAAGGTATTTGATTGACTGCATTTCAGTAGCAGATAGATAGTTGGTTGATATGGTTAGTAGCCTATGTTAGTTTAAAATAAAAATGTCTTGGCATATATGTGTTTGATTTTTTCTACTCTTACTACTAGACTAGCCTACTCCTATTTACATATCATAGGCTTGTACGTAGCTCTGTGGTTTGCTATCTGGCTACTTTTGGCATACCTAAACAGCAGTGACGCCAGTTCCGCTTACTGAGAATTCGGAGAACTAGACCAGGCAACCCTAGTAAAGTTATAACAATATTGGCATACTCAAATATACAACACATATATTATACCTTACCTCATTCAGCCAACCAGTCTGGTTCACAGTTTCAGGTTCTTCTATATCAATTGGATTTATTTGATCTGGGTTCTATGTAGCATTGAATAGTTTTTATGTATAATTATATCTAACTTATTTATAATATATAATATATTTAATATATATCACATATATAATACATAATATATTTAATATATGCCACATATATAATATTTATATTTATATAGTGTATTATATATGTATTATATATGCATTATGTATTAGGTTATATATATAAGTACACTTTCATTGAACAATCAGCTTCACTTTATGCCCAGAAATGGTGGGTGACCTGCCACTGGCAGGTCACCCACCAGTGCCAGTAAGGCGTTCCATACATAGCAAGCCTTCGGCTCTACCAATGCGTCCTTGAATGTTCCCCCCGCTCATAATCAACTCCTGCCTCTTTTTCAGACGCACACCACACGTCGGTGGAGTCGACGGTCGGCGACGTCTCCGATGCGCGCAGCCGGACGCCAGGTCGGGGCACGCGCACGGGCACCCGGCCCCCCACGGGCACCAAGCCCGGGGGGCACTCAGCGGCACACCCAGCGGCACATCCCGGCAAGCACCCCCATTCTTCCGTCCCCTGCCGGCCGCAGGCCCGCCGCCAGGAGGCGCGACACACAGCACGCCGGACGGCGCCGGGCGACAGCGGCAGCGCGCCGCCGCGGACTACTCAGCAGGCGGCGCATCACTTGACCGGCGCGCAGACGCATGCGCATGCGCACGCGCACGCGCAGGGCAAACACAACCGGTGGCCCTCGGCAGGCGGGCTGGGCGGGTCGGCGGCCGAGGCGCGACTCACCGTGCTGGACCAACCGACGCCCGGAAGGGTGGCAACCAAGTGCGCACCGGCGCACCACCACGCCCCCTACCGGGATTCACCATCGGCCGCCGCCGCCTCCGATGGCGCGTCCTCTGCCACCCTCAGCGGCAAGATGCTCGTCTGGGAGCGCTTCCGGGAGCACACCGACGACGGCGGGCGCCCATTTCCGGTTGGGCCCGCACAGACTTTGGGTAGCGTGCAGGAGACGACGCAGGACGAGATGTCTGACGACGCGAGCACCACTTCTGGTAGCTACGTCCTTGACCTTGACGACCATGCACGAAAACAGCAGCAGCGTCCTGTGATCGTCGGAGAGCGGGACTCCTTCGTGTAATTTTTTATTAATTTGGGGGGGGGGGTGTGTTTTTGTTTATTTTCCCTTGGCGCAGTTCTTAACGTACCCACGGGCGATGTGAGACTGAGAGCGGCTCGATCCGCTCCAATACATCCCGGCGCACAAATAACATGAATACCCCGTGATAAATCCACACACTCGGTGCTATTTATATTGTACATAACCTCGCTGCGCGCGCATGCTACTTACAGTCCCTAGGTAGGCCTTATGCAGTTCCGGTCTGGAGATACGAGACTAGTTTATTGTCAGCTGGGGATAGGTGCCCACTTTTCATTTCTGTCCAATGTAGATGGCTTCAGTGTAGCTAGGCTGTCTGGCAATTTGTGATTCCCCGTGTGTATCACTGTGTGTTTATGCGTATGGTGTATCTGTTTTTCTGTATGCGAATACATATGTATATATACGATTACTACAAATATATATCCATGTAGAATGTGTGCCTATATACTTACATATATATATATATCTATACCACAGATATATGTATATATATATACTTATACACTTATATATGGAGGCCTTCCTACTTATATATTTAGATACTTATGTATATGTCTATATACAGATATTCTACAGGGATATAACATGATCTGCTAAATGGGAGAGAGGCGCAATTCTGGAATGAGATTAGCTCATGAAAAAGACTGCTCGTCGTTGTCCCTTTCGTCAACACTTTATGCAACATAGTCTTCTATAACAATCGATCGAGCACTCCATAGCTGATAACCATAGCTGGATAATATGTCCCCCTCCCTGTGTGGGTTCATGAGAGTTACACTTATAAGTTATATATAGTCCGTTCGTTTCCGGTCCGCTCTGTGTATAAATTATTATTATATGCTGGCAGATGCCACATGATGGGGTGGCCATAACAAATATGTGAAAATGCAAAAAGTACATGTGCCGCTATATTGAGCATACGCAGATCTACATTATAATATATATATATATGATATATATGATATATATATATAGATTTATATGTAGATTTACACTTCATGTAATTCTTATATATATATATATATATATATATATGAATATGTGTACGTGTCTCAGTAAATTACACATAGTAAATATGTGCATACACACATATTTGTGTATATGTGTTCATATATATATATGTGTATGTTTCGGTACATTATTACACATACTAAATATGTGCATACACACGTTATTTGTGTATATGTGTTCATATATATGTGTGTATGTTTCGGTATGTTATTATTACACATATTAAATATGTGCATACACATGTATTTGTGTATATGTGTTCATATATATATATGTGTATGTTTCGGTATATTATTATCACACATAGTAAATATATGCATGCACACGTATTTGTGTGTATATGTGTTAATACATATGTGCAAGTGTGTTGCTATATAATATTACACATACTAAATATGTGCAAACAAACACAGATGTGTGCTATCTGTTCATCTATATATCACATATACTAGTACTACACATTTATGTGAACGCACACATTTGTGTTTCTCTCTACACACACATTGCTCTGTGTATTTACACATATTGCTACGATACAAATGCTTTGTACAGCAACTACGCAGTGAATTGAACAGCATACTGATGTTTCTAAATGTTGTATACAAATACAGTAAGAGCCTGCTTGTTGTTTCTGAATGTACTTGAGGGGAGACCACTCTGTGGAGCGTTTCCTCATTTCCTCGCTGAATATCACTGGATCTCCCAACCCGATCCTCGCATCGCGTGCTGATTCCGTAGGCACTAACCCACTTGCCATAAACTCCAATTTACCGTTTGCTCTGACCAAATGTCGTCTGCGTTCAAGAACAACAAACAAATCCCCCCCATCCCCCATTTTGCAAAACTGACACTCTCCCACTAAGATTTCTTACGTTTTCACTAACTTACTTTGAGAACAACAAATGTCGTCTGCTGTCTCTTTGTCATATGAGTGACAACAGACGACATTTCTGTCAACTTTTCCACAATGGCCTCCTTTTGGTGCACTTGTTACCATGGTCCCATGTTCCCATCAAACCCTTCAGTGAATTAGCATGAAAACTGCCATAGAACTCATAGACCAGAACACATTTAACCAACCCTCTCCTCCCCAAAATATTACCATAAAACCACATCGGCATATGCGTGTCAAATTGTATGAAAACCTGGTTAATGTGTTCTATTAATGTGTATTATTGTCGCAGGCTGTTAAGAACGGCTTCAAGCGGTGGTGTATTCGCGCACACATATCAATACCTCTTTGAATAAAGCCCCAGTCACACTATGGCTTGCAACCACTTTGCGACCTAATTTGACCAATGAACCGACTGCATTAAACATGTCCTTGCGCCCAAAGCAACTCATGAAAATGGTCGCCGACCTCAGGACGACCAGTATGGTCACACGGTTTGTTGTATGGCAGTAGCTGCAACATCCTTGCAACCACTTTGATCGCACGGAGGTCAGCGACCACTGAGGACCACTGTGCGACCGCTTTGCTACCAACCTTTTCTTGTCTTTGCAAAGTGGTTGCAAGAAGTGGCAAGCAGTAGTGTGACTGGGGTATAATTCTCCACTTATTTGTTTACAAAGTTCAGAGGCACTTAGAATAACTACCATGTGCTCTTATCCTTCCGACTAGATAAGAGCTTACTCAAACAATGAATAATGACCGTTTAATGAATCGTCATGTGAGTAGTGTTACCTGTAAGGTAACCAACCGATGCCTTGAAACTCAGTTTGACTGCCTTTTCGTTGCTTGAATCTGGGAGAAAGTCAACCATAACCCACTCCCCGCTGACCAAATCCTGTCATCTGCTCTGTTTTTACACTAAACACTGCGTCATGCAGAACACACACACAAATACAAAACACACATACCCTAACATATATTGACTGAATATCGTCTAAATCAGACGACATTCGAGTGGCGTTCCCGCGCAATCTTAAACCGGGTATTTTCTGTTGTTGCTTCTTTTTTTCCTCTTTTTTTTGTGATGAGAATTTATTTACCCCGCTCATAACGGATAAGTGAGTAAACACTTGTTTTCACCGCTGGACAGCACTAATCAAATTTGATTTAAACCTTTAGAATTTTGTTTTACTAAGAATTTAGGGTCTCTTGCTTCTTGTTTATGGCTTGTAACTATAGATTGCAAACAGTCCAAAATCCAGCTTTTAGTTCATGTTAGTCCATTTATAGATCATCTTTCTAGGTTACATCATTTATTTTTTAAACACTGCTGCTGCGGCTTCTGATGTTGATGTTGATGTTGATGTTCTTGTGTATGCAAGCCCAGCCTGGCAGTGGTGGAGGGGTTAGAGCAGAGCCTAATGACGCTTAATACGACGCGGCAAACTCAAGAAATGGCGGCTAATTGGTCATATCTTGTTGCCGCCTTAGGAGGGCCCGTGATTAGCGCCCTGTAATGTCGGTATAAAGGGGCCCTTCCACGTGCCCCCGGATACCGTCCCATCAACGGATCAGCAACTCATTAAATGCAGAAGAAAACAGTAAGCATAATAATACCACCTCTACTCACTCACTCACTCACTCACTCACTCACTCACTCACTCACTCACTCTCCCCCTCTCTCTCCTCCCTCCTCCCTCCCTTCCCTCGTCCCTCCCTCACTCCCTCCTTTCCTCCCTTCCTGCCCCCTCCCTCGGTCAGTCCCTCTCACCCTCCTTACCAGCCTTGCTCTCTCCCTCCGACTTACCACCCCCCCCCCCCCCCCCCCCCCCCCCCCTCGCTCCCCATTCCCCATTCCCTCCCTCGCCCCCCCCCCTTCCATCCCTCCTTCCCTCCACCCCTCCTTCCCCCCTTCAATCTACCCCTCCTTCCCTCCCTCCCACATCCCTCTCCATCTGACTACAACTACAACTCAGGGAACAGCCAGGGACATAATTCTTTCAATTGTTTCAAGAACTTTGTGGAAAGCAGGCTAACCTTAGAGCGCTTTAGGTTTTCACCAAAACAATTCATTTGATTTATTTTTGTATCTGAGCGATAGACTTGTTGATGAAACGCGCCCGCCGGTCCACGTGGTACTAAGTGGTGCGAAGTTAAATGACGGCGGTGGACAGCGCGCTGAAGTAGGTTCGGGAGTGGTCGGGAGTGGTCGGGTGTGGTCCAATGGACATACGCAGACGACGCTTGTGATCACGTGTGTGTGTATGACTATTCTGTTGCATGCCGGGCTACGAGCGCATCTTAGTAATGGGGTTGTAGACCGTATTCACGCTACACCATGTTTGTTGCGTACTCTAGGACATAGTACACCGCCCACCGCCCACCCATTACTCATCCTTCACGGTCATCACTCACAACACACAATCCCCCTCCACACACCCACACACCCACATTACTCAACACACATTCTTCTCATTCACCCACCCACCATTACTCAGCACGCCTCACTCAGCACTGCTCATCACGCCCCTCCTCAACTCCCGGTGGTGCCTTCTGGTTCCCCCCTTCCCTCCCTAAGACAGGACTCTGCACACTGAGACTTGGGTGTGTGTGAGTGAGAGAGAGAGAGAGAGAGAGAGAGATAGAGAGAGAGAGAGAGAGAGGGAGAGAGACATAGACCATGGCCGGTTTTTAGTAGCTCGACCACTTACTGCGCTATTCTTTACTGTCTCATTAATCCAGTCGCGCCCCGTAACCTAATGGCGGTGCCTGGCAGGTAATGTGGGAGGATGCTTGGCGCCACCACCGCCCTATCACCCTATACCAGCACCATCACCACGAGCAGCACCACCGCCAGCACACTTACCACGCCTCTCTATCGCCGCCACACCCGACAGCGGCCATCACACTTTACCACCACCAGCACCACCAGCAGCAGCACCGCCGGCACTGTTACCACGCCCCTCTATCGCCACCACACTTTGTAATGCGTGACTCTAACCAGTCCGACAGCGGCCATCACCCTATACCACCAGCACCACTTACCATGCCCCTCTATCGCCGCCACACTTGTTAATGCATGACTCTAACCAGTCCGACAGTGGCCATCACCCTATACCACCAGCACCACTTACCATGCCCCTCTATCACCGGCACACTTGTTAATGCGTGACTCTAACCAGTCCGACAGTGGCCATCACCCTATACCACCAGCACCACTTACCATGCCCCTCTATTGCCACCACACTTGTTAATGTGCGACTCTAACCAGTCCGACAGTGGCCATCACCCTATACCACCAGCACCACTTACCACACCCCTCTATCGCCACCACACTTGTTACTGCGCGACTCTAACGAGTCCAACAGTGGCCATCACCCTATACCACCAGCACCACTTACCATGCCCCTCTATCGCCACCACACTTGTTAATGTGCGACTCTAACCACGCCCCTCTACTTCCCAATTGGAGTGGTGGCGCCACCAACGTGCGCCAACCTCACTAACCACCCCATATAGCCTGTGTCAGTCTAGCAACACATTATATACTTATAATATATGTATATAATTATGAACAGTAGGCGCAAATCCCCGTAAACCCCAATCCAAAAATATAGTTTAAATAAAAGATGTTTACGTGAACATTATTTTAATTCTCACTAAGTCCACGTTTGTTATGCTCACATGGTTACAGAGAAATGAACAAACAAGTAGGAATATAACATAATCTTTTTTTTAGGTTTTATTCCAATGTTTATCTCAATTTTTGGATTGTCGGATACAGGGTTTTGCGCCTGACCTTTTCATATATATTATATATATATATATATTTATCAATTCTTAAGTAATTGTCTTTCTGTCTATATATGTGGATTATAGAAAAAAGAGTAGTTTCAAATTCAATCCTATCACATCTTACCCTTTTGGCGGGGTGGGTGGTTAGGGGAGGAGGGCATGGATTTGAAGACAATGTTGCGGCTGTCAGTTTTTTGTGGGCGTGGATTTTAGCCCAGTATTGTGGTGCTCATGTAAAACCTACGCGGCCACTCAGGTGTGCGTGCAAATGTCCCATTCACAGTTCCAGTAGTACCACTCCCAACCATAGACAGATGTTGGTGCATCCTGCCTCTCAAACCCCACCCCTGGGCCGGTCCAGGCACCCTTCCCCCTAGACCCCCAAGCCTCCAACCCCCAACCCCAACCTCCGCGCACACCCCGCCATGCCCCACCCCATCGCCAGCACCACCAACACACGACCACATTTCCAATTTCCACCTTTTATACCTTCTCTCTGTCTTTCTCAATTTCTTCTTCATAAGTTAGGGTGCTAATGTAATTTGCAGTCTTCGGACTTGGGTAGCAGACCGCTTCCACACGCACGGCGAGCACTCTCTCCCGCTCTCCTCTCACTATAATGTGACAGCTACTCTCCCTCCTTCCCCTCCCCCCCACCCCTCCTACTCCTCCTCCCCTCCACCCCCCATAACACTTATCTCTGCGCTGCCGACAGGGAGTAAAGTCACCACCAGTCAATCACATTCGCCACCCACAATCACCACCAATCAATCACATTGCCCAATCACATCCTCCACCCACAATCACCATCAATCGAGCAATGACATTGTCCACTCACAACACCACCAAACCCCACAATGAACATCAATCAATCACATACGCCATGCACAATCACTATTAATCAATCAATCACATTGTCCACCCACAATCACCATCAATCAATCACATTGCCCAATCACATCCTCCACCCACAATCACCATCAATCGATCAATCACATTGTCCACTCACAACGCCTTCATATGTCCCAACTAACATCTCAAAACATAACCTATAAAAGAAATGCTTAAAATCAAAACGGAAACCCAATTTAACTAACTATACAGAATTAACAAGAAGAAACGCACCAGACTTACTTTTGAGCATAATCAGTTGTGGACACACATGCAAATTTACTAATTTAAATATGCGTTCAACGCAACAAATACACAACCGATGCACCAACCCACATCGCTCAAAATCATACAGACATTTCACTCCTACTCTCCTAGATTATCCTAATAAGCGCAGAACCACTTGAATTCGCCCCATTGACAACTTAGATAAGCAGGTTTTATCATAGATACAAGATTCACCCCGTACTGCTGCAGTAGGGGTGGAAACCAACCCTATGTAAAAGCTGTCGAAAAAACGGGTCAATGAATTGAGAGCCTAATTTCACAATCTAAGAAGCAACATTTATTCTTTACATATCTCTTATTGATAGCCCACTACCTTTGAGTTGAAAAATATAATATAATATCTAGTTTAATGCAATTTAAAAGTAAAATCGACGGCGTTCTGTGGCCGCCATCTTGTCTTTTTGCATTCTCTCCCATTTCACCAACTCTGTGCCTATATGGGTAGCCATTTGATACTGGAGCCACAGTTTCTAGGTCATGTTCCATACTAAAGCTATTTTCGCCCGTATTTGGACTATGTTGTCATTCACCTGTGTACTACAAGTACCGGGTGAATCTTTTAGCTAGTTTTATCAGTATGTTCCAGACCCCTTTTAACATTTTAATGGCGGTGAACTTTGAGGAGGCCAGACCCGGGCGGTGCATTCTAATTTGCTTTGAACTGAGCGGGGGATCTGGAGGCAATTTGAGGAACGCGATAAGACAATCCGTTTTCTGTCCCTTCTACTCATTCTGTCATAATATCGTTACTGGGGAAGCCGGACATGGGGCCGCGGGTTGGGGTGGAGGTCCCAGAGATTATATATGCAGGTAGATTATATATGTGTGATGTATAATGCATTATACGAGTATAAATACAATGGTAACATGTACATCCTATATTTCCTCTTGCTCATTGGTGGAGCGCCCCCCCCCCCCCTCCCAGCTGTCGGGTAAATTGACGAGCGGGCGCCCCCCTCACGTCACACACTGGAGGAAATATATATATATATATAATTCGCTATAACACATATATTTGAATATATATATAGCATATGGTGTATACATGGAATACATAGTATATACATGGAATGTATCGTATGTACATAATATATATATATATATAATAAATATAGTATATATATTATTTACATAATATATATATAGTATATATAGTTTATCTTGTATATACAATTTATACATACTCTATATATAGTATACATAGTATATCTATGTATATATATAGTATACATTGTATATATATGATAATATTATTAGTATATACTTGATATACAATATATATATATTGTTTATATATATTATAAATAATGATAATCTTAAATGAGATAACGTGGTTCCTCTACGAACATGCGCATATAGTATTCCCAGTGTTATCTAGAAGCTCACCATGACCTGAACATCCGGTACCGATTCAGAAGGGATGAACATGATCTTAGCAGCACATATATGGGTGAGGGTGGACATCCGGTGGGTGGCAAATTAATAGTTACTGATCGGACAAAAAAAAAATAGACTCCTCTCTTAATTATCAGATAAGCTGATGTCATGGTGGGAGCGTGTGTGATATTGACACTGCCCACTGCACCGACCACTGTATACGTCACATCAACCCTCTACTCTAGGAGACACTACCAGATAATAAGACTCTGTCTGCCCTTAGATCCTACAAAATAACAAAGAGATACTCTCAAAAACACCCACCACCCTCATAAAGAAAAACAAAAAATTACAACAGAAACATTCCAGAAGACAACCCCAGCAACAATTCTAACAAAATACAATTTCTAAGAGTATGCTACCTTTTCGCCCCATTTTATTTTCTGACAGGGCATAGCATAATAAACACTCTGCTACCACGACAGCCTGAGGTTAAGTTTCACACCCTGACACACACACACACACCTATATAGATATTGTTTGAATGAAAACAGAGAAACCCATTATATATTTTGTTTAACGGATTTCGCTTCCTGTTTGGCCCAGAGCATACGACAAAGTCTAAATAAGCCGCCCTCCCACTCAGCGAAATATATATATATATAGGCATATATATACACACTCTCTATACATACATATATATATAGTATATATATATAGTATATGTATATAAGCCGGCTGCGATTAATTACGCCGAGGTGATGTCCAGCCCCGTTCCACCATGTTCCCTCGATATTGCAATTTTCATCCATGTGTGTATAAAAAGGGGACTAACCCCCCCCCTTTCCCCTACCCCCTCCATCCTCCCCCTCCATCCTCGCCCCCCCCCCCCCATCCTCCCTCCCGCACCCCTGATGGTTGCCGCGGGGATCTGATCCAAATTGGCGGGCGGCGCCCCTCTATTTCACCAAATATTCACCACCCATTTACCCACTAACAAAACCCCCATAATGTCTTTAAATTTGTTCTTACGGTAAGAATATTAATTTATGCGACTTGTTGGTACATTATATGCCATATATTTATTCACCTGTTAACCAATTTGATACAACCCCCGACCATGAACAAAATAATCATCCTTATTTTCGTGGGTGTTTGTAATTTCTGGCTGGTGATCCGGTTAGTTAGTAAGCTGGTCTCCTTGGCTACATCCCACGTCGAGTAGGCCTCATTAGCTGCCTCTCCCCCAAATAATCAGGTATGAAACATTAATTACGTAGTGAGGAGTCGCCATGAAGAGGACACGCGCACCTTATTATCGTCCTAAGAGCTTTCCGCGCCACGTAATCCACGAAAAGAAGTCTTAACTTGTGTTTAGGCGGGCAAATGAGGTTAACTTTGTCAGAACTAGGCAATGTACCTACTCCACCCCAAACCCCTTCACCGCCATACATCGACAGTTTCAAATTTCAAACAATTAAAAGAAACAGTCCACAAACTGCCATCAAACCACCCACTCACCCACCAACCGCGCCATCATTTAAGATTGTGGGACTTAATTTTCTCAGAGGTTTGAGCAAAGGAAAGTTTGTTTTATCTAACGTAGCCTACATATATTTGAGCATATATGCGTTTATATATATATATATATATATATATATATATATATACACAACCCATGATTATGATACTGGTATATAGAGAGAGTGAGTAGAATCTCTAACCGACCACCTCCACAACTCGACCATTCCCCTATATCGATCGGTTTATTTCGGTCCCAACAATACCATTGTAACCATATCCATAACTCCCTAAACCAACCAGCTCCATAAATGGACCACCTAAAGTAGGTCCCAAGGTCGGTCGTTTTAGAGAGGTTTTACTCTGTGTATATATACATATATATATATATATATATGGAAATAACAACTTTACCTTATGCTTAATTATAGTCATGCTGAGGGTAAAAGTTGTATAATCCGATGAACTTATACAATTTTCGAAATCAAGGCGTTTGCCTAGATTTGATACACCACACCCAACTAAGACACTGGTGCACTTACTACACATTTAGTACCATTTAAGAGGAATTTCAAGTCAGTTAATTAGACAGTCAGACAAGGCGATGGTGTTTAGCACACACTGTTTACACTTTTAGCATACTTTTATAGTGTCCATAATTGTTTTTTTTCACGATTTCCATACCGCCAAGGGTAGTCATTTTATAACGTAAATGTTACTCCAAACTAAGGTCAGGTATATTCTAGCCACCAACCTCATATAATTATATTGAAAATATGGCAACATCTAAACAAATCATTGGATTTTGCAACTTCTTTGGGTACATTGCATGAATTTCAAATAGGCAATTCGCTCCTATTTTGAAATTCCTTTGCATTTGCGCCTAACCACATAAATCCATGGTCATTTTCTTCGTCACAACGTTATAACAATTACATTTAGACGTAGCCATTGTTCAGGCATTCCCATGTGCTATTGAGGTTGAGATTTAAGCAAATATATCCTTAGACGGGGTTGAATTTGACCTTTAAGCAAGTATATCTTTGAAAGTGAAATAAGAGAATTTTGAAATATGACATGTTGAAATATCACAGACGATCCTTTTACGGGTTTTCCAAAGTTTGTTCACTACTTATTATCGCCCAGACAATTGCACGGTCCGTCCTATATTGCTGTCGATTCAGACGGACACACATATACACACAGGCGCAACATACACACAGACACACGGACATACACACTCCGTCCACAGACAGTACACTACTCACATTATGTGTCCTCCATCGTCTTCGTTCATCAAAAAGAGTGGCTTGATATATATATATATATATATATATATATATATACAATCACTATGCCTATTTACATATAGATATATATATATACATATATATATACATATATATATATATACATATATATACATATATACATATCTATACATATATATATATATACATATATATATTCATATATATACATATACATACATATATATATATGTATAAATGTATAAATGTACATGTATATATTATGCATTATATATATATATTAAAACACACGGTGCATGCTAATATTATGTGTATATCAATCTCAAATATCTCATTTTTATCAAAGATGTCCATGTAAATAGAAATGTACAGTGAACATAAACCTGATCGTGTATAGATGCTGAATTAAACTGATGAGATCCTAATATATTTGTACAGAGGTAGAACCGATTTCTTTTCTCTAGAATCTGTCTTAGTTGTGCGTGTAATTAAGAATTTAATTATTGTATCATAGGTTGTCCAAGCTTCCTGGACATGGTGTGCATAGTTACTTACTGTAAATTACATTTCTGTTTGTTATCGGATGAATCTTGTGCGTTGGTTTGAACAAAAAAAATAAAGTAAACTCGAAGAATACAACAATATTATCTTTTCTTGTTTCATTATTGCAAGCAGCTCGCAGTGAAAACAGCCGAACTGAGACATATGTTAGAGCAGTGTGGGATATATGTGGCAAAGGTAAACTATTTGTTGGAAACAAGTATAACCAAACTGAGACATATGTTAGAGCAGTGTGGGATATGTGTGGCAAAGGTAAACTATTTGTTGGAAACAAGTATAAACGAATTGAGACATATGTTAGAGCAGCGTGGGATATATGTGGCAAAGGTAAACTATTTGTTGGAAACAAGTATAAACGAACTGAGACAGGTAAACTATTTGTTGGAAACAAGTAGAAACAAACTGAGACATATGTTAGAGCAGCGTAGGATATATGTGGCAAAGGTAAACTATTTGTTGGAAACAAGTATAAACGAACTGAGACAGGTAAACTATTTGTTGGAAACAAGTATAAACAAACTGAGACATATGTTAGAGCAGCGTGGGATATATGTGGCAAAGGTAAACTATTTGTTGGAAACAAGTATAAACGAACTGAGACATATGTTAGAGCAGCGTGGGATATATGTGGCAAAGGTAAACTATTTGTTGGAAACAAGTATAAACGAATTGAGACATATGTTAGAGCAGCATGGGATGTATGTGGCAAAGGTAAACTATTTGTTGGAAACAAGTATAAACAAACTGAGACATATGTTAGAGCAGCGTGGGATATATGTGGCAAAGGTAAACTATTTGTTGGAAACAAGTATAAACAAATTGAGACATATGTTAGAGCAGTGTGGGATATATGTGGCAAAGGTAAACTATTTGTTGGAAACAAGTATAAACAAACCGAAACATATGTTAGAGCAGCATGGGATATATGTGGCAAAGGTAAACTATTTGTTGGAAACAATCATAAACAAACTGAGACATATGTTAGAGCAGCATGGGATGGATGTGGCAAAGCTAAACTATTTGTTGGAAACAAGCATAAACTTATCAAATGTCAACTCACAAAGTTACATAATCCGGTGGTATGGAGTTTTTGCCATATTTAAAAATTAAATGTATTATGATATATGTGTATTCCTGTGTACATAAATAGAGATATATAGATGTTACCTTGGTACTCCTCCTCTGGCTAGTCGTAGTCCACGGAGGAGGAAGCACACCCGAGTCCAGCAAGCGAGCAAGTTCATCAGATGGGGATGAGTTCAACATAAATACAAATACATATACATGCATATTATATAAAAATATATATAGTTTTGAAAGTGAAAAGAGTGACAGTTGACTCATGGTGTAGAGGAGGCGGGGAGGAGA
Source organism: Branchipolynoe longqiensis (assembly GCA_030323885.1). Classification (NCBI taxonomy): domain Eukaryota; kingdom Metazoa; phylum Annelida; class Polychaeta; order Phyllodocida; family Polynoidae; genus Branchipolynoe; species Branchipolynoe longqiensis. The sequence goes on along the minus strand of CM059191.1, from coordinate 81,919,227 downwards.
GAATACCTGCTCTGCAGTGAATAACATGGAAGTTAAGGTGGTTAGAGAACATTAAGGGGCTGCCGTTATATATATCTACATAATCAATTACATAGTACATATATTTATTATATATAAATATGTAAATAAAAATATATCAATATATCAAATTTACATTATTTACATTATATATATATATTTTATTATATTAATTATATATATATATATATATATCCAGCCATCTTGTCAGCCTGCTCCTGGCTGACTGATTACAGCCCACCGCTGCTCACCTTCTGTCCTTTCTACTTCCGGCAGAGGAGGGAACAACATGGCGGTGAGTGATCCACCCCACAATGGGGTCTCACTCCGCCTTCATGTCCCCGTATCAAAGATTTGCGGGGCACTCTTGTCCGGCACACCTTCTGACGGTGTGCGCTACTGTACTCCTTGACGCATCTCAGCGAGGCTCCTCTGTGACGCTGTGTGTGCGCTTTTGTGTGCGGGCGGGTGGGAAGGGCAAATTACAGCGGCACAACACGCCGAATGAGTGCAACAACTGCATATATGCTGCATATAGGCCCGTGTTAGAGCGTCTGAAAAAAATGGCATGGCCCCCCCCCCCCTTTCAAGAAACACTCATTGAGACAATACACTGATAGTACCCAATGCAGACGTCATGATATGCTACATACATGTTGCTAGGACGTAAAACAACAATAATCCTATACAGATACTTGTAATTAATTAACAACAACCCATAAATATCTGATCACATGATTTCAACACGTATTACATGGATGCCTGGATATATATATATTTATCTCAACAACATTTTAATATTCTAGGAATATCATTAGCATTGCACTCTGAATTTCTAAGAATATCCATGAGAAAGGTATAGCTCGTTTTATTTAGTGATGCCCCTAGAGCATATTGATTCATTTGTCAGATCATCGGCTATTGGACATCAAACATATGGTCATTCTGATATATTTCTTTGGAGGAAACCTGCTGCCTCCACATAGGCTGCTCCTTCCGATAAGCAGTAAGATATCTTTTATATGCACTTTCCCACAGACAGGACAGCATTGTGGACCACTGGTTGGAATGGAAAATAGCCCAACAGGTTCTATTAAATTGGTGTGGTATTCCATTCTATGTGGTGACAAATGTTTCCTAAGTGCACCAGTATCTAAATTAGATATGTAGAATCAAATCTAGATAAATGTTTTGGTTTTGAAAATTTGATGTTTTCATCGGACTTTACAGCAAAGTGCAGAAATGCACAAACATCGGTTCATCCAACTTTAGTATTCAACATTACCAACTCCTTTAAAAAAAAAAAAATCCTTTCAACATACCCTGAACCTCATGTGGTTCTTTCAACTTCAAGCATAGGATGTGCCGTGACAAATCGCTCTCTCCGTTCACCGGGTAGCCTCGATAAGCAATAGTTGTTGCCTACGGTGCTGCCACCTAGTGGTTAAAGTTGCATAATCCGATGGTTTTGAATTCTGTATTTTATTCTGAGATAAATATATTAGATCGATCACTAGTATGTACTTTACATTAGTTCAAAGTTACTTTTATTTTAAATGGTAAACTTTTGAGATATTTTGAGTGCAAACATGGAAAATTAGTTTTGGCAAGCGTGCCAAAACTCTGACACCATAGCCGTCTGCAGTAACAGGGTCTGTTAAATTGACTCAGTATTCCCTTCTATGCAGAAACAAATGCTTAATAAGTGCATCAGTATATAAGTTAGATATGTAAAATGAAATCTAGATAATTGGTTTGGTTTTGAAAATTTGATATTTCATCGGACTATGCAGCTTTAAAGCTGAACACACTAGTACACTGAAGTTACCGCACCATGAAAATACGGACACACAACTCAGGTAAGCTGGTTGGTTGTTGGAGTTTTACCTCCCGACTACATCTAAGGTCATATCAGGATGGGGCTCAGGTAAGTAATGTAGTGTTCTGCACTGACCTCTTCAGCAAGAAGCCACATAAACAGGTAGGTGTGGATTGCATCAGGGAGCCTACGTTTCTTTTTTTGATGCTGTGTTTATACTGTCCATAGCATGTAAGCTCGAGTGCTCAGGCTTATTTTCAATGCTGGCCAGTTGTAGTAGTGGTTTAATCTTAACACACAGTAGGAGGTGATAAGATGTTTTTGTTTCTCACACAGTAGCAGGTACATGGTGATTATTTAGTATTAGGTGTTCTGATAGGTATATTGTTTTTATTTTCTGATCACCCTTGTAGTGGGTACGAATAGTATATGAAGTATATTATTTTTTTATTTTTTGTTTGTTTTCGTTTTACTACAACTTATAGGGCCGCTCTGGCTATCCGTTCCAGGATTTCCAAGTCATCCTGGAATGCACTTGCTCCCTTCTACCGCCAGAACGCAGACATCATCAACACTGTCAGTTGCCCCGACCGTGACACCGAGGACTAGCAGGCCCCACCTCATCGCCATAGCTGACTCGACACCACTACCAACTAACCACTAATTTTCAATAACAACTAACAGGTAACCCCACCTACTGCCTAACTAATCCCATCCTCACTTCACTTCTTTCTCTGGCCTTGGCCAGACTCACTGTGTGAATCTGGAGGGACTGAAGTTTGGATCCTGGTCGAGCCAAACCAATGACTTATAAAATAGGTACCTGGTGCTGCTTGGCGCTTGGCATTATGAGATCAGGACAGGGACTGGGCACACAGTGTCCGGATAATGTGACTGTGTGGGACATCAAGTCATGGTGCTGGTGGCCTGATTTCCCAGTGGGGCAGCACTATAAAGTCACAATGAGTGCACGCTGTCACAAGTCGGTGCACATCCTGGTATGGCCTAGGGTATTACTGGGGTGTAAAACTACATCAACCACCCAGCCTCTCCCGGCCCTCTCAGAGGACTGTGGTTGGGCTCTTGGGCTGCCTTTTTCCTTCCTTCCTCTTTATAGTGCTGTCCCAATGGGAGACCAGGCTGCTGGCACCATTACCCAATATCCAACACAGTCACAATATCCTGACACTGCGCTAACCAGTCCATGTTCTATCCTATTAATGCAGAGCATCAGGCTAGGTATTGACAAGTTTCTATTTGATAAGTCATTGGGATCAGCGGCGACCTCCTTGCCACCAAAGTATTGTTCGGCGACTTCTGGGCAACCATTTTGGTCGCAAGGAGGTTTTTAGTGCACTAGCTGCAACCTCTTGGCGACCATAATGGTCGCAAGGAGGTTGGCGACAAATGAGAACAATTTGGCGACCACATTGCGACCATTTTGCAACCATTTTGCAAACATTTGCTTACTCTTTGCGCCCAACCTTTTTTTGGTGGTCGCAAAGTGGTCGCAAGCGGTCGCAAGCAGTAGTGTGATCATGGTCAGCGATAACTGAGGACCATTTTGTGACCACTTTGCGACCACTTGCAATCATTTTGCAACCATTGTGCGACCACTTGCGACCTCCTTGCAAGCAACCTATTCTTTGTTGTCACAAAATGGTCGCAAACGGTGGCAAGCTCTATGAGAATCCACCCTAATATAGTGTGTGACTGGTTAGTCGGTTGTTGGAGTTTTACTTCCTGGCAACATCTAAGGTTATATCAAGACATGTACAAACTTATGGCAGTGCTCACTCGTGGCAACTTTATAGTGCTGCCCCACTGGGAGGCCAGGCCACCAGCACCATGACCTGATATCCCACTCAGTCACATTATGTGACTGGGGTATAAAGAAGCATGCACTGCTCGGTTGCTCCAATCGTAGCCAAGCTTCCTAGATGCAGCGCAGTCTCTCTCTCCGCTCGACTCAAAACTTTTAGTTAGGAGAGGAACGGAAGTGCACTTGAGACTGCGCGATTCAGCGCCAACTTCCTGTGATGTCCTATGTGTGGCAAAGATTACAGCTTACGTTAAATGTCAAAGGTCCTTAGTGTTAACGAGTGTACACCGAGAAGCACGCCTTGTAAGCTGTCCTCTATTGTCACCGAAATGTCGACTGAAGCGAGTAATAATCATTAAATTCAGTATTTATATGTGATTGGAATACGCTCATATTCACCGGTGAGGGAGGGGATTATGAGCTTGGTCTTATATGTGGCGCGCATTCAAATTAGGAAAGGCAGACGACATTTACCAACAGCAACCGATGCCAGAGAAAAGGCGCGAAAAGCTGAAAAGCATAGAACTCTCCTAAGCTAAGATTCCATATATGCGGTATGCACTATGCGAATGCAACACAAAATGGAAAAGCATGTAAAGGCAAAGTGGTGATTCCAAGTTCCATATGTCCAAATGCAAATGCGAATGCGAATGCAAATGCGGCAAGTGGATCGCTCCATGGACCGATCGATGCGAATGCGAATGCGAATGAGAATGCTGCTCTATTTCCCATAGAAAAACCAGCAACTTTGACTTTCCTTCACACATGTGTGACACCAAGTATTCGAAATCACTTGGGTATTTTGCCGCATGTCGCATTTGCATTCGCCGCCGCATACCGCATGCCGCATACCGCATACCGCATACCGCATACCGCGTATATGGAATCTTAGCTTTATGCTCCCGCTCTTTGTACCCACAATTCCAAAGTGGATGCGGAGTCTATAGGCGTTCTGTAGTTAGGGGCGGGGGTAGGGTGCGTTTTGTGTGTGTGTGTGGGGGGGGGGGTATGAGAAGTGACAGGCCATTATTACTTGCCCATCCTTTGCTTTGTTTGTTTGTTGTTGTGTTATCTCCTAGCAACATCTAAGGTCATATCAGGACGGTCATCCCTTGTTGTCCGCGTTACTAATAGAATCCCCTTAAAGGCTATAAACCATCAAAACTAAAAATTATTTTAGTACCCGATAATTTGAAGTGGAATCCCGATTGAGGCTGGATTGATTGATTGATTAATTTTTGGTTGTTTTGCGCCCTTTCCAGCAGTGAATATGCTATTCCTAACGACTGATATAATAAGGTAGATTATAATTATCAACCTGATAGTGATATATTCATATTTCTCTCAAAATATTGTGGGAACTCACATCTATCGGACTGAAACTTTCACTTTTCATCGAGGGAGGATGGACGAAGAGTTAATGTATTTATAGCGTGTCTGTCTACATTAATTTGTGATGGATGTTTAGAGTTTGTTAGTAGAACTGGCCCAGAGTGGAGTATATAATATGGTTAAAGGTCACTAGGACGAGGCACTTGCTATTTGGACCGCACTCTGTCCACACCTCTCTCTATCTCCTCTCCGCTGGCCTTGCTCCTCCTTGATATGTCTGAAAAGTGTTCCAGAGGGGTGGCCTGCTGGCATTTCACTTTCTACTCTTACTCTGTCTGTGTCTATGGCTCGGGGGTTGGTCACCATAGAGCAAATAGACATGGTCCTTTGATTCAACTCTCCTCATTTCTCTTTCCTACACCCTACCCTTTTTGTTCTCGTTGCTGGAACCACCGCTGCACCCATCTTTACCCGCCCTTCCTCGAAATCCTTGCTGCTGTCGACTGGATACAAGTGCCCAACTACCGCTCAACTACCACCGGACCGAAGACATTCGGGGCTGCCTCAACGCTTCGCCCTTACAACATTGTAAAGATGTCCCCAGCTTCTACAACACTCCCTCCTGAAGTTTAAACTTCAACCTAAGATTGGGCCGATTTATCGGAGCCTCTCTATTAATCTTTGCAGTTCTGCAACCAGTAACCATCGTAAGGTTACAAACCACCCCCAAAGTCAAGACTAGGATGAGGTTATGAAGTTTGATCAGGAAGGGGAGTATATATACCCGATACTTAAAGGTGCATACTCCCATGGTTTTGAGTCTATATCATTTTTGTAGACAACGATGTTAGGTTGCTCATTATAATCTACCCTAATGTAGTTTGACTGGTTAGTCGGTTGTTGGAGTTTAACTTCCTGGCAACATCTAAGGTTATATCAGGACGGGTACAAACTTATGGCAGTGCACACTCATACCAACTTTATAGTGCTGCACCACTAGGAGGCCAGGCCACCAGCACCATGACCTGATATCCCACTCAGTCACATTACCCTGACACTGAGCCAACCAGTCTAATTTAGTTTGAAGACACTATTATTTAAATGGCTATCTATGGATATATTTGAAGTGCAAACAAACAAACAAACTTAACTTTGGCATGGACATCACAACTAGTACACCATAGGCATGATAAACATCCTTCCTCCCTTGCCCACTGGGCCTTGGTCTCATCTTTGGGTAGGTGGGTGAGTGTATATTTCCATCTATCTGGGCTTACACACCTTTTCTACCATCGGCTGTAGCTTACCGCGCTCTCTTCACTTCTCAGTAAGCCGGCAAATAGTTTCCACCCTCCTATTTTACTACTTTGCGGTGTCATGGGCCTGTATACCAATGTACGCTGTTGTAGAATCTAATGCTCGGATCTGTGGCTGTGTACGTAGGCTATGAGGAAAAAAATACAGACAAAGGAAGGAAGAGAGTAAAGTGTAATAGAAGAGAGTCCAGCCCTCTGGTTTATTGCTTATATAGTTACATGGTTCATTGTAGAGTATCACACCACCTCCTTCCCCCAATGGGAATCGAGCATTCCTGGCCCTACCAATAGGGATCCATCATTCCTGGTCTCCATGGATACCAATGGTCTGCCCACCACCAGTAGCTGTATGGACCCCCATGGCCACCACCAACCTTGACCTTTTGAGTGTGGTGACCCCTACCCCAGCATAAGGGCTAGGCCACTATGTCTATTTACATCCCACTCAGGCACTACTGACCAATATATATATAGATATATATATATATATATATATATATACATGCATCTCGTCACGCACACCGATCAGCAATAGAACATTTGCATTCCCCCCTTGCCAAATATCGGAATATTTTACACTTTGGAAGCTCTTTTTACCCGGAGTTCATTATCTTTGTGGTTCCTTATTGAAATCAGGGATGCATAACCTTACTGATGCAATATACATACTGGCTTAAAGCTGCTCTGTCCGTTGAAAGCATCAATGTTTCAAAACAAAAATAATTATCTAGATTTTGATTCTAGATATCCAACTTAGATACTGGTGCACTTATTAAACATTTGTCGCCAGATTAAAGGGAACACTGAGGCAAATTAATAGAATCTGTTACTGCAGAAGCCTATGGTGTCAGAATTTTGACGTGCTTCGCACAATTAATTTAGTATGTTTGCAAAGTTAGCCATTAAAAGTTATTACAAATTAAAGTTAGGTAGATTATAATGACCAACCTAATATATTTATCTCAATAAATGACAAAATCTCAAAACCATCGGACTATACAACATTAAAGTTGCACAGTCGAATGGCTTTGAATTCATGCTATTTAATTCTTAGATAAGTATATCAGGTTGATCAGCATAACCTACCTTACTTTAGTGTGAAGTACATTTGATCTTAAATGGCTAAGTTTAGAGATATGAGAAGTGAAAATATGCAAATGTAAGCTTTGTGTGCACATACAAATTCTGACACGATAGGCTTGAACCATAATAATTTCTAGTAAATTGACTGATCATTTCCTTCAATGCGACAACAAATGAAGAGCGCTGTTTCAAAGCACGATATGCACCAATCCAAAAAATGAGTTTGCAATGCGAATGCCAATTTCATAGAACTTGTTACGGAAAAAAACTCTTCATATATATAAATACGTGAAGAACTCTTTATATATATGAAGAACTCTTTTAAAAAAGAAGCTATCTCCAAATTTGGAATTGGCATTGAAACCCATCTTTTTTGGATTGGTACTTATCGCGTTTTGGAAAAAAGAGCTCTTCAAATACTTAATAAGTGCATCAGAATCTAAGTTAAATCAGAGAGCGTGTATATAAACAGATGAGAGGGACAACTCCCATACTAGAGCATGTAACAGCTGCCGACTGTGGCGCTCCAAGTGGTGGTTGTTGAACAGCTTAAGCATATGGGCAAACCTCAAGGCATTTTCAATGGCAGTGAGCAATCTTCATACAGAAAACATTAAATATCTCTAAAACTACAACACCTAGAAACAAACTGATTGGAATACACATAGAAAACATGTTTACCAACGAGATTATATTAAATTGATATGATTAGGCTTCTGGATTTCTATTAATTTGGAATAAAACTGACGTTTTTCATTACGCGTACGGCAAACTCAAGGCATTGTCAATGGCCTTGAGCAGTCTTCGTACAGAAAAACATGTTTACCAAAAGGATTATATTAAATTGATAAGGTTAGGCTTCTGGATTTCTATTAATTTTGAATAAAAACAAATGTTTTGCATTGAGCGTACCGGCAAACTCAAGGCTTGTTCAACACTAACCGCTAGGAACGCCACTGTAGCCTGTGTTACCGTTTTTCGCGGCAGTTGTCCCTCTCATCTGTTTATATACACGCTCTCTGGTTAAATATAGAGAATTAAATTGAGATAAACACTTTGGTTTAAAATCTTTAGTGTTTTTGTCGTGCGGGGATGATAAAATGAGAAATATTGCACCAGGGCAGGATTCGAACCCTATCCTCTTGCCATTCCGAGCTAGTGTGCTAACCCTGACAGTAGATAAGCTCCCTGATGCAATCAACCTATCCGTGCCTCCCTGTCTATGTGGCTTCTTGTCTGAGAGGTGAGTGAAGATTACTTCACTTTCTAAGTAGCTTAAACATAATGCAAGAGAAATAACCAGTGTTATACCTGATTTCAATAAGGAAACAAGCCAGTGCACTTTCTGTTTCTCTAGACCAAACAAAATAATTGGATCAGTCTCACGTTACAGTCGGTTTCTTTGAGATGTAGGCTCCGTCTTAGTCGAATAACATTAACTCCCCACCTTTCATAAAGGACTGACAATTTCTCATTGGACTATATGAATCCAGGCCAGTCCTTTCACTGCATGGACACTGTGATATGACATATTCGGAATCATAAAAATACTTTCAGAAAACCCACCAACACAACAGCCAGCTTCTATAATATAAATATCTTGAAAGGGGAACAATGAAATGGAAAACATATTACCGAGCCTCAGTGAAGGGTTGGCAAAGAAGGGCTGACGCATCGAATCGGCCACACATGCGCAGAGGGAACACAAATAGATGTAAGGGCACGCATCTGCACACACATGAGGGGAACCCGCTTTTGAAGTACTGCTTCTTACTTTTAAGCGAGTGGTACAGGCAAGAGGCTGAGTCGTGACAGCTGAATAGGCCAGGTGGCAGCACCAGGCAAGGCAGAGAGCCTGTCCATTCACCTGAGTTCTTCAGTAGTTGTGAAGTGTCCATACAAGGCGCAACCACAGGCACCATTAAAGGATAATCAGTTTAAGGATAATTATACTCACGGAGCACGGATAATTATGCTCATATTACGGATAATTATGCTCATATAATCTATATATATATATAGACTCTGGTAAGTTGGTCGCTCCTGGTATGAAGCTCGTTGTACAGATTGAAAAATGACTGTATGGTATATCTCGCCAGCACCCCTTGGGTTGTAAACGCATTAGACTCTGTTGGGGTAGAACCTTTCAGAGTCACAATCAACTGAATACAGACTGCTTACCACATTCAATATGGGATTCTACAGGAAATGTAATATTTTGAAACAAAGTTCCACTGCTTGGCAATATTTCTGATTTAATATACATTATTTTAATCAGCTGCTCTGATGATGTCAGATCTTATGGATGTCTGATCAGGCTTTATGCACCGTGCCTTTATCTCTTCACTCCACTCAAATGAAATGCAATTGATAAAAAAAGAACCCTTACAAAAATAACCAATACAAGGCACCAAACACAAGTCTACCTTAAGAACTAGGCTTTGCTTGTTCGCTGAGTACAATAGCCTGGCACAGTTACTAATATTACATGAGGGATATGCCATTGAATAATAAAGCTTAACAGAAGACAGGAATAAAAGGGCGTCCATTAGCTACACAACAATAGGCTTGTGTTCCTCCACCACCCAGCATCTATACGTGGATGCTTTCCCTCCAGTTATCACTTACTTGAATGAGCCTTCTACATCGATCCATAGTTATTTAACCTATTCACAACCCCTTCTACCAGATCACCAAGCTCCATTACTGCCACCACCGATTTCCTACCATCTTACAAGGGAATGACTGTAGGGATCCTCTAGAGTGTTTTTCTGCTTCTATAGTGGCTTTACTTACTTTTAATGTATGTATTTTAAAGCCTATTGTCTTCTCCACCATCTCTTAAGCTACTTTGCTATCAACGGAAAAAAACATAAAAACACCACCAAAGCTTTTGCAGAAAATGAAAAAAATGAAGTTTTGCCACAGTGATGCCTACATCTATTGTGTAGGTGGTATTCTTTAAGGCCTAAAACCTTTTTATTCTAAGATCACATGTGTTTATTTTTGCTTTGATTTTTTGTTTGGGACATTAGTTGATAAAGGAAGGGAATTCATAACCAGGGACAATTGGTCTTCATTCTACTGCTCCTTGCCATATCGTTGTAGTGCCGATCACATTTTAAAGTTGTTGCTTTTGACTCAAGCAACGGTTCAAATTCCATGACCTACCAACACGGGAGGCGGGGGGCTCAGCTCATTCGGCTGCCCAATCTGATGTGACATAGCAAGGTTATATTGGTTCTAAATTAGAATTGCGTCAGATTTGTGGAGAGGAATGGGGGACCTCCGACTTTTTAGTTCAAATTCCTGCCGTTCGCATCGCCACTGAACCAGTGGGCCTATTCGGCACACTGTCACACTGCAAACCCAATGGCTATGAGCAATCTTCATACAGAAAAAGTCAAATATCTCTAAAACCACAACACCTACAGACAAACCGCTTGGAATACATATAGAAAACATACAAGGAATAGATTATATTAAATTTATAAGGTTAGGGTTCTGTATTTCTATTAATTTTGAATGAAATAGACGTTTTTCACTGCGCGTACCGACAAACTCAATGCATTGTCAATGGCAGTGAGCAATCTTCATACAGAAGAAGTTTAATATCTCTAAAACCACACCACCTAGAAGCAACCCGCTTGGTATACATATAGAAAACATACAACGAATAGATTATATTAAATTTATAAGGTTAGAGTTCTGCATTTCTATTAATTTTGAATAAAAATTGACCTTTTGCACTGCGCGTACCGGCGAACTCAGTGCATTGTCAATGGCCGTTTAGGACCACTGGTACCGATGCGCCATCTAGTGTCAACAAATGAACTACCCCGGATGTCCCCCATTACCGACCCCCATGGACCGGACGTGGTGGCCGAATCAGTAGAGTGCGGGCATCGCATGTTGAAGGTTGGGAGTTTGGTTCCTGGTCGAGTCAAAGCAATGACTTATAACAGCGATACTTGTCACTTCCTAGCCTGGCACTCGACATTAATAGGATAGGGCGAGGACTAATTAGCTCAGTATCAGGATTATCTGCCTGAGTAGGATATCAGTTCATGGTGCCGATGACCTGATTTCCCAGTGGGGCAGCACTATAAAGTCACCATGAGTGCACATTGTGACAAGTCGCTACCAATCCTGATATGACCTGAGATATTGCCAGTATGTAAAACCCCAACAACCAACCAACTGACCCCCATGTTTACAACAGCCACACACCCGTCCCACCAGACTGGACCGCCTTTGTTGCTGCGGATCAGCCAATCAGTGCTCAGTGTTTCGGCACCTCCTTATAAGGAGTCCGACTCTACTCTGCCTGCAGCCCCACAGCAACCAACTGCTGACTTTTCCAATTAGTGCTGGCGAATGTTGTAATCATCAGAATGGCATGGATTTCGCTGTACTTATTGAAGTAACAGCAATTTACTGATTGGTTTGAATCTGGAAGTAAATTTTGAATGTCACATGTTAATACTAATATTAGGTACTCCAAAGTGTGCAGATATGCTGTCCACATCGGAAAATCTGACATAATTGAACCATTCTAAAACCACTTCAATCTCCACTAATTCTGCTTTGTTTGAAATAAGAATTATATCAGGTGAATGCCTGTTCTTTTGTCTTATAGGGCGTTCATTTCTTTAATTAACCTGATGAAATAAATTAGAGTCAAGTGACACTTGTTTGGGTGTACCATCAGCAGCTCTGTGCATGTTTGCCATTCTATTTGCACCCAGTCTTAGCCACTCCCTTCCCTAAAATTTCTACCTTGCTGAGTATGGTCACCTGAGCTAAAAATAACCACCAATGAAAGATGGAGAAGAAACCAGGCTTCATTAGCATATCAAGCATGGCTGTCTTTGAGTGGGAAATTTGATTGAACGAAAGGAGTGAAAACATTCAGATGCTCATTCTCCTTGAAAATTAATCAGGATTGTCCTGAAAATTATATCATCAGAAAGTCTATTGTCACATGAGGGAATCTGTTTAATCATCTCATTAAAGTAATCTATTTGCAACCTAGTCTTGTAGTCAGCTAGCAATGCCTATAAAAGTGAACTTCAGTTTTTGTCTCATTAATTAAAAACATGTATGGTCATATGCAGCTTTTGATTCTGATTATTTTGTAAGTAGAACAGAAGTTATGATATTTCAAAGAATTTATCATTAACCCTGATGATATTCAGTAGACATTAAGGAATTTAGCAAGTTTAGCATCAAATATCTGACAGAATAACAAAGTTAATGGTCTGGAAAAAATGGAGCCTGTTATTTGTGCTATAGAGAGTGAGATTCTTTAATATTGGACAATTTATATGCAACATAGCTTTTGTGTTGGGGCCTTAAAAACCTAGATTTCCCTAATTTGGAAATGTGCACAAAAAAGGGCAAAAAAAAAGAATCTTTAAAACCTCATAATTTCAGAACTTTTCAAGAGATCTATATACATTTTATATCACTGGAATCGGATTTAGAGTCCTATACACCTATATAATTTTAAACACTGAAAGATTAAAATAAAAAGTCACTTTGGAGTACCTACTAATAGATGTGTGTGTAAGGAGATAGTGCAACGACAAGTGAGTGCAGACATTTAGGTCATTCCGCAATAATTGACTGCTCCAAACATTTATTTAATATTCCTAGTAATCTCTGTCATATTGCCTGCCATACCTGAAATAAAACTGCTTATCAAAAAAACAAACAAATTGTTGATGTACATCTATTTATTCCATGTGTGTGACCAATCCTGCGTGAAATTGATTGGGATGGAATTCCATGTTACTGAGTACTTCTAGAAAACCTGTCCAATATAGTGCAATAGGTCAAACATATCTTAATTTTACTTTCGACATCTGAATACTTTTGGAGACCCCATGTTATACACGGACAATGGATGCATTAATACATAGAAGTTTCAAAATAATTTGATAAAATAATAATCTTCTATATTTAAATGATATATATATATTGGTAACTCATCCTTAATACAATTCAGAGGCGTAACTATTATTTATATATATATATATATATATATATACATATAATAGGATGTATACTTAATTATGTGAATATAAATAGGTGGAGTATTGCCTTTATTATTATTATTGCTATGAGTTTATTCGCAAAATACAATATGTCCAATCGTTGATTTGCCTGGATTTGCCCCGGTTTGCCTCTGGTAGCGCCACCAATGGCCACTTCCGTAGGTGCTCGCACCAGGTCAGTCACTTGCCCATTGGATTTTAAACTTTGTATGTTTATTTAGCCCAATACATGCATCCACTTGATGCACTGGTGCTAGAAACACTCAATGACTTGCTACTACTGCAGTAGTAGCAGTACAAAGTCAACTAAGTTCTAAGCATTTGTGGGCGACAATCCCTAAAGAAAGAGGTTTTGTGTGACTGCTTCTATCCGTCGGTATGCAAGTATATGGGATGGGTTGTTATGAAATCCCGTATTTGCGGGTCCCTGCATATCATATATGCGGGCGTTTGAGTTCTATTGATGGCTGATCCAGTTAGGTGGCACACGAGGGTTATAGTTACTTTTATTATGTTCACTCATGTTATTAGCTATACTGCTCCACCAGGCTAGAATGCCCTAATATCCTGCATAAGGCTTAATCTCCTGCATAAGGCATAATATCCTGCATAAGGCATAATATCCTGCATAAGGCATAATGTCGTGGATAAGGCGTATGATTCACAGTTCACCTTTTATATCTGTATTAGATAATTTACATGCTAGAGCTTACCCCGTAGTAGAGACAACACACAACATAACACACGATCCGAGTACAGCACCAGCAGAAGTGTAGGTAGATAAATAGGCTGATTGCTTAGATTTATTCAGTTTATATATGTTTTTAGATACATGCAACAGGGGATGTTATAGACATTCTTATTGGCTCTTACACTCATGCACACCAGTCACTCCTCTCCTTAACATAGTTCTCCATTGGCTGCTTTAAGGACTCACCCCCTCCCACCCAGCTTTGGCCACCACCTGCCTATCATGGGCTTACATAACATGTGGTGACCGTGTGACTGGGCGAGATAAGGGGGAGGGATTATGCTTAAAGGGGCATTGTTTCCCTCCCCCGGTGAAGTAGCACAATTTGTATCATTCTACTGAGTTAAATTAGCATAATCCACTGGTTTTTAGTGTGTAGCCTATTACTATTAGAAACAAGCAAACAGTTAGCTTCATCAGTATTATCTACCTTCATTATAATTTTTAATTTTTTTTGGTAAAGTATTTATTCATCTGAATATTACATTTGTCAGTGCCGGAGCATTGGTCTTCCAGACATCTTACTATTGTAGTTGAAAGTATAAATAATCTAAGTTTGATCAGTGCTGTATTAGTTACAGCACCGATCCTGTAGAATTATTAAGGGAGTGGCTCCTGCTGTATAATGTGTAGTTCATGCAGAAATGGGGAGCAGCACTGAGTAGAAAGTGTATACTCGGGGCAACTCAAACAATCGTTGTGGGTTACATTTTTCTCTTATAAAACAAGGTAAGTTTATAGTTGACAATGCATTTTGTCTGTCTTATATAGTGTTCAATGTGTTTAAACAGGTTGATAGTTGTGTAGGATGTTTGGTGTGTTGATGGTTTGTTCATGATGGTTACGGGTTGTGGCAGGGGAGGGGGGCCCATTTGGGTGGGTGGTTGTGGTGCCCCGAAAATATTTATTTGTCAAAGGGTGTGGTACATTGAGCAGAGTGGAGGCTCCTCTTCTTGTTATTCTATTTGTGCAGTCAATGAATCTTTCATCTTTTGCACGTTTGTGCATTAGTGCCATTAGGTGTAGGTCCCTTCTTTCTGAGAGAGTATCCAATTTGGCTTTCTTGTGCACTTCAGCCACACTGAGTGTTCTGCCTTGGTAACCTGTTCTCAGTGCTTGGTTCTGAATTCTTTGCAGTTTGATCTTTTGTTGTTTTGTTAAGAGCTCATATATGATGTCATTGTAATCTATAACAGGCAATATTGTAGTCTTGTACAGGAGCAGTGCAGTGTTTTCAGTTATGTTGGCAGGCTAACATAGGTAATTTGCTAACGAGGCAACTGGTCTCGTGAGGTTTCTTGCGTGCTTGCACTACCTGTGCTGGTCACTTCTCACCCGACGGCAGCAGCAGCAGGTTCGATCTCCCACCCACCCACCCTGTGGTTGAGCACTGGTATTTGTAACTTTATGTTTCATTAAGTACTTTCAATTACTCGATCTAGTCATTCCATCTGAACTCAAGCTACTGTTAACATATTAGACTTTACGGTCATCTGAGAAGCTTTAAAACACTGTTATATATGTACTAGCGCTAAGATTAGGCCCTGACGCAGAATAGCTTTATCGAACACGTATGAACAACTTCCTTGAGGTTACAGACTTGTTTCTTTAAATAAACTTTATTATGGTAAATCATATATGAATTGACTTGTTTTGTCTCGTTATGTGAATTACTTATGAATTTCCTTAATTTCCTAAAAGTTGTCAGTTCTAGTGCCAGTGTTTGATTCAGTATTGCCAATTGTCAGTTCCCATTATTTTAATATTGTACTTTTTACATCTGAATATTTGTGGAGACCTCATTTCATACGTGGACAATAATTCAATAAAATAGTGAATTTCCAATATCGAAGAGATATGTTGCATTGGAAAATCATCCTAATTTTAATGCAGAGGCGTAGCTATTCTATATATATATATATATATGTTAATATAGTCCACTGGACACATTCACTTGATTCAATACCTCCTTGCGAGGGTGAAATCCAAAGTAATTTTAAATGAAAATACAGAAACTCTAATTTGGTGTAAACAACAAAACGCTGGGTACCATAGACGTTAAAAACAGTAATTTTAAAAGAAGAAGTTTTCGAGCAAAGCAGTGTAGTACATGAGCATCAATTAAGATGCAATAAATGTTTAATAAGTGCACCTGTAGCTAAATAGGATATGAAGTTTCAAATCGAAGTAGGCGGTTTGGCTATGTAAAGCAGACACTTTCATTAGATTAAGCAGCTTTAACTGGATCAATGGTTTAGGGGTGGACTATTCACTTCCTGGTGAGAGGTCATGAGTTTGATGCCCTGTTGTGTCAAAAACCGAAATGAAAAGTGTCGCACTTATCAATACCTTGTTCCGTTCTTGCTAGTATTAGCTTCGAGCCATCACTAGTTGGCTCTAAGCCAGGATAAGCTGACTGAGTGGGATATAATAACACAATACATGTATGCAATGTCACAACCTGTACATCTGGTCTGATATCAAATGCTGCTAGGACATGACACCGCAATAGATCAACTTAATATTGTCATGGGGGTGATGAAAATGGGAAATATTGCGCCTAGAGCGGGACTCGAACCCACATCTCTTTGCATTCCGGGCCAGTGTGCTAACCATTACACCACCTAGGCTCCCTGATATCAACACACTCCCCACGCCTACCTGTCTATGTGGTTACTTGCCTGAGAGGTCAGTGCAGACCACTACACTCGTCCCCCTGGAATTGTAAGTCTTGTAATGCTTACAATTACATACATACAGGCAATGCACTAACACATCATACACAGGGTAGGTTCAACAACCATACAGCGCAAAGCTTGTACAGGATCCTGATCACGGCAACCAGTGTCGTGGGGGTGATGAAAATGGGAAATACTGCGCCTAGAGCGGGACTCGAACCCACATCTCTTTGCATTCCGGGCCAGTGTGCTAACCATTACACCACCTAGGCTCCCTGATATCAACACACTCCCCACGCCTACCTGTCTATGTGGTTACTTGCCTGAGAGGTCAGTGCAGACCACTACACTCGTCCCCCTGGAATTGTAAGTCTTGTAATGCTTACAATTACATACATACAGGCAATGCACTAACACATACATACACAGGGTAGGTTCAACAACCATACAGCGCAAAGCTTGTACAGGATCCTGATCACGGCAACCAGTGTCGTGGGGGTGATGAAAATGGGAAATACTGCGCCTAGAGCGGGACTCGAACCCACATCTCTTTGCATTCCGGGCCAGTGTGCTAACCATTACACCACCTAGGCTCCCTGATATCAACACACTCCCCACGCCTACCTGTCTATGTGGTTACTTGCCTGAGAGGTCAGTGCAGACCACTACAATATGTTAGCTTTGATTTTACTTGTATGCTTTTAGTTGGTGTTTCTTTTTCAATGTGAAACCCATTCTTATATGAAGCCTGTATTAAAACATGCATTTAGGGGCTGTACATTCTAAAACTGAATATTCGAGGATTTACTCTCAAACCATACTCGCTCCTTTTTCCTGGGTTGCTTTCAACAACTGTCATTCGTTGCAATAAGCCATGAATGCAGATTGCCTACCCAATGTGAGTGCCATGTCTTATTGAATGTAGTCCGCACCGAATAATCTACCTCTAACCCAGAATTGTAATGATTTGAACACAATCTTGCTGTGAGTAATACGGCAAAATGTGACATCAATGCGCATCTTCATACATGGTTCATATATATATATATATATATATATACAGTCTATATATGCATGTCATACGTATGTATTTAGAGCTATTCGTGACATATATATATATGGCTGTATACATAGTTATAATTATATATGTATATACATATTTATTTATAACTAGTGTTAATATATATATCTCCATATATATATATATATATCCATTTACATCTATATGAGATATATATAGTTATATATCCACACATATATGAATATATATATATATATATATCGCTATATATAACTACATATATACATACACAGCTGTGCATAATAATTATCCAAATATAAATCCACAAAACGTATTACCGACCTCTTCTTCCCACTCACTATTGCTTGACACTTCCAGTGGCACCCCCATGAGGATTTTCACCACACTAACACCGGCAAGGATACTCTCTCGCTCACTGCTCACAATATTGAAGTTCCCTTCTTTCAGTGCTCTGCTTGCTGACTCGTGGCCGTACATGTTCTGCCTTATGCCCGGTCACATACACATTAGTGGATGTAGTTGAACGTATTGCAGGCTAACATAGTTGAAAGTAGTTGAACATAGTTGAATGTACCGGCATCCATACTTGGCCGTGATGTTAACTTGGTAATAATGTGGGTGAGCCGTGAGGTCCGATTACATTTTTGGACATGTTCAAAAGAGCGCTATGTTAGTGGCTGAATAAGCATATGTGATGCTAACATAGTCTGTGTACTCTAGCATACTCTAGCATGCTCTAGCATACTCTAGCATGCTCTAGCATACTCTAGCGTGCTCTAGCATAGTCTAGCATACTCTAGTATACTTGGACGAAGCCCTGGTCACATTGACGTTAGTGGATGTAGGTGAACGTAGTGGAGGCCAATGTAGTTGAACGTAGTTGAATATAATTGAATGTAGCAGCATCCGTACTGTAACATATTTATCCATACCGTAATGTATTTATCCGTACGCAACATATTTATCCATACCATAACCTATTTATCTGTACCGTAACATATTTATCTGTTCCATAACGTATTTATCCGTACCATAACGTATTTACCCATACCAAAACCTGCCATACCTTAACGTATTTCAACATAGTTTAATGTACTTACACCACGTTTGACCCACGTTAGCCTCCACTACGTTCACCTACGTTCACCTACGTTAAACTACGTCCACTAACGTGTATGTGACCGGGGGAGCAAGCCATGTATGACAATTACCTCATGGGATATTGTCGCAGTTTCAGTGACCGGTCAGTTTCAGCGCCCGGTCAGTTTCATGCGCATGCATCAAAATCTAACATCATCGTCACTAACCGTATAAATTTAATATAATGTTTTTGGTAAAGATGTTTTCTACATGTGTACAAAGCGATTTGTTTCTAGGTGGTGTGGTTTTAGAGATATATCACTTTTCCTGGATTTTCTGTATGAAGATTGCTAGCAACCATTGACAATGCCTTGAGTTTGACGGTACGCACAGTGCAAAACCTTAGTTTTATTCAAAATTAATACAAATCAAGATCGCTAACCTTATAAATTTAAAACAGTCTTTTTGGTAAAGATATTTTCTATATGTGTACCAAGCGATTTGTTAATAGGTGGTGTAGTTTTAGAGATATTTCACTTCTGCTGTATTTTCTGTATGAAGATTGCTCACGACTATTGACAATGCCTTGAGTTTGAGTCTATACGGGCGGTGGAAACTGACCGGGCGCTGAAACTGCGACAATATCAGTATTAAATCTGACCTAGGAGTAGGATATGGAGATGGGGCATCGGATCAGGTACGACCAACTATGAGTAAGTAGTATTGGGAAATAGGACATCGGCTCAGGCCATGTCTGTACAGAACAGCTTGATTTGAAGAAGAAAGCAAGTAGTATACTACAATGAGACATTGGCACGGGTCAGTTCTACGTATATGATTATAAATATAATGCTTCAGTTTTGAGTAAGTATCAATTTGATAAGTCATCGATTTGAGTCAACCACAAACCGAAATCCCGATCTCCGGCATGCGAGGCTCACACTCTACCGAGCATACTCTAGTATGGCCTCTTCAGACATAATCTGTTTGCTCAATGGCAGATCCCAGAATTAGGGGCTTAGACTCTCACAGCTGCAGTCATAGACAGAGCATAGGAACGAGGGACCTGTTAATCCAGATTTTCATTCAGCAGTATAGTATTTATTGCAGGTCATAAGATTAATAAAACATTGCTACTAGTGCTAACAGGTTCTCTTCTTCATAAAACATTGGTACGATGAGAGTGCATAGAAGTATTTATTCCCCTTCTTCTGTACGGGAAGCCTGCATACCACCGCTTCAACTACCGTGCCCGGTAAACTGAGAATAGAAAGGCGTAAATAACCACACATATATGATTTGGATGAAAAATGAGAGGAGCCATCACTGGAAGTGTTATAACTTTAATTCACTTATACCCCAGTCACCTGTGTTCACTTACGATCAATTCGCAACATCCATACATCCGCCTCACGACCTCCTTACATACATGCTGGCACCACGAGGTCGCTGACCTACTGGCGACCATTTCAGAAATTTTGGTCACAAGGAGGATGCAGCTGTTGCACTTGTAACCTACTTGTGACCAGTGCTGTCAGTGCCGGGTAGCCATTAGTTGATGACCTGGTGCCGATCTGCTGCCAACCTGCTGCTGAACTGGTGCCGAGCTGGTGCTGACTTGGTGCCGACCAGACGCCGCCAGGTCACCAACCTCTTGGTTGGCAAATTGGCTGCAATTGATCACGACTTGGCGGCGACCTGGCGGCACCAACACATGTAATGCTGCACTCACCATGTGGTCGGCACCAGTTCAGCGTCAGGTCATCAGCAGTCAATACCAGGTCATGAGAGGTCTCTGCCAGGTTGCGAGCGGTCACCACCAGGTCACGAGTGGACAACAAAAACCAAACCGACACCCAGTCAGCACCGGGTCAGTACCAGGTTGGTGACTGCACTCACCGAATGGTCGGCGCCAGGTCGCCGACCCAGCACGACCTGGAATGTATCGAGTGGGACGCTGGGAGGTTGGTGATATTTTGGTCATAATGAGGTCGGTGCCAAGATGCTGGCTCTCGTGTGACTGGGCTATTACTTCGAATAAATTAACATTCAAGAGTAAAGTTTGATCAAGTTTGGCATGGGCATCATGCCATAGTTCAAGGCATTTCATTATGAGAGCATTACCCAGAAGCTCGGGTGAGTGGGACATTTTAAATTATGAGGGGCGGAAACATACTCCAGGATGAGTGAAGAAAGGGACTGCCTCCGTAATTGTTCAGTGACCTTCTGACCTGGAGTGCTGTGTGTTCAGCCGAGATTACCTGCAACTTGTATGTACCGACAGTTGTAAAATCAGAAATGCTTTAAGTCCAGATTAACATGACTGTATTTACACGATCAACTCCTCAAACTCATCACAGCACAATCATCGAATAAATGAGTCCTGATCTTTCGTTAATATTTGACCAGACAGGATGGCCAAAATGAGTTGAGCATCCGTCTACCGATTTGGTAGATCGTGGGATTCAAACTCATGGATTGGAACCCTGTCGAGTCAAACCAATGACTTGTTGCTTCTGCAAAAGGCGCTCAACATTATTAGGACAGGCCAAGGCATGGTTGGCTCAGTCTCAGGATAATGAGGCTGAGTGGGATATCAGGTCATGGTACTGGCAGCCTGGTCTTCCAGCACTATAAAGTTGCCATGAGTGCATCACCAGTCAGTACCGGTCCTGATATTACCTTCGATATTGCCAGGACGTAAAACTCCAACAACCACCCAACCACCTTTCGGTAATATGTCAATTCCGAAAGGCTGAAATTTAGTGCACGCCCAAGCAATAGATGTACTAGCCGAATAGCAGCCACACTGCATCAATCCAGAGCCATGCGCAGTGAACCCACACGTAGCTCCCTGTGTGAGGGAAGTGCCTGCGGTATGCACTGGTTGAGAAACAGTGACTTCTCCGACATGTGCGCGTGAATGTATGGGTGGGTCGCTCTATTCTTGCTGTGGGCAAGTGATGCTGTCAGCTTTGCTCGGTTAGTGCCTTGATGCTGGAGGAACATTTGTTGCAGGGTGAGAGGGTATGGGGTGAGGGGTGAGGGGTGAGGGGTGAGGGATAAGGGGTGAGGGGTAGCTGAATACCTCCCGAGTTTAGTCAGTAGGGAATTTTTGGTTATAAAAGCAAATTATATATAGGTCCTGTATTCGCCACTATGGCACTACAACACTATTCTTTGTCTATGAGTTAAACTTTGGAAATTTCAATCGCGGACAATTGGTCTTGCTCATTTCACTGCTGCTTGCCATGTCCTAGTACAGTATAACCCTGTTAAACCAAACTTGAAGGGACCCTAGCAATTTGTTTGGATTAACCGATCATTGGTTTAACCGAGCTTTGGCTTTGACTTTGACTTGGCTTTGCCAAAAACGTGGGCGCATTATGAATGTAATATACAATATATGTGGACACTTTGATTATTGTTTTTTATGTATATAGAGTATAACCCCATTAAATAAACCAAACGATCGTTTAATCCAAACTTTTTTTCGGCGGCCCGGCAAAATACTACCATTTATCATATAAAAACGTTTGTGGGGTCTCAGATGACCTTATAACCACATGAAAGTTTGGTTTAATATACCGGAAGTGGCCTGGTGCCCGACAATTTTGTTTGGATTAACTGATAATTTGGATTAACCGACTTTGGTTTAACCAACTTTTTATATGATAAATGGTAGTATTTTGCTGGGCCGCCAACAGAAGTTTGGATTAACCGATCATTTGGTTTAACCGAGTTTGAATTAATGGGGTTATACTGTAATAGGACACCCCAGGTTAGGTAGTGAGGCATCTCAATTCTAAAGTAATTGGTTTGACTCAACCAAGGTTTGGAACCCAATGGTTCGAATCAAACCTCCTACCAAAATGAGAGGCGGGTGCTCACTACACAACTATCCAACAACTAAACCACTACACCACTACACCACTATAGAACTATTTCACTACACCACTAAACCACTACATCACTACACCACAATGGAACTGTGTCACTACACCACTAAACCACTACACCACTACACCACTATATAACTATTTCACTACATCACTAAACCACTACATCACTACACCACAATGGAACTATGTCACTACACCACTAAGCCACTAAATCACTACACCACTATGGAACTATTTCACTACATCACTAAGCCACTACATCACTACACCACTATGGAACTGTGTCACTACACCACTAAGCCACTACATCACTACACCACTATGGAACTGTGTCACTACACCACTACACCAGTACACCACTACACCACTATGGAACTATGGAACTACACCACTAAACCACTACACCACTACACCACTCTGCCACATTGCCACAATCTCACTACATCACTAAGCCACTAAAGCACTACACCACTATGGAACTATGTCACTACACCACTAAGCCACTACACCACTACACAACTATGGAACTGTGTCACTACACCACTACACCAGTACACCACTATGGAACTATGGAACTACACCACTAAACCACTACATCTCTAAATCACTAAGCCACTAAAGCACTACACCACTATGGAACTATGTCACTACACCACTAAGCCACTACACCACTACACAACTATGGAACTGTGTCACTACACCACTACACCAGTACACCACTATGGAACTATGTAACTACACCACTAAACCACTACATCACTACACCACTCTGCCACATTGCCACAATCTCACTACATCCCTAAGCCACTAAAGCACTACACCACTATGGAACTATGTCACTACACCACTAACCCACTACATCACTACACCACTATGGAACTATGTCACTACACCACTACACCACTACACCACTATGGAACTATGGAACTACACCACTAAGCCACTACACCACTACACAACTATGCCACTACGCATTCTTTCACAAGGCCACTACGCTCCTATGTCACCATACAGCCTCCGCGCGTCTGAGAGACCTAGTTTTGCACCTACTTCCCAGGCGCGGACACAGATGCTCCTTTTCATTAGAACAAGTGTAGCAGAAGCAAGATTGACATCTCTGTCTTTGGCTTAATGTACGATGTACACGGGCAGAACGCGTTCTGTGGTCCATGGGTGATTGTCTAATATCTGAGTAATCACATTCTACCCTGTCTCAAAAGCCTCCACTCTCATAACTGCACATCGGGATGAATTATGAACAGACTTATGTTGCATAGTCCGATAGTTTTGAGATTCTCTAATTTTCTGAGATAAACATATTAGGGTGACTGTTATAATCTACCTTAGTTTAATTTGAAATAGCTTTTATTTTAAATGGCTAATCCTTGAGATATTTGAAGTGGCAATGGTCTAAATTAATTTGGGCAAGGTTGCCAGAAGTCTAACACCATAGGCTTCTGCAGTAACACGTTCTATTAAACTGACACAGTATCCCCTTCTAGGTGGCAACAAATGCTTAATAAGTGCATCGGTTTCTAAGTTAAGGCCCTGTCACATTACGGCGTATGGCGGGAGCGTATTGAAAACCTACGTAGGTCCTGCGCGTGCCGGCCTATGATGACATTTGGTGACCTTTCGGGTGGTTTTGAGCGTATGTGGAACCTACGAGGAGCGTACGAGGAGCGTATGAGGAGCGTATGGGAGCGTGCTGTGACATTTTTTGACAGTATGGGCCATACGCCCTCATAGGTCGTTTTTTTTTAGCATGCACAAAAAAATTTGGACGGACGGATTTATGAAAGCGTATGGCGGCATATGGCTCATACGCTTCACATACGCCGGCATCTGGCGGCGTATGAGTAGCGTATGAGTAGCGTATGCGTAGCATATGAGTAGCGTATACGGTGTATGCCGACGTATATGACGTAACGCGCTTACGCCGCCATACGCTCCCGCAAAAAAACCTAATGTGACAGCCCCTTAAGATATGTAGAATCAAATCTAGATAAATATTTTGGTTTAACAAAATTTGATGTTGTCATTGGACTCAGCAGCTTTAATGACAAACAAATGAAATCAAAGAAAAACGACAACTACTCCATAGTGCAAATCACTACGCAAGGATTCCAGAAAATGATGAGACGTTATAAAACCAAATCACACCAAGCTGATTAAATTGCGCTGGCACAAGTGGTAAATTTAACGCAATTACGTCTAATGAGGTTTCATGTGTGCACCAAAACCACTGACTCTATTGTGTTTGGCCAGACATTGCATGCGAACGTGTGCAGTTGTAACGGGTTAGCCGCTGTTCAATGGCGCTGCAACAGAATACTATTTTACCCGTTCATAAGAGTGCGCTGCTTGCATGTGGAATACGACCCGAAGCCGAGCGTCGAATGTCATATTCCACACGCAATGCTATTAGTAATATTACCACCAACACAGGCCTGATGTTTTAGTTTTATCATTGCTATAAACGCCATAGACAATAAAGGAGCATTAAGGGCATATTCCGAAAGGGTCCACCGATGAATTAATAGGTTTCCCAGTCAGGTCCCGGATGTAGAATCGATGTGTGCATGCAATGATAACGACCCTGTAACACAGGGATACCTAACTAACCATTCCTATCGCTGATGCATCTCGCTAATGCGATGCATTCATTTGCTAAGGAAAATACAAAACATTGGTTGGTTGTTGGAGCTTTACATCCTGGCAACATCAAAGGTCATATCACGATGGGCACCGATTTGTGACAGTGCGCACTCATGGAGAGTTTATAGTGCTGCCCCACTGGGAGTCCAGAAAAACACCATTGAAAAACCCAACAACTGATACTCCTGAGTAAAATATGATTAAATAAATTGAAGCTACACAAATGCTGATTTTGTTTGGATGACATGATCATGGGGCCTTTAATTACTTCAGCACTGCTGCGAATATAGTTGAATCGATCTGCGCTTTATTTTGCTGAAACTGTTTGGCTAATTGTTAGCGTAGCAGGGTCAATCTTTAAAACTGGGCACCACATATTTTGGTTTCCACATTACGATGCTCATAATTTGTTCTTTCTTTTATTGTTTGCAACTCAAATAATTATTGTATCCACTGTGTATTAAGTATGTTACCAATAGTACATTTATTGAAGCTATCCTAAGAAAGAAATTAAAAGTTTACTTATATGATTTTGTGCTAATGTGAAAAAGTGAAAATTTACACATTTACACTATGCATGTAGCCAAACTTTTGTTCAATTTATTTTTCCATTTTTTTCTTGTAAGTCATAACACTGTCTGCTTAAGAGTAATCAATAAAATGTTTTTTTATTATGTTGTATATGTTAAAATGAGGTTCTGGATGTGTCTTTGATTTCCATATTACATGAGTGATATTAATCTATTGCTCAATTTATATAAGTTCTAATTCAAAATGTGAAATTCATTTTTTTCAACTGTGACATATGCACAACATACAAACCTTCATAGGACATTGGATTAGGCTATTATTTGGAAGGTTTTTTGCTATTATTTGGAAGGTTTTCACTTTTGGTTTCCATATCACACTTTTGTGCCCAGTTTTAAAGAATGACCCAGCACTCTGCTGATGTTCTGACAGCCATTTTCTCTCTTATCTGGGAACAGTAATGCAGGCTATCTGTAAACAGTAAACAGTCAGATGCCTGGCCCTGCAGTCATATTCACAGAGATATACAGCACTACGCAATGCACATGTAATGCAAGTTTTGCATCGCCTTTACCCCCATTATCAATATTAGGAACATCAGTATTAGGTAGGTGACCCCGCCCACATTATGAGTTATATCAATATTAGGAACATGAGAATTGTACACATCACCGTACTCCTTTATGACATATATAAATATTGGAAACATGAGTATTGGACAGGTCACCCTCAACTCACATTAGCACTTAATGTAGTATTGGGAACATGATCATTGGACAGGTCATTCCACCCCCTTTATGACATATATATCCATATTGTGAACATCACTATTGGACAGGTCACCATCCATCCACTTCATGAGTTATATTAATAGTGGGAAGTTGAGTATTAGTATTAGACGGGTCCCCCATCCCCTTTATGATGTATTAATATTGGGAACATCAGTATGGGACAGACCACCCTCCACCCACTTTGTGACCGATTTGAATAATATTGGGAACAGGAGTATTGGACCGGTCACCCTCCATCCACTTTATGAGTTTGATTACAATTGGGCACATGAGGATTGGATGAGTCACCCCATCTTCTTGAGGACATATATTAATATTGGGAACAGGAGTATTGGACAGGTAACCCTCCATCCACTTTATGACTTATTAGTCCGGGTGCCAAGGGGTTATACCTTGCAACGAGAGTTACAGTTCTTTTAATTGGTGATTATGGTAGACTGGGTGGTAGTCTTCAATTTCTAGGTGGATGACTACTGGTCACCATTGAGCAATTTTCGGGATTACCCCTTTTGCATTGGGAGTGCAAAATCAAAAATTGATATAAAAATGGAGGTACTGAACACAAAATGTCCTCTAGAACCGTTGTTGTCAAAGATAATAGATCACGTGACCCATCAAAATTGCTCAAAGGTGACCAGCGGTCATCCACCTGGAAATTGAAGACTATCACCCAGTCTACCAAAATCACTAATAAAAAAACTTTAACACTCATGGAGGGGTATGGACTAAATTTGGCTTTGACTTTGACATTGGGGGTGGCTTGTAACCTTACGACAGTTACTGGTTGTAGAACTGCAACATTTATAGAGAGGTTCCGATAAATCGGCCCAATCTTTGGTTGAAGATTAAACTTCAGTAGGGAGTGTTGTAGAAGCTGGGGACATCTTTACAACGTTGTAACGGCGAAGCGTTGAGGCGGCCCTGAATCTCTTCGGTCCGGCGGTAGTTGAGCGGTAGTTGGCACTTGTAGCCAGTCGACGACAGCAGCCTTTGGCTCCCGGACTATATATACCAGACAGGATTGCTGAATCAGTTGAGCGTTCGTCTCCCGTTTTGGTAGATCGTGGGATTCGAACCCAACTTTCGAGCCCTGGTCGATTCAAACAGTTACACAGTTAAAAATTAATATGTGTTGCTTCCTATCCAGGCGCTTAGCATAATTAGGATAGGGTTACAACTGGTTGACTCAGTGTCAGGATAATGGGACTGAGTGGGATATCAGGGCATAGTGCTGGCGACCTGGTCTCCCAGTGGGGCAGCATTAGAAAGTCACCATGAGTGCGCACTGTCACAAGTTGGTAAAACTCCAACAACCAACCAATCATGACTTATATTAATATTGGGAACATGAGTCTTTTACAAGCCCCCCACCCCCTTTATAACATATTAATATTGGGAACATCAGTATTAGACAAGTCACTCCGACCCCTTTATGAGTCATATTATTATTGGGAACATCATTATTGGACAGGTCACCCACCCACCTTTTGACTAATATTAATATTGGGAACATTACTATTGGACAGGTTGTAAAATTCTCCGATTAAGTATGTATTGAGTATCAAGATGGCTAAATGGGAAACAGTACTCCCTTTATAATGCTCACACCATGGGAGGGAATAAGTGCCCCTTTAAGCAGAATCCCTCCCCTTTATCTCGCCCAGCCACATGGTCACCGCCAGGTTATGTGGTAATCCCATGATGGCTAGGTGGTGGTCAGAGCTGGGTGGGAGGGAGGTGAGCCCTGAAGGCAGCCAATGGTGAACTATGTTAGGGAGAGATCATGCGGGAGAGGAATGACTGGTGTGCATGAGTGTAATAGCCAATAAGGAGGTCTATAACATCCACTGTTGTATGTATCTGAATAAAACTAAGTATTCATCATCTACTATCTACCCTTCTGCTGGTGCTGAACTCGGATCGTGTGTTGTGTTGTGTGTTGTATCTACTATGGGGTAATCTCCGATATATAATTCATATAATAAGGAAGAGAAAAGGGGAGCTATGAACGATACGCATTACACAGGATATCCGGGCAGTATAACCTTGTTGAGCAGTACAGCTAATGACATGAGAGAACATAATGACAGTAACCATAACCTCCACATACCACCTAACGGGGTCGGCCATCAATAGCATTCTGTAGCCCGCATATATCGTGCGGGAGCCCGCAAATACGGGATTTCATAAGGTCACCCACCCACCTTTTGACTTATATTAATATTGGGAACAGTATTATTAGACAGGCCACCCACCCACCTTTTAACTTTTATTAATATTCGGAACCCAAAAATTGGACAAGTCACCACACAACCACTTTATGAGTTATATTAGGATTGCAAAGCAGAGTTTTGGACTGGTCACTCCGCCCATTTTATGAATTATATTAGTATTGCAAAGTGGAGTTTTGGACATGGTCACTCCCCCCATTTTATGATTTTTATTAGTATTGCAAAGTGGCGTTTTGGACTGGTAACTCCGCCCACTTTATGAATTATATTAACATTGGGAACATAAGTTATTTTAATATTGGGAAGATGGATAGGTCACTCTCACCACGTTGATGACTGATATACATATCGGGAACATCTATATTGGACAGGCCACAACGCCCATTTATGACTTATGTGGATATATGGGGAACATGAGCATTGGACATTATTCGCAAAATTTAAAGAGATAATATACTGGATTAGCAGCATATACATGCAGTGGGTCTAATGTGGATACATATGTAGGTCAGAGGCGAACAATGTCAATCCATATGTAATTTTGTGAATGCAAAATATATCCATTTCAAGAAGTAATTTTATATCGACGAGGTATTCGGAACCCAGTCATTGCCATACATCATGGGCATGTAAGTTATATAATTACCAACCGCGAACAAACCGAGACAAGACGTAGGTGGAAATAACAAAATTTACTGGAGTACATAACCTGCAGGCAGGTCGAACATCATGGAATACATGGTCATAGCTGAATTATCGGAGCGTGATGCAGAGTCACTAAGGTCTTTGTACAAGTATCGTGAATTGTGGTATAGCATTGAATGCGAACATGGATAAGTGTAATCATGATAGGTACAATTCAACATGATAACTACTGAAGAGACAAGTTAGATTATCAGTGGAAATCGAGAAGTTATCAGAGTAGAGAAGAACAACATGAGATGACTTAACGACACTCAGCAGCCCTCAACCCCATTAGTATCGTGTGGGAGGGTGGGTGAAGCGACTAGGACAGCCGATTGAAAACGGGAAAGTGAAGAGAGAAAGCCAGACAGGTGCCGAAAGTAGTGCCAAGACGGTAAGTAGTCCGGGAAAAATAGTGCACATGTTCGCATTCGAAAATTATATATGGTGACAAGCCAACATACGTAATGACTAACCACATCAACATTGAAGTTAAATTTTAAAATGTAAACTTCATGACTAAAGGTTTGTTCAGGAACATAAAATGACGCCTTATCTTACAAACCAAGCCAACTATGCAGTTTAATACAAGGCCTAAATTCTGCATTTATTAAAGAGACTACGAGGCTAATACTTTGAAAAACGGGTTAAATGAGTGGGTGGCGCTCATTTGCTATCATTGCTGGGGGTGCGGAGAACAGGGAAGCAGCCCCTCCCACCTGCCACTCACACCAAACTGTCCCACTGGCCAACCCCAAAAAACCCGTCGACCAATCAACTTCAACCTCAAAACCCCACCCCAGACTCGCTCCTGCGAGCCGCGGAATAGCCACTCGCACACGGCCCACTGTAGCAGCAACAGGTCTTCTTAATTGAAATGATTTAAATGTCTGCATTGATGTAGAGTTGATGATTGTTTGATGATTGTTTGATGATTGATTAATGATTGATTGATGACTGATGATTAAAATGCTTTGTTTATGATGATTGAAATGTCCTGTGATTGTGATTAAAATGTATGTATTTCTCATCTCACTATTATTACCTACCATAACTTCACTTGCATGTCGGGCCTTGTTACCGGTCACTCACAGCTGCATTGAGTAGAGCTGCACTACTCAGCCAGGTACCGTGCCTGTCAAGGAAATAAAGTAGCGATATTTACTGATAATACCAGTTGTGTTATTCCCACCTCCTGCATCCTACTTCTCTGTTCCTTGGGTAGCGATAATGTTGGCATTTTGACATTATTTTTACTTTTGAAAAACAAATAAAATTGAATGGATCAATACATGATCCGATTAAAATCTTTCATTCCAACCTAGTGTGCAAACCATCACAGCACCTAGACTCCCTGATGTCATCACGCATGTCTACCTGTCTATGTGGCCCCTTCCCTGAGAGGTCAGCACAGACTACTACACTTTAATAACTAATGGTTGGTTGGTGGAGTTTTACGTCCAGGTAAAATCTAAGGTCATATTTGGACGGGTACATACTTGTGCCAGTGCACAGTCGTGCCGACTTTATAGTGCTGCCCCACTGGGGAATCAGGCTACCAGCACCATGACCCAATATCCCACTCAGTAATATTACCCTGCCACTGAACTAACCAGTCCTTGCCTTATCCTATTAATGCCAATCACCATGCTAGGAAGTGACAAGTATACATTTTGTAAGTCATTGCTTTGACTCGACCTGGAAGCAAACTTCTGATCTCCCGCACGCAAGGACTGTGCCTGCACTCTACTGATACAGCCCCCGCGTCCGGTTTAATATGTAAATTCTAATAAGTAACAATGAGGTGAGACAACGGCAGGGTTCTTAATGCCTGATCCCTTTCCATGCATACCTCCAAAACGCAAGGACACCCGCGATATCTAGATGCTGAAGTCTCTCGCCAATACCGAAACATGTTGCAGAATGTTGGTTGTTGGTTGTTGGTTGTTGGAGTTTTATATCCTGGCAACATCTAATGTCATATCAGGATGGGTACAGACTTATGACAGTGCACACTCATGGCACCTTTATAGTGCTTCCCCACTGGGAGACCAAACCACCAGCACCAGGACATACTATCCCACTCACATTATCCTGACACTGAGCCAACCAGTCCTTACCATATCCTAATAATGCCTGGCTATGAAGCGACAAGTATACATTTTTAAGTCGTTGGTTTAAGTCGACCATGTTTCATACCCATGGGTTCGGATCCCACGATCTACCAAGATGGGAGATGAACGCTCAACTCATTCGGCCATCACCATCTGGTTTGTATATATATTAATTATTATCAACTCTTGGATACATCGAACACTGAATTAATAAAACTCCAAGACCCCCCCCCCCCAAAAAAAACAACACAAAAAACAAACAAACATTCCATTTGCCGACAGAGAAGACTTATTTCCGCGGGTTCTCCGACAAATAACTAGCGGTACAAATCGGGGTAATCCACCCTGACAGCACAGCGCTACTTTATTGCGATATAAGTGCTATTGATTGCCCCCGGTTCTCAGCGAAAATAGCATTGCACAGTGAGAGCCTCTTTAGAGCAGTGCACCTAAGCGCATGCCGGCTCTCCATTGCCATTAAATTGTGCATTATGAATGGGTAGAGCCCGTGAGTGTGTGTGTGTGAGAGAGAGGGGTGGGGGTGGCGGTGGTTGGGGATGGGGGCGGGGGTCAGAAGGAAAGCTGGAGTCTGCGTTACAGTCGCAAGCGCCCGACTTAGATTTTTGATAATAGCGATATTTACTGATAATATCAGTGCTTAGTGATAATGATAATGGTGATGATAATGGAGATACTGATAATACTGCTGATAATGCAGATATTGATAACACGCGGGCAACCGGCGTTCCCTGACAACAGGGGTAAACCTGGAGCTTAATTAAACCGTGATCACAATGGCACTGTCCTATTTAATCATACTTCGTGGGTAACTATATCGCTCTCTTTATATATATATACATTTATATATGTACATTACTGGTCTGCAAATAACATAAGGAAGAGAATGGGTTGCTTGTGTGTTTAATCTACTGGCTTGGAGAGTAAAGTTGCCATAGCCCTAAACACATTTTAAAAACATCCTCCAGTGTGAGCTGGGCGAGGGGGAGGCACCCGGATAATTATCCCCGCAGATGGGGGGGGGGGGCGCAGGAGGTACTCGAACAGGGCGCATATGGAGGAATCATAATAATACAGTTATGTTCTCCTACAATTTATAATCGTATAATGTGTTATGCATCACATATATATATGAAGAGGTCAGGCGCAAAACCATGTAAACGTCAATCCAAAAATGTAGCTTAAATAAAATAATTCTACCTGAAAACAATTGTAATTCTCATAAATTCCACTTTTTATATGATCACATGCTTATGGAGCAATGAACAAAAAAGAACGAATATACAAAATACCTTTTTGAAGGTTTGTTTCAAATGCTTATCTCCATTTTTGGATTGGAGTTTACATGGTTTTGCGCCTGAACTCTTCATACATACAATTTTAAGTAGAATCCTTGGCATAGCCAAGTAGATCACGTGGCAGAACCAAGTAGATTACATGTCAGAACCAAGAAGATTATGTGGCAGAACCAAGTAGATTACGTGGTAGAACCAAGTAGATTACGTGGCATAACCAAGCAGATTACATGGCAGAGCCAAGTAGATTACATGGCAGAACCAAATAGATTATGTGGCAGAGCCGGTAGATTATGCAACATAGCCAGTAGATTACAGGGCATACCCAAATAGATTATGTGGCAGAGCCAATAGATTACATGGCAGAACCAGTAGATTACGTGGCAGAATCAGTAGATTACATGGCAGAGCCAAATAGATTATGTGGCAGAACCAAGTACATTATGTGGCAGAATCAAGTATATTACACATGGCAGAGCCAAGTAGATTATTTGTGGCAGATCCAAGTAGATTACGTGGCAGAGTCAAGTAGATTATGTGGCAGAGTGCTTAAATAGAGTACTTGGCACAGCACATTCCAGGAATATTACATCTTCAAACAAAATGAATTTGCTCAAGATTCAACCAACTACGTATATATATATATATATTTATAGATAATATTTATATATATGTTATATATTTATATATATATATATACGCATATTTATATAATGAAGCTAATGCCCTAGTGATCTGATAAGGCGATTTAATTCTCATTTCCCACTCTCACTTTACAAAATCAGTGACGACGTTGGATTAATTCCTCAATCATTGTTCCCCTAACCAAATGACCAGTAATGGCCATGCCTACTCAGATTGCCCCCAACCTGATATGACCTTAGATGTTGCCAGGATGTAATACTCCAACAACCAACTTACTCAGATTGCCTATTATAAAATTAACGACGGTTCGAGTCCTGGTTTGGGTTGATCCATTCAAGCTAATGCACACTGGACACCAAAGGCTGCAATTGTCGACTACACTGGCTAAGTCGCGGCTTGCCGGTTTCACAAACAGACCTATTGAATGGCGTATATTTTAGTCTGGCTTGAGGTCTCAGGCAACTGGAGAAAGAGGATTTTCAGTTGTTTTGTGAGATTTTGAGAAGAGGCGCACGATGTCCGGTATCCGGACTGTCTGTTCAGATACTCGCGTGTCGCCAATTACACCCTCCTCACCGACCCCTACTCCTTACCGCCACACTCCACCCTCCCACCACCCTCCACCACAGGCACACAGCACCCACACTCACCCCCACAACCATCACCCCACAACCATCACCCACATCCCCACACCGCTACATCACTGCCTCACATCACCCCACCCTCACCCCTTCTCACCCCAGTACCTACCACTTACCTTCACCCCCACATCCACCCCCTCACCCCTCACCCCCACGTTTCCACCCCCTCAGCTCCACACCCCACACCCCCACACCCCCACACCCCCACACACCGACATCACTACACCATAACCCACATCACAGCCTCACATCACGCCCACCTCACCCCTCTCACCCACCATCCTCACCCACCCACCACTCACCCTACATCCACCACGTCCCCACATCTCCACATCCCCACATCACAGCTTCACCCCCCCCCCCCCCCCCCCCACCTCATCCACCACTTTCCACATCACAGCCTCACAGCATTCGCCACCCACCACAACCACCACCACCACCACCACCACCACACTCACCCCTACCCCCTCACCCCCACCCCTACCCGGCCGCACCCAGTTCCCCGCTAGGTAGTCGGGCAGTCACTCCCGGGTGTTTTATATATTAAATGCGAGCTACTGTTTGTAACAAAAATAAAAACCCAAAAGATCCAACAAAAAGTCAACAATGAAAACCCGACAGTAACACACACAAAAAAACAACAACAGCCGCCGTCACACACAGCTCACCAGAAAAAAACCCACTAATAATATCTGGGTCAGTTGCAAAATAAATAAGTGAACAAAAAGACAACTAAACCTGACGGTGCATGCGCTGATCTCGACCGAAGAACGTCCTGCTACGAATTCACCGGTTATTTCAATAAAACATAATTGAGCTGACGGTTGATACAAAATCACTATTGTCTTCAATGTAATACCTGACTGATATCTGCTTATATAATATGTAATTTTGCAAAGCACCACATTTCTGACTACATACATTATATATATATACTTACTTGTTTTCATTTTTCTATTTTGCGATGTCTAAACTGAGAAGTGATGTGATTTTTCCCTTCAGGGATATCGGATTTATGGCAATTATTTGTCTGCAGACCACATAATTAGGGATTGATTCAGAAGGAATAATAGCCAATCGCGGCAGAAAAAACCACCCACAAATAGCTCACCAAAGCTCGTCCGCAAGAGCTGCTTGTTTGTTGTTGGTTTACGTCCTAGCAACATCTAGGGTCATATCAGGACGGTCTGCAAGAGCCATGATATTGTATTCGATTTTATAACCAGACGGGATGGCCGAATGAGTTAGAGCATCCGTCTCCCGTGTTGGTAGATCGTGGGGTCATGGTTGAGTCAAACCAATGACTTAAAAATTGATACTTGTCACTTCCTAGCCAGGCACTCGGCATTATTAGGATAGGGCAAGGAGCATTGGAATGAGGAAGACCAATCGTCCGTGATTGGAATTTCCACTGCTTAAACAACTAATGTATCACCAAAAAATAAATAAAAATGTGGGTCTTCATAGCGGAGAGAATCAAGCTTGTAGCTTAGGCCAGTGAAGCACTGGATTGACTACTGCATGCACTAACAAATTCTAGAAGTTGTGAGAGTAATTTGATGAAAAGAGATACATTTGAAACACTGAATACAGAAATTAATCAGCGGATGTTGCTCACCTTACTTTCTAGAATATGAATATAGGTAGGAATACAGAATAAGGATATCGGTGTCTATATGTGATGTATAAGTATTATGTGAGTAAAAAAGCGCGGAAGGGTTGTCATTGTCCATGATGTGCGCAACATGGGTAATTGAATGAACGAGACTGTGAATCTCAGTAGATTAGGGCACCATGGCCATTACTCTTTCATGATGAGATGACCTTAGATATTTCAAGGATTACAGGCACTTAACCCTATCGATACATCATATTAGTTGGGTGGGTGGGACGGCAAATCTGGGCGGCAGAAGTACGTCCTCTCGGTTTGAAAAGTCTGGTCGAAGTAAATATCTCCAGTGCCACGTCATCGGCTTTGACTGGAAATCACTATAGGTGGCGTGTCAATCGGCGGCCATTTTAGTTCTAAAAGAGAATATAGATGTCGCCACCAGTCTGATTTTAATCTAACTGCGTAGTTCAAGAAGTATCATGTAGATGGCGCGTCGATCAGCGGCCAAAGTTATTAGTTCTAAGAATAGAATATAGTCGGCGCCATGGTGCCCTAATCTACTGAGATTCACAGTCTCATTCATTCAATTACCCATGTTGCGCACATCATGGACAATTGAAAACAGAACGAGCCAGTAGTATAAAGTGGCAATTTTAATTCTTTCTATCTTAGCTTGTTACATTACTCTTTCATGATGAGATGACCTTAGATATTTCAAGGATTACAGGCACTTAACCAAAAAATAGAGCAAGTGTCCTGGGAGCCGATGAAACCGACTGCCTTGGTACATAATCATGCACCGCGTCAGTTGTCCAATGACCCAAGTGTTTGATGTTGCTGATTGACGATCGTTGCAGAGCACAGGCTTGTGCACCACCTCGTCTCAGACTATGCAGTGTCATTGCCGCTGGGGCCGGATGACCTGCCACGGACAGGGCCAGTCGTATGGTGTCAAGCAACGCGGTTGCACGTAGAGGTGATCCATTGGTAGTCAGGAAGGCAGGGCCATCGGGGTGAAGTGGTGTCCTGGACACGTAATCCTTCCACGCTTGATGTGGACTGTAGGGCGATCCAGTTATCGCCGGAACGAGAAATGTCTCTTGGAGACGATGACTTGTATTGTTTTGATTAACGGACTCGGACATTGATGCCCACTGCGGTTAGCCTCAAATCCTTGGCCCGAAGATAGTGGCCAGGGTCAGAGCTGCCAAATTTAGGAAAAGGTTAGTCTGTGGAGAGGTGTGCGATGATAGTAGCTAGCACCAGTAGTATTCCCTTGCCTGGGCTGCCTTATTCCTCGAGGTCCCAATCGCCAGCCCAGCCTTAATGGCATCAAGAAGCCGCTGATGGTGACGTTGTGAGTAACCTGGGGAGAGAAGGCAAAAATTTTAAATATCGATCCCAGGTTACAGGTTAGGGGTCAAAGCATTGTCATGTGTCACAATCACCGATTCCAGGCCGCCCTCAGCAACAAGTCAGACAAATTCAGCTTTCGTGTAGGATGTCGCTATACTCGTGACTCTAGAGTGGCTATGTATACTTAAGCCTGTGTCACTTGTTCTGCGAGTACATCAACAGTGTATGGGGAGCCGTTTCCATGCAAGGTCATTAGAAATTGTTATGTGATTCTTATCACGCATATGTGGATTGTCATCATGCCGCGTACTGGTGGATGAAATGTTTGAGGAACGCTTTGCGGTTTCATGTCGTTAATCAAATCCCATGCACTGCCCGACCTCAAGGTCATGGTGATGTCAGCACTGCCTGAGACTTTGCGTCTGCGACAATGTCTAGACGGTCGCCATAACAGCCGTCTGATAACTTTCGTCTGTCAGAGTGCGAAGTATGGATCACCGTCTGGTTCATGGCGTTTATGTACAGATCAGTGTAATTCGCAGGCTGGTGGGTGAAAAAAAAAAAAAGGTCTCTGGCTAATGTATGTTGGAAAAATTGTTACATTGTTGCATTGTGGAAATCGACAGGGTTGTTACTTTCCGATTACCTTCGGTTCTTATCACGCATTTGTAGACAACTTTCGTCTTAGAATGTGATTTGTCAGCTGATCTCATCGCATGCTCGTCCCGCCACATGGAGGTTACATTCCTGCATTATCAGCACTGGAGGTTGTCTGGTTAGACAGTTATGCCTATATGGTGCATGGTCTGAATTCACCTTGTACGACTGCGACCAGGTATATGTTGGTGAGAGTCAATTGAGATTGTTAATGTTATGACGTAAGGCTTTTGAGATATTGGCTGAAGATTGTCATCTTGTTATATCGTGTGCCTAGTGAAGTTGCACCGTAATTGTTAGAAGAGCGCCATGGTGATAAGGCTTGGTAGCGTTATTAAGCTTATGAGATAAAAAAGAAAGCAGAGCACTTTTTGAATTGACATCTTAGAATGTGATCTATCAGGCTTTGACATGGTGCAGACAAATTCAGCTCTCGTGCAGGAGGTTGCTATACTCATGACTTTGGTGTGGCTATGTATACTTAAGCCTGGTCACTTTGTTCTACGAGTATATCAACAGAGCACGGGGACCGGTTGTTTCTATGCAGTGTCAGTTTTGTGTTCTTGGTGTGGGTCACCATTCCTGTATTGTCAACGCTGTCGGTTGCATGTGAGGTTCGCTGATGTCAGCATTGAGAATTAGAATGTGTAGTGTCAGCTTTTGTTATTTGACTTTTTGTGTTTTTGGTTCTTGATGTTGATCACCATTCATGTAATGTCAGCACTGCCGGTTGTATATGCGGTTTGCTGATGTCAGCATTCGAGATGAGGTTTTAGACGGAGGGAGCTTTCCCTGCGGCTATGTCATTTATATCTCGTATGGTCAGTCAGTGGCTATATAGTATCACCACCAACACCATCTGTGCGTTGGCATTTAACAAATGAAGGGTCTGGGTATATGAAAGAATTGTCAGAATTGTTACTTTCTGTTTTCCCTCCCTTATAACACCGGGTGTTCAGATCCAGTTCCAAGGAGGAAAGCTGACTCATTTACCCTCATCTTGTTATTTGGCTTCGACATTGGCGCTCAGGACCTCATGACTAGAGATCCGAGCACCAATCCCGACCTTAATAGGGTGAACGATTTTTGCGAAGTAGCCAGACCACGTCCATGACGTCTGTAGCATCGACGTTGTATTGGTGCATTGACCATGTTGTCGTGTCACCGGGGCTCGCTCCGATCGATCGTGTCCATGAAATACCGAGCATGCTGTCATGTCCGCCTCCACGTGGCATGATG
The DNA here is from genome assembly GCA_030323885.1 of Branchipolynoe longqiensis. Lineage (NCBI taxonomy): Eukaryota > Metazoa > Annelida > Polychaeta > Phyllodocida > Polynoidae > Branchipolynoe > Branchipolynoe longqiensis. The sequence continues at coordinate 81,879,856 of CM059191.1, read as the reverse complement.
TCACAAGCCTTTTTTCACTGCGTGCTTCATGCGGTTCGTCGACACATGCACCAATGTCAGTTTTGAGATCGTCAATTTGGGTTTGCACTGTAGCCAGAGCCACGATTAATCCTACGTCCACAGGGTTGCTCGTCGCGTCCATTTGGCATGTTGATTCAAACGATCGCCTCCTTAACGATCCGTCGAGCATGCTGTCATGGCCGCCTCCTTGCAGCACGACGTCAACACGCCGCCGGCTTGGAGAAAACTGCGTTGTAGATAACACGTCCTCCCCTACCGGCACGCCTCCGATGCCCCCAGCGATCGAGTGAACAAGATTCGAACCCGCGGTTGTGACAATTCCACCGTTCAAGCCATCGGCCAGCATCAAAAGAAGTTTCAACCGATCGCCTATGTTGTGATCCGTCGAGCGTGCTGTCATGGCCGCCTCCTTGTATCGTGACCCCAGCACTCCACCGGCGAAGCCCACATACCTGTATTTCCATCGCTCTGCGTACTTTGTCGCGTCCACTTGCTGGTGATAGAAGGTTTCAGCCGATTGTACCGCAGAGGAGCAATGGTTTGTTGGTTTAAGCGATCGCCTCCGTATCGATCTGTCAAGCATGCTGTCATGGCCGCCTCCAGGCTTTCTTGTCGCGTCCATTTTGTTTTTGTCACTTTTGTCTCGCCGTGCCTCGCGCCGATCCATTTTTCGACTAGCTTTACGGCGTAGATTCATGGGGTGATGCCACTGACTTCGACCTAATGTTCTTGGATTTTTTCAACCGTCATGCTTGCTCCAGTTACAATCCAAATCTGGGCGGCAGAAGTACGTCCTCTCGGTTTGAAAAGTCTGGTCGAAGTGAATATCTCCAGTGCCACGTCATCGGCTTTGACTGGAAATCACTATAGGTGGCGCGTCAATCGGTGGCCATTTTAGTTCTAAAAGTGAATATAGATGTCGCCACCAGTCTGATTTTAATCTAACTGCGTAGTTCAAGAAGTATCATGTAGATGGCGCGTCAATCAGCGGCCAAAGTTATTAGTTCTAAGAATAGAATATAGTCGGCGCCATGGTGCCCTAATCTACTGAGATTCACAGTCTCGTTCATTCAATTACCCATGTTGCGCACATCATTGATAATGTACATGTATACTACTCAAATCGATCCTGATCCCATACTCGGACAGTTGGCGCCCCACCGGTCCTATCCATCCCCAACGGGTGCTCCTATGCTGAGAATTGTTCAAGGAATCTCAAGTCACCTTTCTCTTCTTGTCTCGTCTGTTCTTCTCAGCGTTTGCTATTTGCAGTATGCTTGCTGAGAAGTCAAAGTGATAAATCCAACTTATATCTCTTTTACTGACCCGCGTCAGGTTAGCTTAAAAGTCGCTCTGCATCGTCCATTCGATCCCATCCCACTGAGTTCATATATATATATGATCCACCCCCGAATTATCAAGGGAGAGGTTGCATGTGCAGCAAGTCCAAACCGTAGCGCTTTAGACCTGGATTCACATTAAATGTGATCCTGCTCGTGTGGCCAGTGTTAATAGCTGAGCCCAGCGTACTTCCATTTCTGCTGACTTTTCTTCCGTTGAACCTATAGCACAACTCCTACCGGTTCCTGCCTATCATCCACACAGCTGTGCCTTATATGTCCCAGCTAATGTAAGAGGTAATTACATACAACAAAGCGCTTTCTCGAGCTATTTTTCTTAGCCCTGCATATTGCATGTGGTCGCATATTACTACTACTTTAAAGATCTGGTAACGTGACTTTGACATATATTCCTTACAATAATGTTTTATGTCTCCTAATGTTGCATGGTCCGATGAAACTTTTAAAAAAAGCCAAATCATGTTCCTACATTTAATTATATATATATCCAACTTAGATACTGGTGCATTATCTATGGTTTTGGGCCAGCATGGACAGAATAATCGGTGAATTTATTACCCCGATCCATCTTCCCACCTACTTTGAGACAGACATTAAGTAGGAACAGCATTAACCAATTAGGTCAATCTCATGGCCTCATCAGCCTTGCCCTCGTTCCAACAAGGATATATTTGAATTACGTCATTCCACATCACATGGTCATCGCGAGATGGCAATGGCGAGAAGAGTTTTGGAAAGTATGCCGAAATTATTTATTGTTCTTTCAGCTCAAATTGTTAAGAAATTAGCAAGTTTTCATCAAAATTACTCTCGCCGTGAATATGGCCTATGCTGCCGACATGGCGTAAAGCAACCACCAATCAATCAATCAATCAAGCATCCATATTGTAAAATATTCCGATATACGGCATAGGGGGAATGCAAATTTTCTATTACTGATCGGTGTACGTGACCAGGTGCATGTATGTATATATATATGTATGGGTTGGTGGTGCCTGAGTGGGATGTAAATAGACATAGTGGTGCTGGCAAGTCTGGGTGTGAGTGCACTCGGGGCCTACCCCCTCTGCTGGGATAGGGATCACCACACTCAAAGGTCAAGGTTGGTGGTGGCCATGGGGCCATACAGCTTGGTGGTGGTGGGCAGACCACTGGTATCCATGGGGACCAGGAATGCTGGATCCCTATTGGTAGGGCCAAGAATGCTCGTTTTCCATAGGGGGAAAGGGGTGGGGTGATACTCTACAATGAACCCATGTAACCATATAAATAATAAACCAGAGGGCTTGACTCTCTTCTTCTTAACACTTTATACTCTTCCTTTCTCTTTGTCTGTATTGATGTCACCATAGCCTGCCTACACAGCCACAGATTCGAGCCTTAGGTTTTACAATATCACGGGGTACCGGTTGAGATGGCTAAATGAGTTGAGCGCTCACTTCTCGCGCTCACAGTGCAGATTACTAGTCTCTGGAAAAAGAGCAGTGTCATCTGGAAGACCAAGCGCGGCACTTGACAGACTGCCCCTGCTTAATCAATGAGAGTAAAAAAGGCAATATGTCACGTAGCATTATATCCATCAAATAGTTCCTGTTTCAGCCATTATGGTGCCACTTGCGAATAGGATTCCTAATCCTTGGAAGCACTGCTTAGAAATTATACCTTTTCATTTGATGGTTTAGCACCATTTCGGCAAAAAGGGTCGTGTATTCATGGTAAAAAGCTAATGGTATCTATTCTGTTAGTCTTGTCAATCACATACACATACATACATTCGGAAATTCTTCAATCCATGTGACATTATAGGGAAGACTATCTCTGATACAATTTTGAAGTGGATAGACTTACATCAACTCACAATAAAATACAGTTTCACTATGTGAATATTGCCAACAGTACTATTTATTTTTCTATAAACATCGGCTATTGGACGTCAAACATATATGGTCATTCTGATATATTTCTTTGGAGGAAACCTACTTCCACCACATAGGCTACTCTTTCCGATAAGCAGCAAGGGGTCTTTTATATGCACTTTCCAGACAGACAGGATAGCACATACCACAGCCTTTGATGAACCAGTTGTGGATCCCTGGTTGGAATGGATAATAGCCCAAAGTACAAATGGGTCCACTAAGCAGGATCGATCGGATGACCCACGCCTTCACAGGTGGACACTCTACCGCATGAGCTATGTCCCGCTCCCATAGTAAACCTGGACAAGCATTACAACAGAAGGTAATGTTCAACACTTGTCATACAGATAGATGCCAAATGCTAAATATAGACTGTTGAGCCAGTTTCTCTGACTGACTGGGGGTTTAAATAGTTATGCCAGCATGAGATATGGTCAATCGTGGTATGCTTGTCAGCATTATTTATTTCTTTTTCTTTTTATTGAGGCTGTATTTATACTGTCCATAGCATGTAACCCAGGGTACCCAGGCTTGTTTTCAATGCTGGCCAGCTGTAGTGTTGCTGTTGTCTTATCAAACAGTAGGTGCTGATAAGTTATTTGATTGTCTGCATTTCAGTAGCAGATAGATAGTCTGTTGGTATGTTTTGGGCCCTCTTGGCATTGTATTTTGTTTCTATTCTTATTACTATGTTAGTTGTTTTCTTAAGGTTCTATGTTAGTGTTTTGGGGTTTTCTTGGGAATAGTTTTCCGCTTTTTTCTACTTAATTCTATACTAGCCTATTTTATTTACATGTCCATAGGCCTGTACGTAATAGGTGGTTGAGTTATGTTTGTTTGAATTTGATTTGATTTATATTGTTGTTGGATATGTCATCTGGCTTTGATATTTCCGGTTATCCTGCCCTGGGCTGTCCAGTTGGTGGGCCGTGACATATTATGTCCCGGTGCTACCTGGTTTTCTAACTGAGTGCCTGCTTGAATAGTCATGACAGTACATGACATCATTCGCGACAAACCCTCTTTCAGATCATCATATCAGTTTTGTTTCCCCTTATCTCCCCTTGCTCCATTTCTCCGGCGATTGCTACGAGTTACATAATTCTGGGTGGTACAGCTATTGGCGCAGTCAGATTGTGAAGTGGTAGGGGTGGTGTGTCTGTGGATGTGACTGTGGCTATGTGGCTCTGTGGGTAAGGCTGAAAGCTACACAAGTTGTAGCAAGACGCCCAAGGGAGTCACTAGTGTAAATAATTATATCTCCATGGAAACTTGGCTGACACTCCTTTGCTCCTGGTAGTTGTGTGGGAGGAAGCTGGCACTATCGGAGCTCGCCATTGTCGGATAGCAAGTGCCAGCCCTGAACCAGTAACCAATACATATCTGATACCAGACACACATTTATATATATATATGAAGAGTTCAGGCACAAAACCATGTAAACGCCAATCCAAAAATGTAGTTTAAATAAAATAATTCTACCTGAAAACAATTGTAATTCTCATAAATTCCACTTTTCATATGATCACATGCTTATGGAGCAATGAACAAAAAAGAACGAATATAAAAATTACCTTTTAGAAGGTTTGTTTCAAATGCTTATCTCCATTTTTGAGTTGGAGTTTACATGGTTTTGCGCCTGACCTCTTCATATATATATATATATTTAACCGTCGGGCTATTCCACCCCCGCTTAAGGCGAGCCTACATGTTAATAAATAAATTGTTTCCATGTGAATGTCTTGTGCCTCCCACCACCGGTTGTTTGCCTTCCTGCTAGCTTGACCCTTGGTTAGCAATGTGGTTAATATCAGAGGTAGGGAGTTTGACTCCATACAGACCGTGGGGCAGAAGGCCCTTAATTAAATACATTTATAGAGCAATCAAATAGCAATATGAAGTTGACCATAGCAGTTAATAATATAAGACTGGAGAATAGTAAAGAGTGCAAGGAACGTTCCAATCACTTCTTAGGAACTCATGCCTTTATTCTATAAAAGTTTAGCAATATAATGGATATGAACAAGTACATCCCCTCCCATATAATTCATTTGAAAACATTAGCATATACCTATAGTCAAAACAGTAAACTTCTAACAAAACCACAAAGGGCTACTAGAGCAAATAATGCACCACTACTAAAGCAGACCAGAAGCCGAATAAAAGCTCATGAGAGAAGCACGCTGGAAATGGCTGCCAAGTTGTGGAATGCCCAAACGGTAAAGGAACGACAAATTCCTGACCTAAAAACTTACAAAAAATATCTGTGCAAAATAAGGCTAGGAAACCCCCAGTAAGCTGCACTGCAAAGGGGCATGTGATATGTCACGGCCCACCAGCGGGATGCCCAATGGAAGGTAACCATGCCAAAAGTAGCCAGATAACACACCACACAGCTACGTACAAGCCTATGATATGTAAATAGGAGTAGGCTAGTCTAGTAATAAGAGTAGAAAAATAAAAACATATATACCAAGAAAATCCAAAAAAACTAACATAGGCTACTAACCATACCAACCAATTATCTATCTGCTACTGAAATGCAGGCAATCAAATACCTTATCAGCAGCCACTGTGTGGTAAGATAACACCAACACTACAACTGGCCAGCATTGAAAACAAGCCTGGGTACCCGGGCTTATATGCTATGGACAGTATAAATACAGCCTCAATAAAAAAAAAAAAAAAAAAAAAAAAAAAAAATATATAATTAAGTTAAATAAGTTTTGAATTTCGACAATAAAAGCCTAAATCTCGGCTAAAACATCGGAGCATGCCAAAACATGTCTGATGGGTCTGGGTCCGAATGCCCGACCTCCTCTTGCTGCCAGAAGAGTCACCATTGACGTCTCCTAGCAACACTTTATGGCCGGAAACCCGGGGCCTCGTAAATGGTGGCAATTGCGAGTCTGCCATGGCGAGTAGCCCGCATTTCCAAATGCGGGTTAATTGGCCCAAGCTCGCAAATGTCACAAGGTGAATAGTCTCGCCCACTTCATATATATATATATATATATATATATGTATATATATGTGAGGTATAAGTATTATGCACATACAAAGGCATAGAAGGGAATTCTATTATTATATTGTTATTATTACATATATTTGCTGCCGATACCTGCAACCTCACACAGTGCTAGGACTGGTGGTGCCACCACCGGCCCCCTTCATCCTTAGCGGCGCGCCTACCTGTTCACTCACATCGGGCATTATTTTCTTTATATATAAGCACTAGCTTATACCAACACACATACAAATGCCAGTAATCCGAAATAGGACAACACTCATCTTAACGAACACATCTCAATGCATAAATATACATACATATAGATTCATACATGCATACACATATGCATATGTACACGTATGCACGAATTCACATATCCATGAATACCATACACATGTATACATATATACAAATATATACACACATGTATATATGTATATATGCATATACATGTATAAATATCTCCGGATATTCAAATATATATATACAAATAAGACATATACAGATATAAGTATATGTATAGTTATATACAAGTGTATACCTATGCATATATATATATACATATATATGTATATATGTATATACAGTATAACCACGTTAAACCAAACTTGAAGGGACCCTAGAAATTTGTTTGGATTAACCGATCATTGGTATAACCGAGCTTTGGCTTCGACTTTGACTTGGCTTTGGCAAAAACGTGGGTGCATTATGAATAGAATATACAATGTATGTGGACACTTTGAGTATTGTTATATATACAGTATACCCCCATTAAACCAAGCTTGGTTAAACCAAACGATCAGTTAATCCAAACATTTTTTGGTGGCCCGGCAAAATACTACCATTTATCATATAAAAAAGTCTCAGATGACCTTATGACCACATGAAAGTTTGGTTTAACAGTACCGGAAGTGGCCTGGGGCCCTACAATTTTGTTTCGATTAACCAACTTTGGTTTAACCAACTTTTTTTATATGATAAATGGTAGTAATTTCCCGGGCCGCCGAAAAAAAGCTTGGATTAACCGATCGTTTGGTTTAACCGAGCTTGGTTTAACGGGGTTACACTGTATACCTGTCTATATACTTTATGGTGGCACAACTATACCCAAGACAACAACCATCCTTCAACACACAAAGCAACTCCGCGAGTGAAGCACCTCCAGCAGCAGCAACAACACAGCAAACAACAAAGCACTACAACCACGCAGATGTGAAGGCATGCAAGCATGCACCCGGCTACTTATTCAATCAGCAGCCATCTACTCACACCCAGCTGTGCATGATTCCGCACAGGCCACACTCAACACCCTGCAGCCAATGGCTGCTTTACTTATATCAACAATGCACCCACCCACCCTCCCACCCTACCACCCTCCTCCCTTCCACCCACTCACCCTCATCTCTTCAAGCCACTCCATCCCTTCCACCCACCCTCCCACCTTCTCACGCCCCCAGCCTCCTCCTTTCCACCCACCCTCCCACCCTACCACCCTCCTCCCTTCCACCCACTCACCCTCCCCCCACCACCCACCCCCACCCACCACCCCCCCCCCACCCACCATCCCCCTCCTCCTTCGGCCCCTCCCTCCCTTCTACCCTCCATCCCTTCCACACCCACCCTCTCACCCTCCCAACCTCCTCTCTCCCTTCCACCCACCCACCTCCCCAACCTCCACCCTCCTCCATCCCTCCCCCCCCCACTTCCTATCCTCCCACAGCCCCCCCTTCCCACCCACCCTCCCTTCCAACCCCTCTATCCCTACACCCCCACCCCCCTACAGTTACCTTCCTCCACCCCTACCCTCGCTCCCCCCTCCCACCTACACCTACACACAAGGCAGTCTACCAAAGATCTACCACTTCTCAAATGTGGCATTTCAGTGGCATACAGGCACGGCCGGGTTTATTCATATGGCTTCAACCACCCAGGCTCACAGCTAGGTGTGACACGATCACACTTCATACAGGCCTCCCCCTTCCCATCTCAGGCGCCCACTGATATCCACTAGGTGGCGCGCACAATTCCAGAGAAGCACTCATCCCCACACCCCTCCACTGTAACCCCCCCCCTCTACATCCACCATTTCACATCTATCCACAAATCCCCAACGCCTGACATACCCAACCATCCACCACCTCACACACACACACCAACAAACCTTTTATCCACCCCACCGCACCCACCTTTCACCTCCTGACACCCCACCCACCACTCCACCCACCCACCAACCTATCAAACCCAAATAGCCATCCATATACACCCACCTACCATACACCGCCATTTCCACCTCCGCATCCACCTGAAATCGCCAACCCCTCACACCCTCACACCGACCACCCCACTAACATACCAACACAACCTCCACCGCCCATCCCTTAACACCCCACGGGCCCAGCCGCCCCCTCCCTCTCCTTCACTCCCACATCAAAACCAACATCGTACCCCCCTCCTCAAACACTACCTCCATTTCAATCACATCCTAACCACACACCACACATTGAATGCTACCTCCATTTCATTCCGATCCTCACCACACACACACCCTTTGTTACCTCCATTTCACTTACATCCTAACACACCACACGCACCGAATGCTACCTCTATTTCAATCCGATCCTAACCGCACCCCCCTCCCCCCTCCTACACACCCATTGCAACCTCCACTCCATTGCCAAACCACCTACGCCACCACCGCCCCCACCACTGCCCCCACAACTGTAGTGCACTTACATACATCGATTGGTGCAGCCCAATGTGAGACTGCATTTCTCGCCAACAACAATCGCACCGACGCTTCCAGTCGATGATGCAGTGTGTCGAGGCTGAGTCTCCCAAAGCACCAGTATTATGCGCCTCGCCATGCAGGCCGGGTACGGACCGTATAGATTATAAGGAGCCGGACGCCGGGTATGGACCATATACATTATAAGGAACTGCATGCCAGCTCCGGACTGTATACGCTATAGAGAGCTGCATGCTGGGTATGGACCATATACATTATAAGGAACTGCATGCTGGGTATGGACTGTATACGCTATACGGAGCCGCATGCTGGGTATGGACCATATACATTATAAGGAACTGCATGCCGGGTATGGACTGTATACGCTATACGGAGCCGCATGCTGGGTATGGACCATATACATTATAAGGAACTGCATGCTGGGTATGGACTGTATACGCTATACGGAGCCGCATGCTGGGTATGGACCATATACATTATAAGGAACTGCATGCCGGGTATGGACTGTATATGCTATATGGAGCCACATGCTGGGTATCGACCATATACATTATAAGGAACTGCGTGCTGGGTATGGGCTGTATACTTTGCATAGAACTGCACACCGGGTACGAACTGTCTACACTATAAGGAGCCGCACGCCTGTTGTTAAAGACCATATGCATTATAAGGAGCCTCATGCCCGGAATGGACTGTATACATTATAAGGAGCCGTACGCCTGTTACAGACCATATGCATTATAAGGATCCGCATGCCGGGAACGGACTGTATATATTATAAGGAGCCTCATGCTGGGTATGGGCCATATGCATTATAAGGAACTGCATGCCGGTTACAGACTGTATATGTTATATGGAGCTGTGTGCTGGGTATGGACCATATACATTATAAGCAGCCGCATGCTGGGTATGGACCATATACATTATAAGGAACTGCATGCCAGGTATAAACTGTATACCCTATAATTCTTTTATAAAGAATCGCACACCAGTGACAGACCACATACCTTATAAGGAGCCGCACGCCGGGAACGGAATGTATACATTATAAGGAGCAACATGCTAGGTACGAACCGTATACATAATAAGGAGGCACGTGCCGGGTACAGGCCATATATATTATAAGGGGCCACATGCCAGGTATGAGCCGTATTTGTTATAAGGAGCCGCATGCCATGTATGAGACATATTCGTTATAAAGAGCCGCACACCAAGTATGAGTCATATTCGTTATAAGGAGCCGCATGCTGGGTATGGACTGTATACATTATAAGCTGGGTACAGGCCATATACATAATAAGGAACAACATGCTGGGTACAGGCCATATACATTATAAGGAGCAACATGCTGGGTACGGCTGTATACATTATAAGGAGCAACATGGTGGGTACGGACTGTATACATAATAAGGAGCAACATGCTGGGTACAGGCCACATACATTATAAGGAGCAACATTCGGTATACGGAGCGACATGCCGGATATGAGCCGTATGTCAAATTCTCCGATTAAGTATATATTGAATAGTGAGATGGCTAAATAGGAAACAGTACTCCCTTTATAATGCTCACACCGGGGGAGGGAAACAATGCCCCTTTAAGCACAATCCTTCCCCCTTATCTCACCCAGCCACACAGTATCTGTCATGTTAGGTAATCCTACGATGGCCAGGTGGTGGCCAAAGCTGGGTGGGAGGGGGTGAGTCCTTAAAGCAGCCAATGGTGAACTATGTTAGGGAGTGATCATATGGGCTAGGAGTGACTGGTGTGCGTGAGTGTAAGAGCCAATAAGAATGTCTATAACCTCCACTGTTGTATGGATCTGAATACAATATATAAATGAATAAAACTAAGCAATCAGTCTTATCTACACTTCTGCTGGTGCTGAACTCGGATCGCGTGTTGTGTCGCGTGTTGTATCTACTATGGGATAAGCTCTAGCATATAATTGATCTAATATGAATTTAAAAAGGTGGAACTTTGAAACGTATGCCTTATGCAGGGTATTGCGCCTTATGCAGGATATTAGGGCAGTCTAGCCTTGTTGAGCAGTACAGGTAATAACATGAGAGAGCATAATGAAAGTAACCATAACCCTCGTGTACCACCTACCTGGATCGGCCATCAATAGCATTCAAACACCCGTATATAAGGCAAGGGCCCACATATAACAAATGCGGGATTTCATAGTATTTGTTATAAGGAGCCGCACACCAGCCGTGTGCCGGTGTCGCAGTTTAAAAAGGTACAATCATCACTTCGCAATGCGCATGCATCAAAGTTGAATGGCAAGCCTGAAATCTTGTCTGATTTTCTGGCTTGCTTCTGTCTGTGGAGAAGCTCTCTGGAAATGTAATGCGAGACAAGCAAGGATTTCTTCAGGAATCATTGTAAATTATTGATTATCCTCTGCACTAATAATTTAACAAACAATTAACAAGTTATTAATCATGGGTGCAATCTCAATCAGGCAAGAATTGTGCATTGGGTTGTAAGGTGGTAATTTCAGATAATTTTCTATCTGCAGATACCAGTACCAGGAAGGTCGGCTCATGTTGCAGTGGTGTCCATAGGGTTGGGAGGTGAGGAATTCGCATAATCACCTGTATGTATACACCATTGACAGGGTGTCTGGCTCTTGTGACAGAGGTGTCAATAGCGTTGCGCACACAGTAACAAAGACACCACACAGAAGTGCTGACAGAGGACTGAATGAGCGGGTAAGACCATGAGAGAGTGAGAGGGTGAGAGAGTGAGAGGGTGATAGGGTGAGAGAGTGAGAGAGTGATAGGTGAGAGAGTGAGAGAGTGAGAGGGTGAGATGGTCAGAGAGTAAGAGAGTGAGAGGTGAGAGAGTGAGAGGGTGAGAGGGTGAGAGGGTGAGAGGGTGAGAGGGTCAGAGAGTGAGAGGGTCAGATGGTCAGAGAGTAAGAGAGTGAGAGGTGAGAGAGTGAGAGGGTGACAGGGTGAGAGGGTAAGATGGTGAGAGGATGAGAGAGTGAGAGGGTCAGAGGGTCAGAGAGTAAGAGAGTGAAAGGTGAGATAGTGAGAGGGTGAGAGGGTGAGAGGGTGAGATGGTGAGCGGGTGAGAGGGTGAGCAGGTGAGAGAGTGAGAGAGTGAGAGGGTAAGAGGGTGACAGGGTGACAGGGTGAGAGTGATAGGTAAAAGAGTGAGATAGTGAGGGAGTGAAAGAGTGAGAAAGTGAAAGAGTGAGAGAGGGGTATATTGAGAGAGTGAGTGTGTGAGAGTGCGAGTGAGAGAGTGAGCGAGTGACAGAGAGTGAGAGACTGAGAGACTGAGAGAGTGTGAAAGTACGAGTGTGAGAGAGTGAGAGCATGAGCGAGTGAGCGAATGAGAGAACGAGAGAGTGAGATAGTTAGAGAATCTGAGAGAATGTAAGAGAATGTGAGAGAGTGAGATAGTGAGAAAGTGTGATAGTGAGATCACGAGAGAGTGAGATAATGAGAGAGTGAGAAAGTGAGATAGAGACAGACAGTGAGATACTGAGATACTGATATGCTGAGAAACGGAAGGACGGAGCCACTGGGCGATGGGAGCGAGAGTGTAAGAGAGCGAGAGACTAAGAGAGCGAGAGATTAAGAGAGCAGGGGAGCATCATGAGAGCGTGTCTGCCACGGTTGCTACATTCAGTAAATCCATGTGAATACCAGATTGGACCGACAAGTAACAGCGGCCAGTCAGACAGTTAGTCAGTCCTCTTGTGTACAAACACCACCGAGAGCATGCCCCCCGCTCTTGTTGCGCTGGTTGCCCGCAGAGTGGCGCTGTCGGCGGCAGGCGCTCGTAATCGGCGCCCCGCGCCTCTGTGCGCATGATCTATGTATACGAGGCAGGGCGGGGGTGGGCGGCCGTGTCAGGACCCTGTCAGCGCGGCGAGCCGGGCTGGGTTAGCGCGCATACGAAATGCTAATAAGTGGGCGGGGCGCGCGGTCAGGGAGAGCTTCATTAGTATGCGCCGTCCGCCCAGCGCGTCATTATCCACTCCGATTCTGTCCTGACGTAAGACCGGCCGCGCCGGCTCCGTCAAATCCCAACAAACAACACGCCACCACCCGCCACCGAGGCTACACCCAGCTCCCCTTGTCCCTCCTACCTCCCTCCCTCCCTCCCTCCTCCACTCCCTTCCTCCTGCCTTCACTCCCTCCCTCCCCACTCTCTTCGTCCCATTCTTCTCCTCCCTTCTCCATACTATCGCTGCATCCCATACACACTTACATACCACCCCCACGTACCCTCCCTCCCACCTCCCTCCCTCCTACCTCCACTCCCTCCCCCCTCCACTCCTTTCGTCCCATCCCCCCAATACCCCGTTACCCACCCTCGCTTCATTCCTTCCACGCGCACACACGCACACCCACACACACTCCCTCCCTCCCTCCTTCCGTTCCTCCCTCACACCACTCTCTCTCTCACACAGCTTCCCTCCGCCCCTCGTTCCCACCCTCCCACGCACCCAGCCTCCTCTCCTCCCTCCCACCCTCGCAACTCCACTCTCTCATTCCTTCCATCCCTCGACCCCTGCCGTAATCTCCTCTCCCACACCTCTTCCCTTCTCCCCTCAAGCCCCTCGTTCCCACACCTTCCCTTCTCCCCTCAATCCCCTCCTTCCCACACACCTTCCCTTCTCCCCTCAATCCCCTCCTTCCCCACACCTTCCCTTCTCCCTCAATCCCCTCCTACCACACCTTTACCTTCTCCCCTCAATCCCCTCCTTCCCACACCTCCCTCTCCCCTCAATCCCCTCCTTCCCACACCATTCCTTCTCCCTCAATCCCCTCCTGACCACACCTTCCCTTCTCCCCTCAATCCCCTCCTTCCCACACCTTTCCCTTCTCCCTCAATCCCCCTTCCACACCTTCCCTTCTCCCCTCAATCCCCTCCTGACCACACCTTACCTTCTCCCCTCAATCCCTTCCTTCCCACACATTCCCTTCTCCCCTCAATCCCCTCCTTCCCACACCTTCCCTTCTCCCCTCAATCCCCTCCTGACCACACCTTACCTTCTCCCCTCAATCCCCTCCTTCCCACACCTTCCCTTCTCACCTTAACCCCCTCCCTCCCACACCGTTTCCTTTTCCAGCCCCATCTCCCCTACCACCCTCCCATCCACCCCCACCTCCCAGCAGTGGTGGCGCTGTTGTAACGACAGATCACCGAATCAATTCAAAATTTAGATAAACTTTGGACCTTTAGGAAACCTTTAAAAGGTTCATTTTTTAAAACATTTGTATTTGGTTGTTCATTGCTCCATAATCATTTCATCACAAGAAAAGTGGGGTGTTGTCGGTGTGGTTGCAGGAGGAGAAGTGGGAGAGGTGTAGGGAGGAAGGAAGGAAGGTGGGGGGGGGGGGGTAGGTACCAGCGGCGGGACCAGCGGCGGGACCAGCGGCGGGACCAGCGGGGAAGGAGTGTGGTGGCGGCATCTGGAGGGAGTGGAGTGAGAATTAAAATTACCTTCAGCTAACAATTTTTTATTTTAATTAAACTTTTGGATTGACGTTTACGGGGTTTTACGCGAGACCTCTTCTTTTTAGTAGTTCTAAATCCAATGCAGTTGATATTTCTACAAAATAAATACTTAACTTCACACATAATCACTTGGCTTCAGAACAGAGGAAGGGGGGGGGGCGGATTGAATTTAAAAAAATGAAAATAAAGTCATGTAAAGACTACACATTAAAATCCGGTGACCAAGTGTTTATGACGTCATGCTCGTCGAGTGTGAACAAAAAAGGGAGATGGGGAAACAGTAACCAGTTCACAGTCTGCATCCAGAATTTAGAACACACGACTAGGACATTGAACACCAGCAACTTATTACCACCTTAATTCTGTCGGACGCGGTTGCCGAATCGGTAAAGTGCAGACCTCCCCTGTGGAAGGTAGGGAGTTCAATTCCTGGTCGAGTCAAACCAATGACTTACAAAATTGATACTTGGCGCTTCATAACCAGGCGCTCAGCATTATTAGGATAGGGCAAAGCATGGTTGGCTCAGTGTCAGGATAATGTGACTGAGTGGGATATCGGACCACCGGGTCTAGCACTATACAGTCTCCATGAGTGCACACTGTAACAAGTCGGTACCTGTCCTGATATGACCTTAGATGTGGCCAAAATGTAAAACTCCAACAACCAACCAGCCATCCTTAATTCTGACTTAAGGGCATTCTCCAATCGATCCTAAACTTCCTTGTACAACTGGCTAACTTCGAGTATCTTACTGTCTGCCTTAAAGCTGCACAATCTAATGAAAACATCTAATTTCTGTTAACCGAGAAAGATTGCTATATTTTATCCTATATAAAACAATTTTACACCAGTGCCCTCACTACACCTCTTTTTCAACCTTGCCGATTATGTGAGTTGATGCTAAACTCAAAGTTAGGTAAATAAAGCATGTATTTCAGGTCATCATCATCATGCTGTCGGTCGCGATGCGACAAAGACTGCTTTCATTACCTGACTGTCGCTCTCCATTTAGCTCTCTGCTGTGAGAGTGATGTATTTCAGGTAAGTTTGGTAAATAAAGCATTTTAGAGTGCATTCCAAGCTTAGTTTTGTACAATTCCACTAGTCATGCCTTGAAAGGTAGCACTTTAAAATTAAACTTACCTTAAACTAATGTCAATTATATTGACAGCCCTAATAATATATCTAATTTAAGGAAATTTCAGAAACTCAAAACCATTGGATTTTGCAACGCTAAAAAAATAATATACAAGAAGTGTTCCCAACAGTTCCCAACAAGCAAAGAACCAACAAACTAGGGTATCTACAAAGTAATAGTCCACGTCAACACTGCATTGATGCCGTCAGTTCTTTTTCCATCCGCTAGGGGCCGCCACTCAGGCACCCTTTGGTGATGTTATGGATCTTGGCAGTTTCAAACTTATTATCATTATATATATTGCATATATTTAAAGGGTAATCTTTTCCCCCAGAATTAGTTATGCAACGTTTTGTTTTCAAGTGGTTTTATTCATCTGAATAACATATATGTTATCAATACCGATGCATTGGTCTTCCAGCCCCAATGTGAAATGCTGGGACACACTAAACACAATTATCTAGATGGACAATTACAAGCAAATACAGAGCAAAACATTAATGAGAATGATGAACAAAACAATGAGATAAGAGAATAAATATAAAAACTGGTGGAGGATATTCATTCAATATCTTTTAATATCTTTTAATAAAAATAAAAATGATATTACAGTTAACACCAATATTTATCGCATTCCCGACTTAGCCAGATATAATTAATATTTGGGTCGAGGGGGGCCCCATATAAGCATGTCCCTGTGGCAGATTAAATGTCAAAATGCATTCAAATTGCAGGTTCTGCTGAACACAATAAGCACTGCCCGAGAGGCAACGTGATTTAATAACTACCTCAGGACCATAATAAGGGGTTTGGGTCCCACATGCTTCTGGCATGATTAGATGCCTGGCCTTCTCGCCCCCCTCGCAAACCCTCCCCCCCCCCCCCCACCCACCTCAATCGATACTCATAGATCCCTGGGCTTTAAATGCGATATTGGATAATAACGGCTTATTAAATACTTCTGCAATGAAAAGCCACATACAATGTGTCGACTGACAGCGGCTATTTCCACAAAAGGTTGGTTGTTGGAGTTTTACATCCTGGCAACATCTGAGTTCATATCAGGACGGGAACAAACTTGTGACAGTGCACACCCATGGCAACTTCATAGTGCTGGCCCACTGGGAGATCAGGTCGCCAGCACCATGACCTGATATCCCACTCAGTCACATTATCCAGACACTGAGCCAACCATTCCTTGTGCTATCCTAATAATGCCAAACGCCTGGCTGGGAAGTGACACGTTTCTATTTTTTAAAGTCATTGGTGTGCCCAAAAAAAGGAGCTGCAAGGAATTGAATATGTCTGATTCATTAATATCCACATGTCAATCATGATACTATTGATTCCTTAGTACCAGGCACAGGGAATGTAAATTGTTTATCCCGACCCACTCCTTGCCCGAGAGGTCAGTGCAGACTACTACACATGCAATGGCCAACCATGTTAGCCATGCGTACCATGCAATGCACACGCAGCAATTCCAAAGCGTCGCCATTGGGGTAGGCTGTGTGCCACACAAACAGTGGGACGTCATTCAATTCACTGCCAGGCAACCGCTGGTCATATATACAATGTCTCAGCACACAACCAATGGCAATGGGAGCAGTGGAAGCAGTGGAAGCACTGGGAGCAATGCAATATCACATAGCCGTTGGTTTGGTAGGGTGAACATCAACATAGACAGGAGTGGTGCTTACAGTGTACAGTCCTCACACAACAATGATCTAGTTAGAAGGTAGCTGCAACAAGGAGGGATTGATTGGTGTGTATGGTTGTATTCTATGTGTATTTGTATTGTATTGGTGTGTATGTATTGTATTATATGTGTATTTGTATTGTATTGATGTGTATTGTATTCTATGTGTATTTGTATTGTATTGATATGTATGGATTGTATTGTATGTGTATTTGTATTGTATTGGTGTGTATGTATTGTATTCTATGTGTATTTGTATTGTATTGGTGTGTATGTATTGTATTATATGTGTATTTGTATTGTATTGGTGTGTATGTATTGTATTATATGCGTATTTGTATTGTATTGGTGTGTATGTATTGTATTATATGTGTATTTGTATTGTATTGGTGTGTATGTATTGTATTATATGTATATTTGTATTGTATTGGTGTGTATTTATTGTATTATATGTGTATTTGTATTGTATTGGTGTGTATTAATAGTATTCTATGTGTATTTGTATTGTATTGGTGTGTATATATTGTATTATATGTGTATTTGTATTGTATTGGTGTGTATGTATTGTATTATATGTTTATTTGTATTGTATTGGTGTGTATTTATTATAGTATGTGTGTATTTGTATTGTATTCATGTGTATGTATTGTATTCTATGTGTATTTCTATTGCATTGGTGTGTATGTATTTTATTCTATGTGTATTTGTATTGTATTGGTGTGTAGTTATTGTATTATATGTGTATTTGTATTGTATTGGCATGTATGTGTTGTATTATATGTGTATTTGTATTGTATTGATTGATTGATTGGTGGTTGCTTTATGCCATGTCGGCAGCATAGGCCATATTCACTGTGAGAAATGTTTCTTTTTTTTGTTCAAACCATCGCTTTTACATGTAAAAGCAGACAATCAATTATGTGCCAATAGACACAATACATTAGAAAGCTCACAATCATATATTTGTGGTCAAGGGAAACAAATTCCCATAGAAAAAGAAAAGTTTTATTAAAAATTGATAGAATCTATGTAGTAAACTATATGAGGTGGTACAGGCCAGCTGCCCTCAAAAATGCTAAAATGTTTTCCTGTTTTACTTTAGTAAAAAAGTCATGCATACTGTCTGCAGTGTAGAACTGTATTGGTGTGTATGTCTTGTATTGGTGTGTATGTATTGTATTCTATGTGCATTTGTATTGTATTGGTGTGTATGTATTGCATGCACAGTCACCTATTTTAATATAGCATATGTTGTAGGCTGTACGGACTTCTCAGGCAAGGAGACGCATCTATATACAGAGAGGTATGGATAAGATTATTGCATCAGGGAGCACAGGTAAGTTAATGGTTAGGATTCTAGATCCTGAATGGCACGAAGTATAGGTTCGAATCCTGCTTTATGCACAATATTTCCCATTTGCATCATGTCACTGACACTGGGTGGCTTTCACCGCGATCCTGTTCAAGGTACATTCTGTATGTTTGTTAAACCTGCCAGGTTTTGATTAGGATCCTCTGTAAGCTACATGATGTATGTATATTAAACGTACTATGTGCATGTGTATGTAAATTGATTGCCTGTATATATGTAATTGTAAGCATTACATGACTTATCTATATAAACAATTTAAAAGATGTATTATTCAAGGGGCCCGAGTATAATAGTCTGCATTGAGCTCTCCGGGAAGTAACTGCATAGACAGATAGGCATAGATAGGGTCATAACGTCATCTAGCCTATATAGTGTAACATTTAGGAGTGCAGGCTCGAAAACGGCTGTAGGTGCATTATTTTCCATTTGCCAACCGCTCACGGTACATACAATACAACAACGTTCTAATTACAATGTAAGTGTGATGGTGGCTTATACGAAAAACCCAGTGGAAACATTTGTAATATGCGATCATAATAGCAACTGGTAACGTGTCTGCAGTACACTCGATCCCCCCAAGTTATATATGTAACTCCCACGATCCGCTGGTACCTGTACTTCCGGTCCGGCACCACTATACAACCCTCACCCCCCTCATAATACACTGGTACTGGTACCCCACCAGGGCAACACTAATAGAACCCCGGCTGATGACAATAACCCGCATATTCAGGCAGGAACCACCTACCCGGCGCCCCCTGGTGTCGACAGCGGGCGCACTTCCGGTTGGTAAGAGAGCTGTGGCCGCGGCTGGTGCCCAGCATGCATATGGAGAGTTAGTAGAGGGGATGGGGAGAAACTAAACAGGCAATCATGGCTTTTCTGAACTAGCCTGTACACGCCGCCATCACTCAGACCTGACACCCAGGAGCCAACCACCTCACCCCTCCCTCCCTTCAGACCCTCCCCTCCCTTCCTCCTTCATTCCATCCTTCCCATTCTCTCTTCTCGCCAGCCATCACCCAGGAGGCAACCACCGCGCAAACTCCACCCCAGCCTTCCCTTTCCTTCCTCCCTTCCTCCCTCCATCCTTCCCACTCTTCTTCTCGCTAGCCATCACCCAGGAGGCAACCTCCCCGTAACCTCGCTCTCACCCATCCCTTCCATTCCTCCCTTCTTCCCTCCATCCTTCCCCCTCTCTCTTCTCGCCAGCCATCACCCAGGATGCACCACGAGGACAGCGGTCACGTGAACCCGGCAGGACCCCGTGGGTCCAGCCGACGCCGGCCGGGCATCGACGGCAAAATTCGGTTCGCTGCAGGCGGGAAGTGGCCGGTGGGAAGAGACAGGCAGGGAGGGAGGAATATAGATGCATGTGGATGGCTTGTTACACTTACTTATAGGTGGCGCTTATCGCAATACCTGAGTGCGATATCAACTTGGCTGACTCAAAAACCGATGCTAGTTCATGAAGGGAGACGAGAAAAAAAATACTGTACTCAGATGAATAAAAATGTTTCCAAAAAAAAAAAAGATATGTGCTCGACTGGTTTACAGTAAACGGTAGTACTGACAGGGAAGGATATGCGCCAGACTGGGTTTTTATTTTATAATTGACGCTGGTTCCGAATGGGAGGTGGAGGAATATATGCCCGAAGTGGGGCATCGATTTGGTGTGAGTTGAAACTGATCGTATATCTCAAGCTAAACAAAAATGTCAGCAGAGACCAGACTTCATCTACCCGACTCTCTGGCACTGACATCTACTACGCACACATGTCCAATGTGCCAATGCACATTCCGAGCACAAATTGGTCTCATCAGTCATTGACGAGTTCACAGCAAATGATGAGTTGCTCTTGTTATCGCCACCGATGGACAACCAAGAGAGTGGGAGGGATATAGATATATATATATATATATATATATATATATATCCATGGGGACTGTATACAGCTGATGTTGGTTCAAGCAGGCACGGGGGAGAGGGGTATGCGCTCGACTGGCTAATAGGTGACGCTGGTTCCGGAAGGGGAGGAATATGCGCTGCGCTACGGGGCGGGGGGCAAGCTTATAGCTGACGCTGGTACTGGCAGTACGCGGTCGGGGAGCAGCTCGTAAGCAGCTCGTGAGCAGCTCTGAGAAGAGGAGGAGTACGCTGGAAGCTGAGCGCAGACCCTCTACCCGGGAGTAGACGCGGCCTGGCAACGTCCGGGAGACGGGCGAAAAGAGGGGCGGCTGCACTGCACTGACTTGCGCGGCCCGGTGTAGGGGGACGCTGGCCGGACACAAACCGCGCCACCTGCCGGATCCGGACGCGCTTGCGCACACTTATGGACGCGCGTGGGCGGCGGCGTGCGCCCCCGAACGCTGCCAGTTATCATTACGTGCCCCCACAGGAGGCGGTCGACTATGAAGCACTGACAGCTCTGATAGCATTGATAGCACTTGCATCACTGACAGCACTGACATCACTGACAGCGGCGACATTTAATATTTCTAAACCGACGCCCTCTGTTCTTTATGTGACAATGAGAGGAGGGATGGCGCATCCAAGGTTTCAGAGGGCGTGCGTGCGCATACACATTTGTGTGCGGGGTGTGAGTGTGGGTGTTGACAGTAAGGTGTGAGCCCTGTGAGTAATAGCTGTGGCCCCCACATGGATCTGTCACGAGCGATACACGACTGATGCGCCACTGTCACCAGGCCTGATGCGGTGTCACTAACAGTAACAGCTAGGTCTGAATGTGCCGGTCTTGACCCCCCCCCCCCTACATACAACCCCCCGCCACCCCGTAGGGGTCAGCCGGCCGCCCCTGGGGCGCCCCCGGCAGCGGATAGCGCCCAACCCCGGGAGTGAGCAGCTCACCTCGCGGCGTGAGTTACTCATCCACACATCACGCCTGCACAAAGTCCCCCAACCCACCCCCCACACCACCTCACCACCACACACACACATACACCCATACACCCACAGGCGCACGCGCAGACCACCCCCTCTTCGCCCGCCCGCCAGCTGAAGGTGATCGGCCCCGATGAGCCGCCTATCGGATTACGCCAATAATCCATCAATTACCCCCCGTCGGAGCGTCTGCCCCCCCGCCCAACCAGGCACACACACCCGGCGTGTCCAATCGAGAGCCCCGCACGTGAGGTGAGGTGTTGTACTGCCGCAAGAACCCCTCCCCCCCTGCTTCTAGACCACGCACACACACACGAGAAACCTAATATTTTCACACTCAGTTATCCCCCCCCCCCCCCCCGCATCTGCCCCTCTACCACCATCACCCGGCTCTCCGCCCCGGCGTCCCGGCCCCCGCGCTCCCGGCAATCACATCAGGTCCCGCCCGTGAGACAAAGCGGCCCCGACACGCCGTGCATGAGGGCTTAATGGCTGGCTATACTCCCCGCCCCCAACCCCCTCCCACCCATGCTGACCACTGACCGCTGATATCTGACTACATGCGTCAGTGACTACTACAGGGGCGAGCCCCCCGCCCCCCTCCACGCCCGGCCCCGCTCGAAGGTCCTACTCCTCCATGTGCTATGAGCATCACAACGTTTCCTCCAGCAGCAGGAGCACCAAATGACCTCGTCACCGCAGCAACAGGCGGCGCGGTACTGGCTGTCATGGTTATGTGCAGGATGAGCACCGACCGCTAGCGATGCACAGGAGGAACCGGTAAGAAGCTCTAGGTAAAGCTAAATTAGATTGGGCTCCTAGGAGGAGAGGGCAACTTGGTAGATTTTAAGGGTTTCCCTACCTGAGTCTAGTTAGACTGGTGTAGAAAGACACGTGCAGTGATTATAGGGAGTATTTACCTCCAGTAGGTGTGTGTGTCCGTGTATGCTCCCCTCTCCCCCCAGAACACCCCTGACCTACAAATATTGCACACAGGAGGAGAGACAGTCCTTACCAGTATCGAGGAGGAGGGAGGTTCTCCGGTACCAGTAGAGTAGTCGGTCTACTTACTACCACCTGCCGCCTTATGGTTATACTACAAACTACCAGAACCTCCAGGAGGAGAGGGTGGTTGGAGGAGATGAGTGGGGGAGGAACGTGGAGGAGCAGCAAGGGGAAAGGTGTGTGTGTGATGAGGAGGAGGTGGAGAGGGAGAGGAGGAGGCTGCCTAACAGGGTTGAGAGAAGGAGGATGTATAGAGAGAGGGAGTGGGAGGAGGCTGGTTACCTGGGTTCAGAGTGGGGGAGGAGGAGGAGAGTGAGGGGGAGGATGAGGCTGCCTAATAGTAATAGGGTTGAGAGTGGGGGAGTAGATGGAGAGTGAGTAGGGAGGAGGAGGCTGCCTAATAGGGTTGAGAGTAGGGGACGAGGTGGAGAGTGAGGAGGTATAGAGAGAGGGAGTGGGAGGAGGAGGCTGGCTACCTGGGTTGAGAGTGGGGGAGTAGGTGGAGAGTAAGGGTGGAGGAGCAGGCTGCCTAATAGTAATAGGGTTGAGAGCGGGGGAGTATGTGGATGGTGAGTTGGGAGGAGGAGGCTGCTTAATAGGGTTGAGAGTAGGGGACGACGTGGAGAGTGAGGGGGAGGAGGAGGAGGTTACCGAGCAGGCTTGAGACGGACTGGGGGTCAAGAGGAGGCTGCCTACCAGGGTTTAATACGGGAGGAGGTGGTGGAGAGGGAAGAGGCTGCCTAACAGGGTTGAGAGATAGAGGAGGTGTAGGAGAGGGAGTGGGGAGGGAGGAGGACGGTTGTGAGGGGGAGGAGTTGGAGGAGAGGGACGGCGAGGAGGCTGCCTAACAGGGTTGAGAGGCGATGAGGTGGAGGAGAGTGATGGGGAGGAGGCTGCCTAATGACCAGGCGGGGCGCAGCTCCAGTGCGACTTCCGGACTTCTCCAGTGACTTCTGTGACTGTGAGTGAGCACCCTGCAGCAGACAGCGGAGTGGTAGTGGCAGCTGGAGGAGCTGGTTGATGACGCCATCCACAGACTCAGCGCACCTCCATCCGGCCTCGCCACTAACGTGTCATCACCGCCTCCAGCACCCCACACTACCCCACCACGCAACCGACCCACCCACCTGCCACCCACTTGCCCTCCGCCACCGCCACCACCACCGACACTACCGCCACCACATCCGGCGTCATCAACGGTCGTCACCACCACCACCACCACTTCACCAGTCCACCGCCACCACCGCCACCACCACCACCACCGCACCACCACTGGCACCACCACCACCACCACCGCCACCACCTCCACCCTCACCCACACCACCACCACACCACCACCACCACCGACAGCACTACCACCACCCCCCGAAAGGGGCATCCTCACCGCAGGAACAGAAGGTAATTCCACTTGTCTCGGTAATGACTATATAATACAATGCCAAGAAAGGATGGCGAATTCTCCCCCACCCCCAGCACCACCACCATCACCATGACACCCCAGGTTCACCCGAACCCGTTCGGTACGTTGCTCTTCCAAAATCGTTCTCTCTCTAAGTCGCTGACTGTCAGCTCTCTCTGCCTCCAGTTCACTTATCTCAGTCCTCTCTCCTCGCTTTTCCCGCTCCTCCAGCGACATCCCCATAATCGACATCCTCCTTGGTACATGCACTCAGCCCATCTGCGGTGTAGTTCTCGTTCTTCCTCCAGTACCTTACAGATGTCCTTTCCGTCCAATTTGAGGTTCTCACCGCAGTAAGAGCATTAATACGACCACATTCGGGTGCATGAACGCGTGGGCGACACGGATCACTGCACAATAATTGTTTCCAGTCAGATTTGTCAAGCGAATAAATGCTATGCCAACCCAAATTACCTTTGTGGGTGGGGTTGGGGGTTGGGGGTTGGGGGTTGGGGGTTGGAGGTTGGAGGTTGGGGTCAGGCGAAGTAGTACACTCCCGCAGTGAATAAACAGTCGAGCAGGAGAGGACAGTAACCAATTTCCATATAAATAACATGATAAATACTTAACTAGTTCCTACCTATTTATATATGCATAATAAATTATGCCATATATATATATATATATATTTTTAGATATGTATATACATATATATATATAGATATATATATATATATACGCGCACAAGAGGGAGATGAGAAAAGAGCAACATCAGTTCCAACCAAATGTCGGCTGCTGACAGTATTCTAATCAAAGCAGACAACATTTGAATTGCCACCGCACCCATGGCACATTGAGTGACAACAGAAGTGTTTAACAAAAATGAAAGTGACGATTATTTTTAAATACATTAGTTTTTGTTCTTGATTTAATCATAGCCAACGACAGTCGAAACGGTCCCCGTTTCTTGTGCTCACACAGTGCTCCCCGCTTCTTGTGCTCACGCGGTGCTCCCTGTTTCTTGTGCTCACGCGGTGCTCCCCGTTTCTTGTACTCATGCAGTGCTCGCCGTTTCTTGTGCTCACCCGGTGCTCACCGGCTCCCCTCAGCCAGTGTCATTTCCAGCTTGCAGCCCACTTCCTCCAGGGTTCCATCCGGTCCTTACCCCTCACCGCCCCTCTACCCCATCATGACCGGCGGGCAGGGCAGGACCCCCCGCCTCCCCTCCCCGCATCTCCCCGCCCCCAGCCCGTCCTCCGCCCCTCCCCCTTCCTCTGAGCTCATGCTGGGTGTGTGCTTGTATGTCTTCGTCTATGTGAGTGTAGGTGGGGAGAGGGTGTGGTCTACCCACTGTATTGCCACTCAGAAAGGCTCAACACTCTCTCTCAGACATCGGCTCTGCCAAGCCTTCCTAAATATGCTAAACCCCAATAAAATTACGCCTCACAAAAAACCTGCCATGGTTTAGTTGTAAATAAACAACACCCGTCATATTCATTTATGCCATTCCTGCCTGACGTCACTGATTAGTTTGGCTTAAAGTTGCCTAATCTGATATGTTTGAATTGCTTTATATTGCTTTATATATAAATATATATATGTATATAAATATATATGTATATATACATATATATATATATATATATATATATATACGTGCTCTATACTTTATAATGGGAATATAAACAAGGGCACTACCACTTATCACTATCAGTTCTCTTCTATATATTAGTTATTACCTACTATCCTACTGTCATGGGAGTTACTTCCTGCTTCTGCCACTATGGTGCCACCTGTGAGTGGCTAATGGCCACCGTTATACCAGCTGCGTCTGTTCACTACCGTCTCCAGACCTGCTCGGATGGTCAGATTTGATAAATTGACCGTCCGAGTAGGTCTGGAGGCGATAATGACCAGGCACAGCTGGAATGCAAGTGTCAAAGCATACAACTAGTGGCTCCGGTGTGGCCGAATCTGGAACTAGATGCAGCATGCAGGAGAGCCAATAGAGCAAAATGAAGAGTTAGTATCCTTGTTTATATTCCCATAATATATTACAATATATATATATATATATATATGTATATATATATATATATATATATATATATATTACATCCATCATCATCTATGGTTATTTACTTTGAAGGAATTTATTCAAATATTATAGGATTAATTTAGGAGGTAATTATAGTGAATAATGCTAAATTTACTTTGCTATGCACATAAACATCCCGCACACCATAGCTTTTGGCAGCCACATATTATATACATTACATTGACTTAATATTCCCCTCCAGACAGAGCTGAACGCTTAATAAATGTACAAATAGCTATGGACCAAATCTACCCAAGTGTTACTGTACCCATATCTAAGTTTGATATGTAGGGTAAAATATATGTACATGTTTTGGTATCGAAAATTTGATGACTTCATCGGCTTTAACGGCAGGTAATCATTCTCAAGCCGAAGTTACTACATTTGATCTAGAATCCTATACCTGCTTTATTGTGGGTTATTAGAGTATAAGAAAGAGGAAGGACATCTAATTTGTCCCTGCTATATAACCTACTTAATAGTACCTCACTATATATTAGACAACAGGCTAGTTCCCCCACCTGCCACTGTGGCGCCACCTGCACACCATTAACGCGCCGTTAACCGGCACAAGGCTATATATTAGACAACAGGCTAGTTCCCCCAGCTGCCACTGTGGCGCCACCTGCACACCATTAACGCGCCTTTAACCGGCACAACGCTATATATTAGACAACAGGCTAGTTCCCCCACCTGCCACTGTGGCACCACCTGCACACCATTACCACGCCGTTAACCGGCACAAAGCTATATATTAGACAACAGGCTAGTTCCCCCACCTGCCACTGTGGCACCACCTGCACACCATTAACGCGCCGTTAACTGGCACAACGGCCCGAGTATTTACTGGTTATACAGAAAAATATAACGCCCATTCATTGGTAACCAATATTCTTTTACATATGATTTACTATACAACATTCGGTGGCCACATCGATATTGAGTGGCCATATCGATACTCAGTGGCCATATCGATATTCAGTGGCCATATCGGTGACTAGCATCTCGTGTGGGAGGTCAAGGTTCGAATTCGAACCATGCCCGATTTCAAATCAATGACTTGCAAAATTGATACTTGGCGCTGATACCTGTCGCTGAAACATTAATGGAATAGAGAAAGGACTGGCTTCTCAGCATCATAATAATGTGACTGAGTTGGATATCGGAGTCATGGTACTGCCGGTCCGCTCTTCTAGTTGGGCAGCACTGTAAAGTCGCCATGGGTGCGCACTATCATAGGTCAGTCAATATCTGTCCTGATATGCCCTTTTGGAGTGCCTAAGGTGCATAACCCCAACAAACAATCATATTCCACAACACCTATTGCGTGTACTAAATTTGGCGCCATTTGACGGACGTAACCACCTTTTTGATACAGACGTGATGGCCGAATGAGTTGAACGTCTGTCTCCCATTTTGGTATATCGTGGGATTTGAACCATCCGGCTTGAACCCTGGTCGAGTCAAGCCAATGACTTAACAGTTGATACTTCTTGCTTCCTAGACAGGCGCTCGGTATTATTAGGATAGGGTAACGACTGGTTGGCTCAGTGTCAGGGTAATGTGACCAAGTGGGATATCAGGCCATTTTTACAGTGATTTTACAGTGGTGCAACACTATAAAACCGCCATGAGTGCACACTGTCACAAGTCAGTACCCGCACTAAGATGACCTTAGATGGTAGCAGGAGATAAAACTAAAAAAACAAACCATTTCGATGCAGCACTCTAATTGACTGCTAAAGCCCAGTCGCTGAACGATTAGTGCAGCGGACTGGCTGTTGTCGTTGGTGTTCTGTTAGGTCAGCGGACCGGCCGTTGTCATCGGTAAACTGTTAGTGCACCAGACCGGCAGTGGCCATTGGTGTACTGTAAGTGCAGCGGACCGGCAGTGTCATGGGTGAACTATTAGTGCTGCCCACCGGCCGTTGTCGTTGGTGTACTGTTAGTGCCATGGACTGAGCCTTGTCGTCGGTGTACTGTTAGTGCAGCAGACCGACCGTTGTCGCCGGTGAACTATTAGTGCACAGAGGACTGGCTGTTGTCGTTGGTGTACTGTTAGTGCCACGGACCGACCGTTATCGTCAGTCTACTGTTAGTGCTGCGGACCGACCGTTGTCGCCGGTGAACTATTAGTGCACAGAGGACTGGCTGTTGTCGTTGGTGTACTGTTAGTGCCACGGACCGACGGTTGTCGTCAGTCTACTGTTAGTGCAGCGGACTGGCCGTTGTCGCCGGTGAACTATTAGTACACAGAGGACCAGCCGTTGTCGTTGGTGTACTGTTAGTGCCACGGACCGACCGTTGTCGTCGGTGTATTGTTAGTGCATCGTACCGGCTGTTGTCTCTAACTAGGGTATTAAATCTGGAGCATCCATCTCAATTCAGCATAACGAACTGTGCATAGTGACGTTCCCGTTCCTTCTCACGCCCATCGAGTGCGACAATTCATAACGTCGGCCATTTTTCGCCCGACTGCAACAATCGCGAGGATTATGATATTTTACTTGCAACTGTTTGCGGTACTGAGTAGTTCTGTCGGTTCATTTCCTGTTGTTCTAGCTTAAAGCTGCATAGTCTGATGAAAACATCTCACATTTTCAAAATCCCTATCTAGATTTTAATCAATATATCCAACGTAGATACTGATGTGGTTATTAAGCATTTGATGCCACATCATCATCATCATCATCATGCTGTCGGTCACAATGCGACAAAGACTGCTTTTATTTCTTAACCGCCGCTGTTCTGTGCGGTTGTGCATTTCATAAAAGCTGCTTGCAAAGTGTTGAAGTGCTGCTGGCTTTTGCAAGTTACTAGCAGCACTCTCTCGGGGAGCAAATAGAGGTTTCACACCGGCAAGAACACGTCAAGACAGGCGCAAACTATTTGTCCCTGCAGTAGCTGGCCGGGAGATGTTGGGAGTTCCCTTCATCACCACCCTTAATGCTGCCACGGAAGCATGGTTTTCTGTTAGGGTTTGCTCCCTTAGCCGTTGATTCTATCAAGAACCTATACCACAAGGCAGTGGTTTATAACTTTGCAAGGCAGGGGCGTCAAACACCCTGAGGTATTTTAGCAGATAGGTACTGCATTACCCGCATACCCGCATAGAAGGGCGCATTAAGACAATGATTCAGAACATGTTGCTACTGAAGCCTGATGTAGAGCTTTGGCAAGCATGGCAAGATTAATTTGCATGTTTTCACTTCAAATATCTCCTAAGCTAGTCAGTTTAATGCAAACTAACTTCGAGCAAAAGTAAGATATATATTATAATGATAAACCTAATATATATTTATCTTAGAAAATGACAGAAACTCAAAACCATGGCACTATGCAACTTTAAGTAATTGTGCATGCTCCTTTTTCCGACCAATCTTCCGACAATGTTCTCGGTGGAATAGGAAAGTATGCCTCATGGTTATCTATTTGTAGGGGATTTAAATCGTACCAGCATCTAAGGTCTTATCATGACTGGTACCGACTTGTGACAGGGCGCCAAAAGGGACGTTATTGTGCTGCCTCACTGAGAGCCTGCTCTGCGGGGACCTTGATCCACTATCCCACTCAGTCACATTAGCCGGTTGCTGAGCAAACAAGTACTTGCCAAATCCAAGTAATGCAGAGTGCCAAGCTGGGTAGTTTCCTGTATAACTTTTGTAAGCACTTGATGTGATTCGGCCAAGGTTCGAATCCATGATTTCCCACACCGGAAGCCAGCCAATGCTCTTGCCGAGCTGTCATTCCCGCCTGATACTGATCGCAATCCAGGGCTGTAATCGATTAACACGACTCGGGCGACTCGGCTCATCCGAGTCGTCAGAATTTCAAATAGAACACCGCGAGTGGAGTCGACAAATACAAGTGCCATGTGCAAAACGACACGACCCCAGTAACCCACCTCTTGGTTGGGGTGGCTCGGAGCGACGATGTCACATTTGCGCTGGTACCGTCCTGCAGGATAACAGCCACTGGTACCAGTCATACATGTTTTTTTTGGTAATAACATAGATTAATGAAATGGAAATATCACTAAACAAGGCCATCATAAAACAATTTAAATCCTATTTTGCTGTAGTTATATTGGTTATCATCAACAAAAAAAGGTTTTGGATTAAGCCACCATTTTTTCCACCCCGTGTGTGGAGAAGCATATTCGATTATTCGACCGGAGCCTGTAGGATGTGTGCATGTGCCAAAAAGTGGCTCGGGTGACCCGAGTTGATTAATCGATTACGCCCCAGGGGATGCAGGCTTGCAACAGTCAGAAACGTCGTTCTCTTTCTGCATACGCATCGGATGCGATCACCGACAATTGTAATAATATTTTTCTCAAATTTTACTATCATGTAAATTTGTTTTACTTGCAACGATCAAGAATCTATGATACTATAAACGCCAAACCGGAAGTAAAAGTCAAATTTGTGAAGCCGTCTTGACTACCTTTTCATGTTTCTCAAGTAGGACATTTGGAAAGGTTCTGTCAATGTTTATTGGACACCTAAACATCAAAATGCCATCTTTTTAAGAATCATCTGAGAGTTGAACAATAAAGATTAATAAGTATTGCACTATGCATATATTTCATTTCCCTGGAAAAACAACCTGAACCAAAGTGGTCTTAAAGAACAGATTGCACTATTCCAAGAGGTGCCGTATTTCTTACATCTTGCGATAATATATTCCATGAAGGTGAGGCTCTCAGACACGAGACACAAATGTCATTTTCCTTGAGGCGAACATTTTGCCATTAGCTGTGTGAATCTTAGGCATACACACATAATATGTTGGTGAGATTGGTAGAGGCAGTGATGAGCAATTATAGCTTAGAAGAGTGGTGGGTGCACCTAGGTGGCACCACCAGTCGAGTTTGGCAGAATCACAGAACGTGGCAGTCAAAGACTGAGGTGGGTGGTCATTTTGCATTTGTGGGGTGTTCGTGACCTAACGGTCACTGGCTGCAGGACTGCAGGATTGAATAAACGGCCCCATTAAAACGGCCCGTTTTTGGTAGTTTTTGTGTGTCTCTTCTTCGTCTTCTTCTGTCGGGTGGATGGGGGGTGGGGGGTTTTCACGGCATTGGTCCGGTGGTGGCATGGTGCAGCAGTGGCCCAGTGGTGGCAACACGTTCTTGGGGCCCATGGTCACGTACCTGCATCACGGGTGATCAAAGCAGGAACCGGTGTCATCAGCAACAGGCGCAGGGGCAGTGCGTTAGTCCTCCAGGCACCTGTCGCAGGGTGGGTGATCCAGGGCCAGCAGGCTCCTGGAACAGGGTGTGGTTGGTGGGTGTGACATTTTTTAGTGTCCATGGCCACAGCACCCACTCCCTCGGTGATCGAAGCGGGAACCGACATTGTGGGCGCGGCGGTTGAGGCTATATGAAGGCTGGCTGTTGCGCAAATGAGAAACAAACAATGAAGGTGGGTTGAGATAAATATATTCTCTGGAATAGGGAATCTAGATGCCCATGCCTAATAAAAGAACAACATCCCCGTCGCAAACGAACAGTTGGACATGCCATGAGGGATGAAGAGGGGCGGTGGTGGCACCACCCTCACATAGTGGGGCAGGCTGCAGGTATCAGCAGCAAATACATAGTAATAACAATTTTGAAGTGAGAGCTGGGAGACCGTTGGAGTCGGTTCCCAGGAAAGGAGAAGCAGAGAGTGCCCGGTTACAGGGGGCCTGCTGAGAATAAGGGGTGTTGGGAAGTGAGAGGTGCCCAGAAGGAGCACCAACAAACATTAGGGACTATTCTTTATTTATATTCACATAATAGATTATATAGCACATAATAACATAATTCCCTCCCACGCCTTTATACTCGCATAATACGTATACATCACATATATATATCCATATACATAAACTGAGAGTATTTAAAAACCCCACCATATGTCCGTGTCGGAAATATTTCGTGGCACTAGTGTCATGACAGCTAATATGCGGTAGCAATAAATTCAGATGATGTGAGGCATGCTAGAGATATTAGGTGCAAGCTGATATATATTCCCAGTATCGAATACTGTTTTCCTCCGGTGATGATTGCTATAGAACTGAGCTCCGGAATTAGTGCATACAACGAATAAAGCCACCAGCGGCAGTAAATAGACGAGTGAAGGCCAAGGTTGGTTGGTTGGTTCTTGGAGTTTTACGTCCTGGCAACATCTAAGGTAACATCAGGACGGGTACCAACTTCTGACAGTGCACACTCATGGCGACATTATAGTTCTGCCCCACTAGGAAATCAGGCCACCGGCACCATGACCCGATATCCTACTCAGTCACATTATCATTGTGGTGTTCTCTGTGGTGGAGTGGTTAGAGTGTCTGACTTTTTTCTAGGTCAGACTCCTAATCTGAAGGTTGGTGGTTCGATTCCCCATGCCCCCACCTCTGCCAATTTGGATTTCCACCGCTGTGGATAACTTACAGCGTCATCAAATGCCAGTTGCTCTCATATCATGTCTATGTGGTGTGGGAGGTTAAAAATCCATTGGGTCGGTAAAAGTGTAGGCTCGGGCTTTGTATCGACAAACTGTCTAATGGTGAAAACAAGTCTATTCAGGCTTATCCATAATAGGCAGTATAAATCTTCATGAAAAAATCATTACACTGAACTAACCAGTGCTTGCCCTATCCCATTAATGCGAGGGCTGGCTAAGAAGCGACAATTATACAATTGTTACGTCATTGGTTTCACTCGACAGGAGCTCGAACCCGTAGGTTCGAATCCCACGATCTCCCAAATCGGGAAACGGACGCTAAACTCATTCGGCCACCCCGTCTGGTCACGTAATACAACATACCTCATAATCGGTTCGGCTATAATCACATGCTAAATTATACAACATATATGTGCACCAATATTAACCTGCGGAAATGAAGGCCTGTCGAGTATCAAGCTTCAGTGGATATTCCCGAATTTAATATATTTTAATAACTAAAAAAAAAAGTCACCCTAGCACAGGGAACAATGACACCACAACAACAACATATTTGTTTTGGATGTTAACAACCACCCTCATATGCACATCCCTCTCAGCATGTCTGACGTAACCACCCACAACTCTTCCCACATCAGATGCTCATTAAATACTGACCTAGCACGAACCAATTCCAAAAGTAAGCCACAAAAAGACGCAGAAGCGTTGCGTCACACACAAGCGTGTCGTGAGTGGCGGTTGCTGTGGTTAAGCATGGCAGGCCCTGGAGGAGGCGTATCATTGAGATACCTGATATCAGCACCCCTCTTGAAGCTTGATTAGATTTCTGGTTGGATCAATTGAAGCTGCTAGCCGTGCGTGTGCAGTGTATCACGTGACAGGGGTAGAATTACTAGCGAATCACCGCCTAGTAACGGACTGGCGAATCACAAGTGCTGACATGTATTTGATTTTATATTTTGTATAAAATATGATGAACATAGATGTATGTATGCAGAATCGTATATTTATTATTCACCTCAATGTTTGTGTTTGTTTAGATATGACATATTTTTGGATATTTGAATATATTTAGTTATTTCTATATATTTCTATATGTTTCTATATGTTTCTATATATTTCTATATATTTCTATATATTTCTATATATTTCTATATGTTTCTATATATTTCTATATATTTCTATATATTTCTATATATTTCTATATCTTTCTATATATTTCTATATATTTCTATATATTTCTATATATTTTTATTTTTCTATATATTTCTATATATTTCTATATATTTCTATATAGTTCTATATATTTCTATATATTTCTATGTATTTATATATATATGTATTTCTATATATTTCTATATATTTCTATGTATTTCTATATATTACTATATGTTTCTATATATTTCTATATTACTAACTATTTATAAACATTTATAAATATTAATGAATATTTATAAATATTTATAAATATTTATAAATATATATTTATAAATATCTATAAATATTTATAAATATTAAGACAGTTTGAAAAAAAAGAGAAGAGTTCGGACATTGTGACAGTAATACTCCTTCACCAATAAGTAAGTAGTTCTCTGTGGCGGAGTGGTTAGAGTGTCTGACTTTTTCTAGGTCAGACTCCTAATCTGAAGGTTGGTGGTTTGATTCCCCATGCCCCCACCTCTGCCAATTTGGATTTCCACTGCTGTGTATAACTTACAGTGACATCAAAGGCCAGTTGCTCTCATACCATGTCTATGTGGTGTGTGAGGTTAAAAATCCCTTGGGTCGGTAAAAGAGTCGACTCAGGCTTTCTATCGACAAACTGCCTAATGGTGAAAACAAGTCTACTCAGACTTATCCATGATAGGCAGTATACATCTTCAAGAAAAAAAAAGAAAAAAAGTAGTATGCCACATTGTATCTGAAAGCTGTGCATCACAATGGCGGCATTTCCTGCTTATGTTTTATTGCATACATATTGGTATGCACGAGCACCCACATAAGCAGCTCGTTCAGGGTAAACCCACCTGAGAAGCTTTTTTTATATTTATTTATTTATTTATTTATTGAGGTTGTATTTATACTGTCCATAGAATATAAGCCTGAGTACCCAGGCTTGTTTTCAATGCTGGCCAGTTGTAGTGTTGGTGTTATCTTACCACACAGTAGCTGCTGATACGTTATTTGATTGCCTGCATTTCAGTAGCAGATAGATAATTGGTTGGTATGGTTAGTAGACTATGTTTTTTTTTTCGTTTTTCTTGGCATATATGTATTTTATTTTGTTGTACTCTTATTACTAGATTAGCCTACTCCTATTTATATATCATAGGCTTGTATGTAGCTGTGTGGTGTGTTATCTGGCTACTTTTGGCATGGTTACCTTCCATTGGGCATCCCACTGGTGGGCCATGACATATCACATGCCCCTTTGCAGTGCAGCTTAGTGGGGGTTTCCTAGGCTTATTTTGCACAGATATTCTTTTGTAAGTTTTTAGGCCAGGAATTTGTCTTTCCTTTACCATTTGGGTATTCCACACCTTCACAGCCATTTCCAGCGTGCTTCTCTCATGAGCTTTTATTTGGCTTTTATTCTGGTCTGCTTTAGTAGTGGCACATTATTTGCTCTGGTAGCCCTTTGTGATTTTGTTAGAAGTGTATTGTATTGACAATAGCTATATGCTAATGTTTTCGAATGAATTATTCTCCTATTTTCTAGTAATTTCACTTTGGTTCTTTTATGTATGTCATAGGTGGGGTGCAGCCTGTCTACTCTTATACGGAATTTTAGGGCTCTGTTCTGCAGTATTTGCATTTTTTTAGTAGTTCTTTTCTCACACCCATGTAGTTTACATCTCTATAGTCAAAATACGGGAGCACCATGCCCTTGAAGATTTTTCATTGACATTTCTTGTGTCATGTAGTCTCTTAGCTTTGCAAATAGTCACAGTTTGTGGTTTACTTTCTGGATAATTTCATTTATACATAGGTTGTAATTTAGTTGGCTGTCCAACTCAAGGCCTAGGTATTTGTAATGGTCTACATTTTCTAATGTTTGGTTTCCTAACTTACAGTGTAGTTTTCTTTCTGGCATTTGTTTATGCGAGAAGAGTACTGTTTTTGATTTGCTTGTGTTGATGGTTATTTTGTTGGACTCACACCGCTCGTCTAGTTTTAGTAGGAATTTATTTAGTTTAGTTATTACCTCCTCTTCTGTGGTGCCATTTGCATATATGACTGTGTCATCTGCATATAGTTGGAGGCATTCAATTTGCAACCATTTTTCTATATCGTTTATATAGATTATAAAGAGTAGTGGCCCGAACACTGACCCTTCGGGTACACCACGTGTGACAGGTTGGTTGTCTGATAGTGTATTGTTTATTTTTGTTTTCTGTTGCCTGTTGCTCAGGTAGCATTTTATCCAATCCATAGTGTTGGAGATTATGCCCATGGTTTTTAGTTTTTCCAGTAGTATTTTATGGTCTACTGTGTCAAATGCTTTGCTGAAGTCAATGAAGGCTGCTCCAACTAATTGTTGTTGGTTCATTGATGCCAGTATGTCATTTGTTAGACTAGCTATTGTTTTTGATGTGGAGTGCAGTTTCCTGAAGTCCTCTTGTCTTTCGTCTAGTATATCGGTTTTTTCCAGGTGTTCATTTATGTGTCGATGTAACACTTTTTCAATGATCTTGCCTGGGGTTTGAAGAATTGATATTGGCCTGTAGTTTCCAATGTTTTGTTTGTCTCCACTGTTATGAATGGGGGTGATGGTTGCCATTGTCCAGGCTCAGATAAAACGCCCCTGCTCAAAGGAGATGTTGAATAGGTCTACTATAGTGGCCGGGATGGATTGGAGTGCCTCTTCCAGTATTTTGGTTGGTATTTCATCTATTCCACTTGGCTTATTTGTGGCTATGTCATTTATTAATTGTTTTACTTATATCATATCTGTTTTGCAGGTGGGGATTTCGTTCTGCACAGTTCCTGATCTGTTTTCCCAACTTTTTCTGACAGCTTTTGCCCTATTGTGGCAAAGTGTGTGTTCAGTTTGTTTACTAAGCTTGACCTAAGCCTGTTAACTATAAATACAGTTTTTGCAAAAAACACAAAGAGAATTCGTGACAATGTGACAGTGTTACTTCTTCACAAAGAAGTAACGTGGGAAATTGTATATCTGAATGTTGTCCATCACAATGGCGGCATTTCTTGCACGTATCTCTTTGCATACATATTGGTGTGCGCATGCCCTTGTACAATCAGCTCGTTTAGCGTTAACTGACTTGAGAAGCGTGTCCTAAGTACATTAACAATGAGGACAGTTTTGAGAAAACACAAAAAGAATTCATGACAATGTAACAGTGATACTTCCTCGCCGATAAGTAGCATGTGAGATCCGAATGGCGCACATCACAATGGGTGCATTTCTTGCATGTGTTCCTTTGCACAATATCGGTTCATGCATGAACCTGCCCAAGCAGCTCGGTCGTGGTAAACCCACCTGAATTGTTCATCCCGAGTATATTAACTATAAAAAAAGACCAGCTGATAGGTGCGCCATATGTTATGTGCGTTGGGTCGTGGAGGATATACATACAGATAAATACCATTTATTCCCCATCACATATATATATTTGTATAACACGTTATACATCTCATATTCTCTTGGATCATGCACATGCTCACTCCTAGTTGAACTGTTCTTGTCATGTAGGGTTACCCTTCTACATCACGTATTCTCTTAGATCATGCACATGGTCTCTGTTAGTGGAACTTTTCTTGCCATGTAGGGTTACCCTTCTACATAGTGTATTCTCTTAGATCATGCACATGGTCTCTGTTAGTTGAAATGCTCTTGCCATGTAGGGTTACCCTTCTACATAAAATATTCTCTTAGATCATGCAGATGGTCTCTGTTAATTGAAATGTTCTTGCCCTGTAGGGTTACCCTTCTACATCATGTATTCTCTTAGATCATGCACATGGTCTCTGTTAGTTGAAATGTTCTTGCCATGTAGGGTTACCCTTCTACATCACGTATTCTCTTAGATCAAGGTCTCTGTTAATTGAAATGTTCTTGCCCTGTAGGGTTACCCTTCTACATAAAATATTCTCTTAGATCATGCACATCGTCTCTGTTAGTTAAAATACTCTTGCCATGTAGGGTTACCCTTCTACATCATGTATTCTCTTAGATCATGCACGTCGTGTCTGTTAGTTGAAATGTTCTTGCCCTGTAGGGTTACCCTTCGACATCACATATTCTCTTAGATCATGCACATGGTCTCTGGTAGTTAAAATACTCTTGCCATGGAGGGTTACCCTTCTACATAAAATAATCTCTTAGATCATGCACATGGTCTCTGTTAGTTGAAATGTTCTACATCATGTATTCTCTTAGATCATGCACATCGTCTCTGTTAGCTGAAATGTTCTTGTCATGTAGGGTTACCCTTCTACATCATGTATTCTCTTAGATCATGCACATGTTCTCTGTTAGTTGAAATGTTCTTGTCATGTAGGGTTACCCTTCTACATCATGTATTCTCTTAGATCATGCACATGGTCTCTGTTAGTTGAAATGTTCTTGTCATGTAGGGTTACCCTTCTACATCATGTATTCTCTTAGGTCATGCACATGGTCTCTGTTAGTTGAAATGTTCTTGCCATATAGGGTTACCCGTTCAAAGGATATATCGATATGTACATGTATGCTCCAAACGGGACTTACAAACAGATACAACAATTACATTGTTATAAAATTGATATATTTCGAAAATAGTGAAGATAAATGTTGTCTCCATTAAGGAAGCACCACATTTCCCATACATTATTTAATTATGCTAAATATATCTATATCTATACATATATATAATTATATATATATATATTATAATTTAAACCTATATATTATTTAGTTATTGCAGGTTATTACAACAAACATAATATGTAGCTGGATTGAGTAGACACTCTGTCTGGCCCAAGAGTCCTACCGTTTATTAAAGAAAAACTAAATATTAAAGCTAGAGTTTGGAACCAAATGCACCCACTGGCGGGAGAAACCGTTGGACACCGGAGAAAGCGTGCCAACCCCCTTACCTTGAGCAGCTGGCTGAGCACTAGGCTGCTGTAGCTGCTGTACCCACATAACTGGCGTGCTGGCGTGAGGGTCGTGGCTTCAAATCTTAGCACAGACAACTTATTTCGTGACGGGTTTCATCTTAAATAATATTTGTATAAATCCTTCATACATCACATATTATTATTATATATATACATAATAACATAGTCTTGATGAAGTAGATACTCATTCTAAGGCAATATACACGTGGCGCCCTCTGTATTTCACACCAGGTACCTTTTAAAACACTGCTGCATGCTGCTTCTGAGACAAAGACAGATCAGTTCATCGTCAATATTCAAAAATGCTTTCCCTCCCCTAGCATTGCCATGTGCATTGGCGGGTCATTGAATCGGGGAACCAACTCAGTTAGACGGAGAATGGTAGAATTGTGGGTTCGAATCCAACCTTAGCCTTCGTAATTCCATAGAAATGTGAGGTTCTATAGGTTCATTACTTTTATGACGGTTTATGTCCTTTTATGGATAGCTACACCCTAGTGTCAGGTGTGGAATAAAGAGGTAAAACTGCATTGTCCGATGAAGACATCAAATTTTCTAAATCAAAACAATTATCTAGATTTGATTCTACATATCTAACTTGGTCGTAATGTTTGCATTGCGTTTGATTTGCGGCGGAGGAGGAGTCCCCTTCCCCTTTCCTCCTGCCTGCCATGGCCGCTGACCGTTGGGTTACGCGTAATGCCCCCTAGAGATGTGAGGTTCTATAGGTTCATTACTTTTATGACGGTTTATGTCCTTTTATGGATAGCTACACCCTAGTGTCAGGTGTGGAATAAAGAGGTAAAACTGCATTGTCCGATGAAGACATAAAATTAGCCACTCCGCCTCCAGCCGCCTCCAGTAGCGCTCCCTTGCCATATTTCTTCCACCCACGCACCCTTACCTACCCTCTCTTCCCCTTCCTAGGGTGGAGGGCTCTTCGGGGCTTCCTCTTCCCCCTTGACTTTCCTCTGATGAAGAATGATTGCCCCCGATGCTACCTTTCTTACTGTTCCTGATTTGACTTGATGTTCCTGATTGATTTATGATTGTACTTTATTCATTTGCATTGCCTGTATAACTTTGACCTCGCACCCTGAATAAAGTGCTCTCATTTTCCACCCCCGGCTCCTCTTCCTCCTTCGCTGCATAGCTAACTTAGATACTGGTGCATTTATCAAGCTTTTGTCGCCATATAGAATGGAAATCTGGGGCAATTTAATAGACCACATTACCACATACGCCTATGGTCTCAGAGTTTTGCCATGCTTGCCAAAACTAATTTTGCATGTTTGTACTTCAAAGATCTCAACAGTTTGCTATTTAAAATAAAAGTTACTTCAAACTAAAGAAAGGTAGATTATAAGAATCAATGTAATATATTTATCTCAGAAAAGGACAGAAACTGAAAACCATCGAATTATGCAACTTTAATTGTATCTGATGCTGAGGCACAATACTGGACAAGTCTATTTTACCCTATACCAAGGTTATATAGCACAATGGCCACCTGCTCTGCTGCTTACCAACATATTCCTACAATAACTCCATAATAGAATGCACAATGTCCAAAGTTCCTTAGATTTAGAGCAATCAGACTAGAAAGGTTCATCGTAGTTTGAAATCACGGTCATATTTAAATCGTTCCCAAATCATAAACACACACGGTTCTAAAAGCTCAGGAATTAGCGAATGGATGAAAATCCAACCACCGCCTGAATCATTCCAGGGTGTGTTTTTCTAAATCGGGAAGACTAGAAGGATGGAAGCACTGACCCGGCCTGTTTACCGCAACCGGAAGAGGATATGGATAATTATTGAATAACAAAGTGGAAACTTGATGTCTCAGGGAAGGAGCCACATAGACAGTTAGGCGCGGATAGGGTGCTTCCATCAGGGAGACTAGGCGGTTAAATGATTAGCAGACTAGCCTGGATCTTGAGCGTGCATCAGGGAGACTAGGCGGTTAAATGATTAGCACACGAGCCCAGATAGGGTGGTTGCATCAGGGAGACTAGGCGGTCAAATGATTAGCACACTAGCCTGGATAGGGAGCGTGCATCAGGGAAACTAGGCAGTTAAATGATTAGCATACTAGTCTGGATAGGGTGCTTGCATCAGGGAGACTAGGCAGTCACATGATTAGCACACGAGCCTGGATAGGGAGCGTGCATCAGGGAGACTATGCGGTTAAATCATTAGCACACTGGCCCGGATAGGGTGCTTGCATCAGGGAGACTAGGCGGTCACATGATTAGCACACTAGCCTGGATAGCGTGCTTGCATCAGGGAGACTAGGCGGTCAAATGGTTAGCCAGTCTACACCATGCGGCTAGAGTTGTGGGTTCTAATCCTGCTCTAGGCGCAGTATTTCCCATTTTCATCATACTCATGACAGTATCCATTTGGAATTTAGAAATGTAATTCCCAATTCTTAATTAAGAATGTTGAGGAGAAGGCAGCACATAGCTTGAGCTAGACTTTTAATATCAGCGTCAATATGACACATTGACTACTATTCCTAATAATGTAGGTTTAATTGAACCTCCTCACTACCATGGATCATTCAAAGCTATTTTGGGGCTGTAAGTCCCAGCTCCATCTAAGGTCATATTCCATCCTAATACAGCCAGACGGGATGGCCGAATGAGTTAGAGGGTCCATCTCCTGTATTGGTAGATCGTGGGATCGTAGGATTGAATCCTGGTCGAGTCAAACCAATGACTTAAGAATTGATACTTGTCGCATCCTTGCCAGACCCTTGTCATTACTGGGATAGGGCAAGGAGCAATGGAAGGAGGAAGACCAGTCGTCTGCGACTGAAATTTCCCCTACTTAAACAACTAATGTAACAAAAACAAACAAAGAAACAAATTGTTGATTTAATAGAACACCCTCACTGGCTGGAAGGTTATTTGGGGGATTTATGTCCTACCACCATCAAAGGGCATATTCCCTCCTGATAATAATAAGGCAGGGTTAATATAACATACTCAGAGACATGAGGGCTATTTGGGGCTTTATGTTCTAGGACCCTGGAATGTCATATTCCATCCTGATATTAATAATAAAGTTTGCTTGCTTTTTGGGGTCTTACACCTTAGCAACATCTAGGTTCATATGAGCGAGGCAATAACACTATAAATTGAATATAGTTCTTTAATAACAGGATCCATTCTAAGGGACCTTGCAATAAAACCAGTATATGACGTAATTATATACAAAATTGGTTGCAATCATTGGAAGATATTTATCATCAATACTCATTTTAAATACGGTGACACTTAGGGAATTCTGAAATCCACTAAGATATGCTGCTTTTCTTACAATTACAAGCCTTGTCGACCTATTCCATACCTGCTTGATATTACCTTAGATGTTGCTGGGATGTAAAATCATACTATGCCATACATACAACTTTGCCACCTTTTTCATACCTCCATGATATTTTAAAATTATTTGTGTGTGTGATTGCTTATTTACACTGTCCATAACAATTAAGTCACATATCGGCTTATTTTCATCGCTGAACAGCAAGAGTCTCAATTTGATAGTTGCCTTGTCATCTTAACTGTTAGTGGCTAGCCTTACTTATATTAGTTTTTTTTGTGTGTCCCAAATTTGCGACATTTTGGTATATACCTACCCCATGCGCTAGTGTTAGTAGGGATATTACCTTACATGTTGTTTGGATGTCAAACCCAAGCAGACAACTGCTAGTAAGCCAGGCCCTGTGGTACCTCAGCATGTGTGTCAAATTTACAACATTTTGGTATATACCTACCCCATGCGCTAGTGTTAGTAGGGATATTACAGTAGATGTTGTTTGGATGTCAAACCCAAGTAGACAACTGCTAGTAAGCCGCGCCCTGCGGTACCTCAGCGTGTGTGCCAAATTTACAACATTTTGGTACATACCTACCCCATGCGCTAGTGTTAGTAGGGATATTACCTTACATGTTGTTTGGATGTCAAACCCAAGGAGACACCTGCTAGTAAGCCGGGCCCTGCATACTTCAGCATGTGTGTCAAATTTACAACATTTTGGTATATACCTACCCCATGCGCTAGTGTTAGTAGGGATATTACAGTAGATGTTGCTTGGATGTCAAACCCAAGCAGACAACTGCTAGTAAGCCGGGCCCTGCGGTACCTCAGCATGTGTGTCAAATTTACAACATTTTGGTATATACCTACCCCATGCGCTAGTGTTAGTAGGGATATTACAGTAGATGTTGTTTGGATGTCAAACCCAAGCAGACAACTGCTAGTAAGCCGGGCCCTGCGGTACCTCAGCGTGTGTGCCAAATTTACAACAAGTTGGTACATACCTACCCCATGCGCTAGTGTTAGTAGGGATATTACCCTAAATGCTGTTTGGATGTCAAACCCAAGCAGACAACTGCTAGTAAGCCGGGCCCTGCGGTACCTCAGCGTGTGTGCCAAATTTACAACATTTTGGTACATACGTACCCCATGCGCTAGTGTTAGTAGGGATATTACTCTAAATGTTGTTTGGATGTCAAACCCAAGGAGACACCTGCTAGTAAGCCGGGCCCTGCGGTAGTTCCGCCCGCCTCTCCCGGCGCTCAGCTGCACGGGGAGCCCGACACGCCACCTCTCTGTTTGCCTGTCTTATTTATGCGCGCGCATGCCACCAGATTCCGCGCACGCGCAACGCGCGCTCAATACAGCGCGCGCCCACGCGCGCCTGCACCGCCACTTGTTGGTTGCTTGGTTTCTTGTTTGAGTTTTACATCCTGGCAACATCTATTATCATATCAAGACAGGTACTGACTTGTGACAGTGTGCACTGATGGTGACTTTATAGTGCTTCTCCACTGGGAAATCCGGCCGCCAGCACCATGACCCAATATCCCACTCAGTAACATTATCCTGACACTGAGCTAACTAGTCCTTGCTTTATCCTATTAATGCAGAGTGCCAAGCTAGGTAGTGGCAAGTATTAATTTCTTAAGTCATTGGTTTGACTTGGCCGGGAAGTGAACTCCCGATCTCCCGCACGGGAGGCCTGTGCTCTACCCGTTCAGCCACCGCCCACCTGTCGATGTAGTTATTTGTCGACATAGTTATTTACCCAAATTGGGGGACGCCGCGTCGGACGCAGG
This sequence comes from Branchipolynoe longqiensis, assembly GCA_030323885.1. NCBI lineage: Eukaryota > Metazoa > Annelida > Polychaeta > Phyllodocida > Polynoidae > Branchipolynoe > Branchipolynoe longqiensis. Next base: position 81,835,995 of record CM059191.1, on the reverse strand, counting down.
CAATCACGCCATGTTGGTGTTCCATATCTTAGGATCCCCCCCCCCCCCCGGTGTCATGTTCATAGTCACACCATTGGCATCGCAACATAAACAAAACAAGGCTTGCCATAATGCCCGAGGGAAAACCAGCGACATCGCAGATGGAACTCGATCGATGGCAGTACTTACTGTTCTCCAGGAAAAATAGCGAGAAGCCAATCAGTCGCTGATGTGACTCCATATTGTATTTTGTGCGTTGATTTAATTATTTTAGTTTTGGGAAATTGCAAATTCCTGATTAACCACTGCCGGGTTATCCTTTTTTTTATCACACATGTCAGCATGTGTATGTTAGACATACTGACCTATCGCTGTGAATATGGCATATGCTGCCGACACGGCGTAAAACAACCACCAATCAATCACTCGCATACATACCTGGATCGTACATCATGACTGATTACTCAGGTCGGAGGTGCGTTTCGATGAAATTAATGATTGATTAGTCGCTGTTGTTGTAAATAACGCCTATTTACCTTAGATATGTCATAACATATTGTTCGGACGTAAAACTCCAATCAATCAATCAAACCACCAGACATCATTTGCCAGCAACTCTCCCTATCCCCTACTGCCAACTTCCGGAAACAACCTATGTATCATTAAGAAGCGACATGCATCTTGTTCTTCACGTTCTGGCCTCAGCCAGTTTAAACAATAGCAGCAACAACATGAGGATTAATTAGCTCTCATCTCCATATCCATGGATTATTAGTTACTAGCGGCCGACTTACCCAACTCCCCGGATGTTCTAGTGTTCCAAAGACCAACTGGAATGTATCGCCTCATGTAATCTTCAACTATCTTTTGTAAGTTAAATTTGACTGTCATTTGACACCCATTTTTGCATATAAGATAATGTATTCAGTCATTTGACACAAATCCAACCGTTTCATATTTTCGTCTATAAGTTAGGATAACTACAAATGTGATTCAAACGCAGGATCTCTGAAATGAAATATAAAGATAAAGAAGAAATTGATGTAAAAGGATGGATTTGTATTCCTGGGTATAGTGTAAATATCATAATCTGCAATGACTATGGCTGGATAACCAGTGTCTTAGCACGGTATAAAAGTATATATTCTGATGAATACATACATGTTTACCAAAAACGAGAACATATTGCTGCCAAAGTGGTCTTAACCCATCAAAATTCAATCAATTAATCAAACATCAATCTCCCTTACTGAAGAACAGGTCATTTTGTCAATGCAAAGGCACAGATCTTGCAACTGTCAGTTATATTGCATATTTGCACACTTCATCATGCTGTCGGTTGCGATGCAACAAAGACTGCTTTCATTACTGGACTGCCACTCTCCATTTAGCTCTCTGCTGTGAGAGTGATGTCCATGAGTCAGACTTAATGTCTCTCAGCTTCAGGTTTCTCTTAATGGTATCCTTGAACCAGAGATGAGGTTGCCCTCTCTTTCTGTAACCAGAAGACAGTTGAGAGTAGAGGATCTGCTTTGGTAGCCTGTCTGATGATATCCTCATGAGGTGTCCAGTCCACCGGAGATTCTTTTTGATCAGAAGATCTTCCATAGAGGGCAGCCCCGTCTGTTCGAGTATTTCCTTATTTGTCACTTTGTCCTTCCAGGTTAGCCTCATGATTGAACGCAGATGTCACATCATGAAGGCATGCAACTTTTTCACCTGTCGTCTATACACTGTCCAGGCCTTGGCTCCGTATAGTAGGGTGGATAGCATGATTGCACGGTAGATCTTGCCTTTGACCCGCATGGACACATGGTGGTTGTTCCAGAGTCTCTGGCGTAGTCGGCCGAAAGATGCACTAGCCTTGGCCATCCTCCTCTGTATTTTAGCATCAATGCATCCATCACTTGATATAGAGCTTCCGAGGTAGGTGAATTCCGGAACAGAGTTCAGCTTGTTTCCGGCAACCATGATATCCTCATCTCGGGTTCTTGTAGAGTTGGGTTGGTACATCACCTCCGACTTCTTGATGTTAATCTTCAGGCCAAACTTCTTTGATGCATCGGAGAAAGCGTCCACTATTTTCTGGATCTCTTCAACAGAGTGGGCAACCAGTGCACTGTCATCTGGGAATAGCAGCTATCTCACCAGTATCCGAGTAGTCTTGGTCTTTGCTCTGAAGTGTGCGACATTGAATAGGTCAGCACTCTGTCTGGACTGTATATAGATGCCATCCCCCATGCCTCGGAAAGCCTCGTCAAGCATTGCTGATAGGAAGATGGAGAAGAGCGTGGGGGCCAGTACACAACCTTGCTTGACCCCAGTGGTAACCCCAAACAATTCCGAGACTTCCCCTCCAACACTAACATTCGCCATCATTCCTGTATGTAGAGCCTCAATCATAGTTGTGAAATTCTCTGGGCATCCATACTTCCTCAGTAGCTGCAATAGCCTGGGCCTCCCGACTGTATCAAACGCATTAGTGAAATTGACAATTACCATGTACAGTGGTCGGTCCTGCTCAATGCACTTTTCTTGTAGCTGTCGGAGACAAAATATCATATCCACGGTGCTCCGGTTACCTCTGAAGCCACACTGTGACTCTGGAACTACATCAGGTGTTATGTGAATATATAGTCTGTTGAATAAGATCCTGGCGAAGATCTTGCCTGCTATGGAAAGAAGAGAGATTCCTCTATAGTTCCCTTTCTTCTATAGATCACCTTTCCTGTAGATGGTTACAATGCTGGCATCCTTCCATGCTTGGGGTACAGAACCCTCCTCGCAGGCATTGGTGATTAGTTGGTGCAGTCTGTTGAACAGATTGTCTCCTCCGCACTTCCATACTTCAGCAGGAATTCCATCACCCCCAGGTTTCCCACTTACAATTAAAATATTATGTCTACTAATTTTGTTCCACTTACTCTATATATATTACACATTTTTCTGCGTTAGACTCACATATAGAAAAACTTCCGAGCGAGTGGCGTATCCTGCCCCATGCAGGTATTAAATCCTGTGTTTGCCAGGATAACCCCAACAATGCTTGGTGCAGAAAGATAGAAGTGGCTGTTCCCACAAGGTTGCAGCTGAGGTTATGGCTCTTTCCCACTCGTCACCCATGTTGTCAGCTGTACTGCCAAAAGGGCTATACTGCCCCTATATCCACTTAGGGCCTAATGTTCATAGCTCCCCTTCACTTCCCCCTACCTTATATGGAGCTTAAATTAATAGCTTGCCCCACAACTGACAGAACACACGATCCGAGCTCAGCACCAGCCAGAAGAAGACTGAATACCTCATTTTATTCACCTATATAATGCTTACTAGACACATACAATGGTGGATGGTACCAACATTCTTATTGGCTCTTACATCCATGCACACCAGTCATTCCTAGCCCGCATGATCCCTCCCTGACACAGCTCCTCATTGGCTGCCTTCATGACCCACCACGCTCCCACCCAGACCTGGCCACTGTCCAGCTAACGTGGGATTACCACGGACCACAGTGGTGACGTGTGGCTGGGCGAGATAAGGGGGGGGATCATGATTAAAGGTGCAGCTCTTCCCTTTTACACAGGGGTGTGGTGGGGGGGGGGAGGGGCAAGGTGCATGCTAGTACCCGCCCCTCACCCCAGCTGGCGGGGGGGGGGGGTGACAACTACACAGCTTATTACACATGATAAAGGGTGCATCACTATCCATACATATATATATATATATATATATATATATATATATATATATGGGTCGTTTCATGGCAAATGGGGCCAATCTACTTTTCAGGATGTAATGGTCATAAACAATTATGGAGAAGATTGGAGGAGGTATTTCCTTTATACAACTGGTATTCTTACACTTTGGAGAGATAGATATGAACAAATTAACGGCCTAATGTGACATAGTAAAAAAAAGCTGACATTTTCATTAAACAAATATTGTGTTTTAAATGCATGAATTTGTGACATGGAGAATTTGGACTTTTCTACAGCCTTGTAGACCTTTATTTTGCATAGAATATTACCTGTTAGTCAATGAAATAATAAAAGAAGACTCTTACTTGAAATAAATATTCTTTTTGCATGGATATATATTTTATTTATATCTAATATTCCAGGGTGATTAAACTGGTTCTGGACGTAACTGTCATGTCCCCTGCTTGTTAAATTAGGAAATATGTTATCTTGGGAATACTGGACAGTTGTTATTGTTGCATGTGTAAGCTATTTTCTAGTACCATGGCTAGTAGTATCATTTTTCTACAAAGCTTATGAAAAGAAATTGAAGTTGAAGTTCCATATTAGATGTGATTCCCCTTTTATTGTGTTACATCCACAACTCAAAATTGGGAAAAATATAATCATCCAATGCAGATTTCTTTAGAGTTCATTTCAATACTTAGGGGACCACGTTTCAGGCAATACAGTTGATTAAATAATTTATTTGATTAATAAATCCATGCTTGGTGATTGATAAGTCCACCCTTGCGGCTTGCTACTCAATTAGTTCTTGTTTGTCTCACACAATGGTAACCTCAACTATCTTTTCCTTCACATTACCATGATCTATATGGACAAGAGGTGGCTACTCAGTGACAAAATTAGGAAAATAGACAATATTCATTTTTGACCCTTAGGTCACACTTTGGCCCCTTTTACTAATAAACGACCTATATATAGGTTCTTGCAATCTTTGATACATACAGTTATATCAGCATCTCATGATCTACCCCAAAGACTAACAATAACACCACTTCTACTGGTGATGAGACGATAATATTGTGTAAACAGATGCAATGACATATCAGCGAAGCATCTTCTAGTGGACTGTTAGTAGATCTAGACCATGTTTGGGTTGGCAGTTCCTGTAATGGTGGCCGGTTTGTGTCTGTTCTTCAGCCACATTTCCACTATGCAACGTACACCATGATCTCCATAGGAAAGCAAGAGTCAACACACTAAATGACAGGAGAAAAGCACATCTCAAAATAGCAGCATTCAGGGAGACAAGGAAGCATGGCAGGGTGCAGGTAACACAAAAGGCAACAAGAGGTAGTGATGGCCCCAGACTGATAAGAAACAGAGCCAAAAACAGATCATATGAGAGGAGTACCGAGTACATGAAGGCAAGGGAATGGAATACACTGGGAGTAGAAGAAAGAAGTACAAGGACAATAGAAACATATAAAACATTAATCAAAAGAGAGCTAAATGCACTGCTAGCCTAATGACAACAACAAATCAAATAAATTAAAAAAGAAAAAGAAAGATAGATAAATAAATAAATAAATAAATAGAAAATACACTGATAATTCAAGCAAAGTCTTACACACAAAAGGTAAACTTTAAGCTTAAAATCAAACTTAATGACCACTATCACAGCAATGTGAAGACATTCAGAGAAATTAGCTATTGGTAACCAAACAATTATCCGATTGTAGAACTAACAAACTCACAGAGGTTTGGGGGATGTGGGAGAATGCTTACAAACAGAGAAAGAATGCATGCAGTAGTTAGCTACACAACAACTGAAAGTGATAAAAAGAAGGGGAGTCACAAGACTATTACTGTCTACCAGCGAAAGCAAGTCCTTAGACTTAACCGTTATGGGCAGCATAAATACACCCACCACAAAAAAAAGAAGACAACAAAAGTTTTCAAAAAGTACAACAACCAGCAATGGCTCACTTTCAGTCAAATCTCCTCTTTCAAATCGATTGCCTATGTTGAAGTCATTGCTGCTATTCAGCCAGGTTCTCTGTTTGTTTTGCGAGTATACACACCAAGTCCCTTTCGCTGGGCCTTCTGACGTTGTCTGCCGTGTCATTAACTTGGTGGGCACCTGGTGAATGACGGTAGTAATTACACCTAGTAATTGAGCTCTATGGTATATGCTTGACGTGACGTCAGTATGTGATGACGAAGGGATTGTCTAGATGAGCTTGCTGTTTCCCAGAACATGTACTGCCATATTGTATTCTATTACTCATCAGGATTATAATTATTATTACTTGCGGAGGAGTTGGGGAGGGTGGGGAGGCGGATGGGTGTTGGGGGTAATAAGAAGGAAAGGAGAAGGGGAAGGGAATGGAAGGACGGGGAGTGAGGGACGGAAACGGGTAGGGAGAGGAGGACAGGAGAGGGAAGGAGCGGGGATAGAAAAGGAAGGCAGAATAGAATAGGAGAGGGAGAGGAAGGAAGAGAAGGAGCTGGTTAGAGAATGACTCGGGGAAGAGGGGGAAGGGGAGTACAGTCGCGGTGGGGAGAGTGGAAGGAAAGAAGGAGAAGGTGGGGAGAGGAGGAGAAGGGAGATACGGAGAGAGGGCTGGAGGAAAGGAGAGGGGGCCGGGGGAGAATAGGAGTCAGAAAGGAGGGGAGGGGAAGAAGAAAGAGAGGAGGAGGGGAGGGGAATGAGGGGCTGGGAAACGGGCATGGTTCTTCTAAGATTTAGATTTGGTTGTCATTCAGAATGTGCTCTGGTAAATCATGTTTCTAATTCAAATATACAACTGGGGCATATCGCAAAGCAATATTAAAAAAGAAATACACTTTAGCCAATCTGAGATCAATATTTATCTAACTATGCAGTTTGCCGGGCACTGCAGTGACTGAACACAGTGGCCGAATTGGTAGAGCACTGGCCTCCCATGCGGAAGATCGAGAGTTCAATTCCCGGTCGAGTCAAACCAATGACTTAGAAAATTGATACTTGTCACTTCCTAGCCAGGTTCTCGGGATTATTAGGATAGGGCAAAGAATGGTTGGCTCAGTGTCATGATAATGTGACTAAATGGGATATCAGGTCATGGTGCTGGTGGTCTGGTCTCCCAGTGGGGCAGCATTATAAAGTTCCCATGAGTGTGCACTGTCACAAGTCAGTACCCGTCCTGATATGACCTTAGATGTTGCCAGGAGATAAAACTCCAACAACCAACCAGTTTGGCATGCAATAAAACACGTTGATCATTCGCAGAGTACAAGGATGACACGCTGCAATCACTGCAATACGAAATGCGGCACTCTGTATAATGTGCACGCGCTAACGATCCACCGGATGTGTCCGGACGCAGGACATCCTGTAGTAATGAGAGAGATGATAACACATCACATTACTGTATTGCTGATGTGCAGAAGAAGGTACAATGACAACTAAGTGATATTAGGCAATGTCACACCAAGCTCTGTATATATCTCACACTTAAGGCCCGGTCACATACATGTTAGTGGACCTAGTTGAACGAAGTGGAGGATAATGTAATTGAACGTAGTTGAACGTACCCGCATCCATACTTCATCGTCATACTAACTTGGTAATAACATGGGTGGGCCGTGAGTTCCGATTTAATCTTTGGACATGTTCAAAGGAGCCCTAAGTTAGAGGCTAACATACTGTGGCAAAGTCTCTGTACTCTTAATGCACTCTAGCATACTCTAATGTAATTTGATGTAGTTGAACGTAGTTGACTGTAGTGGAGGCTAACTTGCATTGAATACAGTTGAATGTAGTTGAACATAGTTGAACATACCGGCATCTGTACCGTAATCTAATTATCCGTACCAAAACCTGCCGTACCTTAACGTTTTTCACCGCAGTTTGACATACTTACACCACGTTTGACCCACATTAATCTATCCTATGTTCAACTACATTCACTAACGTGTGTAATGACCAGACCTTTACAGTCATGCACACCTGCTCTTATAAATGCATGTATATACAGTCAAACCTCTCTATCCGACCACCTCCACAGATCGACTACTCCCTTACATCAATCGCTTTATTTGGGTCCCAACCGATCGCCCATACAATACCATTGTAATGGTAGCAACAAATCCCTAAAATGACCGCCTCCCTAAATGGACCATTTAACATGAGTCCCATAGTTTGTCGATTTAGAGACGTTTCACTGTTTACACGTACTGACCATCATCGGTGATGGCTCCGTTATTATCCATCTCTACTCTGGCAATTTGTTCTTTCTTTCTTGAAGATTTATACTGCCTATCATGGATAAATCTGAATAGACTTGTTTTCACCATTAGACAGTTTGTCGATAGAAAGCCCGAGCCTACAATTTTACCGACCCAAATGATTTTTAACCTCCCACATCACATACACATGGTATGAGAGCAACTGGCCGTTGATGACGCTGTAAGTTATACACAGCGGTGGAAATCCAAATTGGCAGAGGTGGGGGCACAGAGAATCGAACCACTGACCTTCAGATTAAGAGTTTGACCTAGAAAAAAGTCAGACACTCTAACCACTCCGCCACAGAGAACACATTTCTGGTCAATTTATATGCCAGAAAGATTATGTCAGACACCCCCCCCCACCCCCAAGGAAGTAATGTAATTGATATAAATGAACGTTGTTTACTACATAATTTACTTAGACTCTGCTGCTGGCTCTATTGTTACCTCTGCTGGTGTTTGTTATGTTATTGCCTCTCTTGTTGTCTCTGTTGTGGCCCCTGTTATTGCCAATTTTGTTTCCTATGTTGTCTCTGTTTTTTCATCTGTTGTTTCCCCTGATATTGCCTCTGATGCAGCTTCTGTTGTTTCCTATGTTGTTTCCCCTCTCGCTGACTCTGTTATTTCCTCTGATCTTTCCTCTGTTGGTTAGCCTGTTATTTCCTTTGTTGTTTCCTGTGTTATTCTTGTGTTATTTTCTGTGTTCTTTCATCTGCTGCTGCCTCTATTAATACCTCTGCTGCAGTTTCCTCCGTTGTTTTTGCTATGTTGTTTACCCAGTTATTTACTCTATTCTTTCCTCTTTTGTTGCCCCTCTCCTCCTTCCGCTTCTGTTGCCTCTGCTGCTACTTCTGCTACCTCGATTGCACTTGCCAGGACAGTCCTGTGGGCTCATGGCCTACCTCGGGCCGGCAGAACAGTGTCCGATATCGCCCAGTGACTGGGGTAAGATTGGTCGCTATCGGTGTCAGAAGAGTCACGGCGGGCCAGTTGGCGCGGCACTCACGACACCCGGGGGAGGCATTGCTGTCACTTGCCCCGTGGATACCGAGTGTCGCCGCTCAGGGCCATGCATCAGCTAAGCATGTCGACAGCGCCTGCGCGGAAGTGGACACTCCCAACAAGCATGGGCACAAAGTAGACACGCGCATGCGCAGATTCCCCGCTTTGCGCTGAGTGTACTATTAAAGCTGTATAGTCAAATTGCTTTGAGTTTCTGTCATTATTCTGAGATTTATATATTAGGGTGATTGAGGTAACTTATCTGACACTAGTTTGAAGTAACTTTCATTTTAATGGCTAAGTTTTGAGATATTAGAAGTGTAAACATGTAAAATTAGTTTTGGCAAGCACGCCAAAACTCGGACACCATAGGTTTTAGCAGTACGCTTATTTTGTTATTTTTTCAATTCCTCCAGACTCACTCTCAACTTCAAGACCAGGAGTATTGCCCATAAACCCCGTCCGTATATAATTACTTCGGTCCCCTATTTGTACCAACACATCCAACCTAGACAATTGCCAAAATGTATTCCCCTAGAAAACAACACGTAAACCTCTTTCACTCTCGTCATAATAATTGATAAAGTTTTCGCTATTTTCATCGATTAAGGCGAGGAAGTTTCATTCACTGATTATCACTCCGTATCTTTGTGTAATAACTGCTCAGCTGTTACAGCAATACCTGATACAAAATGACATTTCCCAACTACTTGCCATTCAGCTTCTATTTTTGGTGCCATATATGTCTATGTATAGACTCATCATCTTCAATGTCGGTATTATTTCTAGAGCTGAGCATCAATCCCCATGCCAAATTCAAAGGAGAACATTTATTCTTTTATATGCTCATATAGAGGATTATTTATTTATTTATATTTACATACTAAAGTATACAGGACATAAAGGGATACACATTAAATCTGTCATATCTACATAAAGGGTTTCTTGGTTAACTGTAAGACCAATAGACCTATTTCATATGACGTCAGCATGGGTATTTAGGTCAGTGCACGCGCAGTTTGGCTGCAGGATGACACACTGTCACACTGCAAACTCAATGGCTATGAGCAATCTTCATACAGAAAAAGTGAAATATATCTAAAACCACACCACCTAGACACAAACCACTTGTAACCTATATAGAAAACATATTCAACGAATAGATTATATTAAATTCATAAGGTTAGGGTTCTGTATTTTTATTAACTTTGAATAAAATAAACGTTTTGCACTGCACATACCGGCAAACTCAATGCATTGTCAAAGGCTGTGAGCAATGTTCTTACAGAAACACATATAGAAAACATAATAGAAAACATAATAGATTATATTAAATTTATAAGGTTAGGGTTCTGCATTTCTATTAATTTTGACTAAAATAAACGTTTTGCCCTGTGCGTACCGGCAAACTCAGTGCATTGTCAATGGCCATGAGCAATCTTCTTACAGAAAAAGTGAAATATCTCTAAAACCACACGACCTAGACACAAACCGCTTGGAAGACATATAGAAAACATATTTAATGAATAGATTACATTAAATTTATATGGTTACCCTTCTGCATTTCTATTAATTTTGAATAAAATAAACGTTTTGCACTACGCATACCGACAAACTCAGTGGCAGAGTCCATTCGTTCTGCAGCCAAGCTGCGCGCACATACACGATGTTAGTAAACATTGAAATAGGTCTATGACCTACACTTAATCTATATTTTTGAAAACCTGTTCAGCAAAAATATCTGAAGTGTCAAGTCCACCCTAAATTTCTAATTGTTCAATCCTATCTCATTAGGAATACGTTTAATACACGATATTCACATGCGTGCGCTGTGGCAACGGTCCCACAGCCGTAGTGTTCGTCGTCACCATCAGATGTTGCATGTGTTGTGAATATTGTGTATTAATAGTGACTGACTAGTTTGGTACCCTCATAAGATTGTGTATTAGTTGCAATTTTTAATGATGATCCCAAATATGGATGAACTATAATGTTCCACAGCTAAAAGAGCAGTGTCGGAGCACTGTTAAACATATTTTAATCAAATATAAAAAAAGGATTCACTGAACTAAATTATTTTTTCACTAAAATTAAAAGAAAAAGACCGATTAAGCATGTAAGCAATAGGGAGCTATATGCACTGCTAGACTAACTAAAACAAAGACGAATTATTTTGTTAAAAATACAAGGCCATTTTCTGGTGAATCAATCAATCAATAGTTCCGTCCTCTAGTCGAGGGTTGGATGCAATGGTTCTCCACTTATCCCGATGTTGTGCTGTTCTGATAGACTGTGAATAATTCAAGCCTGTCCACTGTGAAATATTTGTAAACCATGATGTTCTTGGTCTCCCTCTCCCTCTGCTGCCATTCACCTTCCCTTCCAACAATGTACGGTATATTGAACTCTGACGAATGATGTGGCCAAAATAAATAAGTTTCTTTGTCTGTATAGTGGCAAACAAGCTTTTCTTATTTTTAATTTTTCTGAGAACTTCTTTGTTGGTGATCTTCTTTGTCCATGATATTTTCATCATCCTTCGATAAGTCCACATCTCAAATGCTGCTAAACGTTTGTACATTTTCTTAGAGATTGTCCATGTCTCTGCCCCATACATTAGAGTAGACCACACATAACACTGAAGAATACGCTTCCTTGTTTGTATTAATATCTTACTTGATGTTCTGGTGAAGCAAGTGCATATTTCGTGGTCTCCCTCCCCCAGAAATGTCGCCGTTCAAGACCTGCGGTATGATGTGTGTGACTTGGGTGTGGGGTAGAGGATGTTGCATGTGGACAGATGACCACTAAGGAAAGGACAATCAAAATTTGTCAATGCATTCATTGTTCCTTGAAATGACATGTTGTTCTGTGGAAGTGGATTGGCTGACGGAGTCTTTCGTGCTGTCTGAGCGGCATAGGTCACTTAGGCCAAATACACAAAGAATTGCTGATCGTCCTCACCCGTGCCGAACAAAATCGCCTGGCCCGGAATTTGTTGTATTCTTTATTGTTTAAAAACTGATGCTTATCATGCTTATGCATGACATATAATTATATAGGACTACATATAGATCCAAAAACAAGTCTTCACTATAGGAACTTACATGTAAATATATATATATATATATATATATATATGTACCCACATGCATATGTAGGACCTGTTCCAAATTAATTGCGTTTTAAGCATTTAACTTAACTCCACTCCCCTCATTCTCTTTCTTTCTAGGTATGTTCCAAGAGATACAGCTTACCTCGAAGCAGAAGGCGAAGTCAGAAATGATTAAGGGTAAGTTAATTAGAGTTCTGTGTAAATAATGAAAACCTGCAGACTAATTAACTGCCTAAATTAGCAGGGACGAACTCACTCAGAAAGTATATGGGTAACATGCGAATACAGTGCATATGACGGAGGAAGGCATTGCTTAATGCTTTAAGTAGGCCAATATTGCCTCTTATGGAGCTTGAGGCCCATGGCACAATGTCCCCCATATTACATTCATGCTTACTTATACTTACTTATACTTACTTATACTTACTTATACTCACATATACTCATGTATACTCATGTATACTCACTTATACTTACTTATACTTACTTATACTTACGTGTACTTACTTTTTACTTACTTATACTTACTTATACTTATATATTCCTGGAGTGAAAAGTGGGAAACAGAAGGGTGCCTGCCTAGTAGCAGACCACTTCGCCCCAAGGTCGCTACCTACCTCCCGACCTCAAACAGCAGTTGGATATTGTAGTGGTCAGTCAACATGTATCCGCACAATTACAAAGAGAGTAGATAACAATGACAATTACCAAATGATTACATAATTGATAATATGTGTCTATTAAATTGATACATTCCATATCTTGACCATCGTATAATTACATACGGTGCTTAGTTCCATCCACGGCCACACCGGCGCCACCTGCGAGTTGCCCCCGGCCACAATAATGGCAGTTGCGACTGGTCAGTCCATGCTTGTCATTGTTCTCTTTGCCAGGGGCTCTCTCTTTATATATATATATATATATATATATATATATATATATACAGATGAACCTCGATCCAACGGACTAATAGGGGGGAGCAGTTGTCCGTTAAAGCCATTTGTCCGTTGCAGCGACGAAATTGTCTCGGGGGGGTATGAAAATAAACACAAAATACAGAACTAAGGTTCATAAAAAGTGCTACCCATGATCACTTAGATGTTGCTATGATGTAAAACAACAACACACAACAACAACATCGAATAATCGTGGGAAGTGTGTTTAAAAAATCTGTCAAGTTTCCACTGCTTGCCTAGCTGATACTGTTCCCTAATATTCACTCTAGCGGATTGTGTCCGTTGGATCCAGAATCCTTTGCATCAGTGTCCGTTGGATCGAGGTTCATCTATATATATATATATATATATATATATATATAAGGTTGCTGGTTGTTGGGGTTTGACGTCCTGGCAACATATAAGGTCATATCAGAACAGATACCGACTTGTGACAGTGCACACTAATGGTAATGTTTTAGTGCTGCTCCACTGGGAGACCAAGCTGCCAGCTCCATGCTCTGATATCCCACTCGGTCACATTATCCTGACACTGAACCTACCAGTCCTTGCCCGATCCTAATAATGCTGAGCACATGGCTAGAAAGTGACAAGTATCAATCTTTACGTCTTTGGCTTGACTCAACCAGGGTTTGAACGTGTGCGTTCTAATCCAACAATCTACCAAGACGGGAGTCGATGCTCAACTCATTTGGCCATCTCGTCTGGTCTTATATATATAATGGAAACGTGCTACTTAGATATATACAATAATAAGTATGTGATGTATGACTAGAAATAAACTAGTATAGTGAGGTGAACCCAGTTCGACAGGTTAAATACCACATAACCAAGTAGGTGTGAGTACATTGTTTGGCTAGGGAGTCTAAATATTAACATGTCCATACCAACATGGCAGGAATGTCGGTTCGAGGTTTCAACATGCATTTAACGGCAATGTGCTTAATTATATTATCGTTGTGAACGGACTTTCAAGCAAAAACAAAACTGAATGTTATTACAGAATAATTATCAAACTTCACATCCCGCATCCAGACGACAATTATAATGTCATTGGAATGACATTGACTTTTGAATGGCAGCAATTTTGGCGAAGGGGAGCAAGTAAATATGTCCCTATTTAAAATTTAAAATTCTACTCAATCAGAGTCCCTAGGCACGGAGAATTAACGTCATTTGATAAACACCATTAATGTCTGATATAGCCGCTAGGGTGAACATTGCCTTGTATTTGGCGTAGATTTCTCCTCCTCCTCTGAGATCCTAGCGGCCATGAACAAACTAAATAATAGCTGACTTTGGAATCCTTTGAAATGAGAGGTTACTACAATTTAACTCGGACGATTTGACATTCGAGTGATAATAATAATGATACATTATTAAAGTAACATTTCACTTACTTCTAGTAACAAGGAATGGCCTTTGGAAAGTCATAAAGATTGAACTCACGGCTGCTTCCGCTTATAATTAATGTAGCGAAATTGTTGATTTAGATCTAGATTGAAATTTAGATTTACAGGATGGCATTTCAGGGAGGAAACATAAAAGCCAAACAAAATTAAAGAGAAGAAGAAGAAAAAGAGGGACGCTAGTGAATCACGTGATGTTATACCCCTGTCACACTACGACGTAACGAGCCAACGTGAGCCTAACGTGGTCAGTTTTCGTCATTACGTTGGGTTACGTCATGATGACGTCAGAATGACGTTAGAATGACGTCGAGCTACATCACATTACATCGTGTTACGTCGAGTTACGTCGAGGTTTTGGACATGTTCAAAAATTTCGACGTAGCTCGAACGTAAGGGTTTACATTCGCCGTACGTTCTGTTCACGTTCAGTGAACGTCAATGACGTTAAACGGACGTTTTTCCAACGCTGCTCACTACGTTCAACTACGTTCCACTACGTTGACCCACATTAAACCGAGTGCAAATGCCTACGTGGTGTAATGGGAACGTCAGGAGAACGTCGGGAGAACGTCGGGAGAACGTCAGGAGAACGTGCATTCAACGTACGTTCAACGTCTCATGATGTAGGTAACGTCATGTAACGTTCTTCTGGCGATGGAATAACGTTCATAACGTTCCGTGAGCGTAATGACGTTTTCCTCTCTCGTTGAATGACGGTATCACTACGCTTTACCGACGTTACGCTCTCGTCCACTACGCTGCATCCACGTTCACCTTCTGCCCAAATTTGCATACTACGCCCAGAAGTTCAACGTTCTTCACGTTCTCCCTACGCTGACGTCATTACGTCGTAGTGTGACAGGGCCATTAGCCTGGAACCAAATCGCTGTGCAGCGTTGAAGAAAAACACACAGAATGGATAACAGACGACGGGTACTGTTCTACTGAGGCTTAATAGAATGGCGTTCCCAGCAGTGTCATTGGATGAGAATTAGATCTGAAATTGGAAATGTATCGCTTATCTGAGAAATGAGCACAAAACAGGTCCTTGCCCATAAATATTCACTAGAAAGCGATTGTGACGCTGAAACTCTTGGTTTCGATTGTGCAATGTTTACATAGATCATGCACAGAAGGTTAAATGCTGGCAATTATTTAGCAGTCTGCCTCACTGGTAGGACCTAATTGAATTTAGTCTAATCCTGATTTAAGTGTAGTGAGTTTTAATTTATCAGCTCTTTGGCTATATTTTCTCGGAATAATCCTCTGTTTTAGCCATTTCCTCCATAGCAGAACATTCTTTGACACGGTGGCAATGGTACGCCTGTTTAGATTCGGCATTTTGATTATGAATTAGGCATTGTGTCTGGATATAATATAACATAGAAATTCTATTCCAATTTGGAGACTGGTTTTTATTTTATATATATATATATATATATATATATATATATATAAAATATATATATATATATATGAGTCGGCCTCACGAAAATGGGCCAATTGGTGGTCAATTTAAGATGTCGGTGTCACAATGTTTAAAGTGTAGTGCATTTCTTTGTTCCATATTAAGTTATCCTAGAAACAAATAGGGTTGTTGTATTTTCTCTACCTTTACATTCAGGATAAATGTAAGAACTTTCCAACACCTCTGTCAATGCTAAACTATAATTATGCCGTTCGATGCCAACATCCAACGGTCGACGCCGACATCTTTAACAGATGTCGGCATCACCATTCTTAAAGTGTAGTGCATTTCTTTGTTTCATATTAAATTATCCTAGAAACAAATAGTGTTCTTGTATTTTCTTTACCTTTAGATTCAGGATAAATTTAAGGACTTTCCAACACCTCTGTCACTGCTAAACTATAATTACGCCGTTCGACGCCGACATTAGATCTTTCTAGGCATATTGCAATTGTGTAAAGGGGAGGGTGTAGTGAGCTCAATTGGCACGAAGCCGAAGGGTTCCGTGTCATTAATAATACATAAATATTATCACGTGATCGGCGAGAAAGATGATATTAACACTTTTCAGTTACTGCTCCCAGTTAGAAACGAATATATTGCTTCCATAATTGGGTTACTGTTTTTGGAACGTCAATCATAAGGATTATTTCATATATTTCTGGAACAATAGTACTAATCAGTCAGCATATGCAAACTCTCAGGCGTAGGTCCGATCTCGAGTTATTACAAGACAAATATTTCAGTTGATAAACCACGATGGGTGCATTGTCCGTGATGCTCGGCAACATGGGTAATTTGACATGCGTACACAGCCATAGCCTCATAGGCCGTAATCGATTAACACGACCCGGGCTACTCGGGTCACCCGAGTCATCAGAATTCAAATAGAACACTGCGAGTGGAGTCGACAAATACATGTGCCGTGTGCAAAACAACCCAACCACAGTAACCCACCTCTTGGCTGGGGTTTGCAATGAGCGATGACATCACATTTGCAGTGGTACCGTCCTGCAGGATAACAGCCACCGGTACCAGTCATACATATTTTTTTTATAATAACATAGATTAATGAAATGGAAATATCACAAAACTATGCCATCATAAAAATATTTAAATCATATTTTGCTGTAATTATATCGGCTATTCGGCTATTAAAAAGCAAATAAAAGGGCCACCATTTTTGTCACTATGAGCGTGGAGAAGCGGATTCGATTATTCGACCCGAATCTGCAGGATGTGCGCATGCGCCAAAAAGTGGCTCGGGTGACCAGAGTCGATTAATCGATTACGCCCATAGGAACTAAGAAAGGCCTTATGCTGCCACCTATCGAAAAACGATTGTATTAGTATATGCTTTGTGCGCCAGCGCCGCCTATCTTCACTTTCGAGATACCAAACCTGATTACCCTAACTGAATGCTATCGATCTGCCATTTGCAGTCGTACTACTGAACTAATTAACCTTACAAGCCTATTTAAGGCCAGGTCCTGCAGCAGTGAGCTCAGATCGACACGGGCACAAGGATGACACTGACTGGCCTAAAAACAATACCTGGTTACGCTTACTTCAGTGGCGCCGCCTATGTGCGCAACCCACTGCATCCGCCATTTTGTTAACAACGGAAACGACGTATCAGCACCCATGTGACATAGATATAACGTGAGTAAAGAAGATGGAGTTAATACAGAGAGGAAGAGAAGGATTCCAGAGCTTAGGGGCATTGGGTATGTCTGAGAAGGAGGAGGGAGTTGGGAGGTGGGAGAAGACACGAGTGAGAAGGGAGGAGAGAGGAGGGAGAAGGGAGAAGGGAGGCAGTGAAGAGGGAAGAGGGAGGAGGGAGGAGGGAGAGGAGGAGAGGGGAGGAGGGAGAGGAGGGAGTAGGGGGGGATGAAGGAGGGAGGAGGGAGAGGAAGAGGAGGGAGGGGGAGGGGGGAGGAGGGAGTAGGGGGATGAAGGAGGGAGAGGGGAGGAGGAAGGAGGGAGGAGGGAGATGGGAAAAGAGAGCAGGGAGGTATGAAGAGTGAGGAGGGAGGGGTGTGAAGGGAAGACGGCGGAGGATGGAGGGATTAGAGTGGAGGGAGGAGGGAGGAGGGAGGAGGGAGGATGAAGGAGGGAGGAGGAAGGAGGGAGGATGGAGATGGGAAGAGATAGGAGGGAGGTATGAGGAGTGAGGTGGGATGGGTGTGAAAGGAAGAGGGAGGAGGATGGAGGGAGGTGTGATGAGGGAGGAAGGAGGAGGGAGGAGGGATCAAGGATCAGGGAGGAGGGAGGGGGGAGGAGGGATCAAGGATCAGGGAGGAGGGAGGAGGGAGGAGGAAGGAGGGAGGTGGGAGTGGGGTAAGGCACGGAGAATATGTGGAAGATGGGACAAGTTGAAACAATTTAATTATCTAGCTGTACATGAAAAAGAAATACCAAAGTATATTCATATTCTAGGCTTACCAGTTTATAAATATCTAACCAGAAATCCTGGTCAGATCCATTGCTGATTCCAGAGGAGCCAAGTAGATAGGAGTATGAATAGGGAGAGCTCCCTAATATTCAAATTAAAAATAGGGAGAAATAGTGTCGCTAAAGTGGGCAGGGTGTGGGAGAACCGGGCACCCCCTCCCACAAGTGGGGAATGGGAACATTTTGAAATAGGGATACATGTTGCACTCAGGGGCATTTTGAGGACAAATATGTATAAACAAAATATATAAATAAACAAGCTAAAACGATTCTTTGGCAGGAGATTATAATTAAAAATGGGAAATGGGGAGATTGGGATATTTTGCTAATCATCGGAAATGGGGAGATTGGGTTATTTTGCTATTGCTATATTTTAAGGAGATCTCCCACCAAATCGGGAGTCTTGGCCCCGCTGTGCTCCGGAAATGTCGCCATGAAAGTAGTTGAGGTTCTTTTAGTAGCGAGCTGTGTAAAGGCAGCAAGCAAATGCAGAGTGGTGGGATGCATAGTCAAGTTGACCGATCACAGATTAACAGAACGCAATAGAATGTGCAAGTTGCACGGCGGGCTTTAAACGCTGCCCCAAACACACAGCTCTTGAACTGTGAGTGAGGTGAGAACCCTGGCGGCTGAGATGAGAAGCCTACAGGGTGACTCTGTGTAGAGCACGGTCATCTGGAGGAGCCCGTGTTGAGTGCTAATCGATGCCCGCAAAGTGGGGCAGATTAGGTGTATATATATATTGTGTTGTTGTAAATATAGTTTATTCTTTTGTCAGCACTGTGGCACTGGCCTTCCAGCCATGTGACATTACAGTTATTTACAATATATGTATATGTAGTCTGATATTTTCATCAGAGCTAGCTCAAGTGAGCTGAAATAACAATATTAATCATTAAAAGACTTATATATGGAATAGTTTGACAATTCACCTATAAGATAGTAGTTATATGTTGTATACATACATACCTAGATAGATACATGTGTATTGTTTAGACCGTTACATTGCGGAGTGGTTAGGTGATAGTTTCCCATCACAGGTTTGTATGCCTACTGTGTGGTGAATTGCATAATTATCATGTTGTTGGTGTGGTGAATTGCATAATGTTGTTGGAAAAAACTCATAGGTGCAGTTTCTATATGTGCGGCCCCAGTGTGATGTGGTTTGTTTGTTATTCCTTGTTTTTTACTTTATTATTGAAATAGGTTTGTGATCACTTATCTTGTAGTTGAGGACACCGGCTGTAGTACAATATTCTATATTTGTAAAAAGCCAGCTCAATTGTTGTATTTGAGGTTTGTGTACTTCTAGTAGTTTTGTTAATCATCTGTTGCAGTTCATGTTCTGTGGCAAATTGTCTCATGATGTTGGCAGATGGTTGATTTTTTGTATTCTAATCTGTATTGTAATCACGAAGAAGAGTTTCATATTTCTTAATGTCTATAATTTGTTTCATCGCTGAGCTTAGTAGGTGAAAAGCTTCCTGCATATTCCCATTTGGTGGCCTATATACATTACCTATTATAATTTTCTTTGTGTGTGGTTTGGTGGTGATTGCCCACTGTAATACTAGAGTTCTATTTGAAATATTATGGTTGGCATACTTTTCAGTGTCTATTTGCAGTGTGTCTTTGCAGTAGAATCCTAGGCCCCCCCACCAGCTTTGACTTGGCCATTTGGAACCTTTGTTTGCCTGTCAGATCTTAGGAACTTGTACCCTTGAATTGATGTTAGCTTTTCCTCAATGTGGCTGTTGAGCCATATTTCTGATACTGTACAAATACCAAATCCTGTTCATGGCAGGTCCATTCTTAGCTGTTTTATTTTATGGGTTAGACTACATACATTAAGGTGTCCTATTTTAACATATGGAATCGAAATAGGACAAAAATCCACCCACATGTTACTAATTTTGGACAAGCAGTGCAGTGGTTACATACTTAACATATGGGATCACAATATAAACAAAAACAAATGTTACTAACGTTTGAGAAGCGGAGCAGTGGTTAGGTAATTAACACAAAGGATCCAAATATGAACAAAAACATATATTTTTAATGTTGGACAAGCTGTGCAGTGGTTATCTAGTTAACTATATAGGGCATAAATAGGAACAGAACAAAAACACATTACACTCATAGGAACAATTTGGACAAATTCCCTTTTTACTAAATTGAGACTATATTTGGAGTTTATTGATTTCCTTAGGGCGTTTTAGTGCATGTTATGCTCTTACCCCCTTACTCTAACGCGGCAGTGCAAATCGTGAATATTGGGTGTTATCGTCACCATTACAAGACCTCCATCATCTAGGTTAATGGGTGAAGGGTCCAAAAGGGGAGCGATGTTGTGCGGGTGCTGATGTGGTTGGTTGTGGTGGGTGGAGGTGGGTGGTTGTATGTGGTTGTGGGTGATGGTGGGTGTTACTGAGTGGTGGGAAGGTGAAGGTGAGTGTTGCTGGATGGTGGTGGTGGTGGTGGTGGTGGGAAGGTGAAGGTGGGTGGTGGTGGGTGGTGGGGCGTGGTGGTGGGTGGTGGGTGGTGGTGGTGGTGGGAAGGTGAAGGTGAGTGTTGCTGGATGGTGGTGGTGGTGGTGGTGGTGGGAAGGTGAAGGTGGGTGGTGGTGGGTGGTGCTGGTGGTGGGAAGCTCACATCCCCAGCCCGCATGGTGGCGCCCCAAGTGTTAATTAAGAGCACTAATAATCTGAGTGCTGCAGCACACTCGGCACTAAAAGAAGCAAGTTTAAGAAGTTTAATCTGGCCCCTTTTTGTTTACACCCCGCAACACTGGCTGCTTGAACTAAGTGGCGACACAGCGTTAGCACGTTAACCAGTTCACCGCACAGGGGCACTACTTGCCATGGTGCTGATCTGTTACTAAATAATACTTTGCCTCCTTTGCTTGGTAATATATTTGGGTAATATAATTGTTTATTCTGCGAACAAAGAACACCTTTGTGTTTGCGCTGCAGCACTGGTATTCCGTTCTATATGTATTATATGTTATATTCCGTTCTATATGTAATTCTAACAGTCTGAAAGTTGGAGTGTGTATCTTCTCCAAAATGTGTTCTCAACAAAACAGAATTCATAGACTAGAATCCCGTTGCTTGGCTATTTGAATAATATTAAATGCAGTTGCGTGCCTATATTAAGAAGAATCCAGGTGATTATCTACATTGAGAAGAATACAGTTGATTAGCTATATTGAGAAGACTCCAGGTAATTGGTTATCTTGTCCGGAATTACGTTGCTTGGCTATTTTATCAAGAATCTAGTTTATTGACTATATTGACAATAATACAGTTGATTGGCTATATTGCCAAGCATCTAGTTGATTGGCTATATTGACAATACTTCAGTTGAGTGTCTACATGGAAAACAAACTAGTTGATCTGCTATATTATCAATAACCCAGTTGATGGTTATATTGATCAAACAAATCTAGCTGTTTGACTATATTAATAAGAATCCAGTAAATATACTATATTGACAATAATCCAAGTTGATTGTTGATATTGACAAAATCCAGTTGATTGTCTGCATAACGTATTTAGCATCTTTTGTATTCATCTGAATTTGATTGGCTAATTTGACAATCATGCAATTGATTACTTTGTTGAGAGGAATCCAGTTGATTGGCTATCTTGACAATACTCCACTTAATTGGCCATACATAATTTTGTTCGTCAGGTTCAACTCAATTAATCAGCTGGTGTGAACATATATAACGGGGCTGAAATCAAATATGGAGAATTAGGTCTCAGCCAAAGTATTCCCAATTTTGATTAACATAAAGTGATCGGCTAGTGACCGGCCCACAACTCTCACGGGACGACACTGGACTTCTGTTGAGCTGACTGATTAGATTCTATGGATTGGATGTTGCCCGCGATAATGTAGTCTATTTCATATCGTCCAACCAATAGCTATCAGCGATGTTACCGACCGATGCTTACCTTAAAGACCTGCACACAATGTTGTCTGCTGTCAATCAAATCCATCAACTTTGGTTCCCCAAAGTAACGAGCTCTGACGTCTTCAGGGTGGTGATATTTACCCGCTGACATTATACTTGTTCAAAAGCAGACGACATTGGATCAACAGTAATGCACGGAAAGGAGTAATGTGCTGATATTATTTTTGAACAAGCAGACAACATTTACTCGCTAGGAGAGTTATGGGTTGTCATTACTTTGCCATTATCAGACGACATTAATGTTACTTATCCACAAGCAAATAAGATTTACTGACTATAGAAGAGTGATGCAAAGACATATCTTATCCAGATGCAGATCACCGTTAAGTTACTATTCCATGAGCAGACAGCATTTACTCGCTAGGAGAGTTACGAGTTGACATTACTTTTCCACTACCACACGACATTACTGTTACTTATCCACAAGCAAGCAACATTTACTGACTACAAGAGTGAATCGAAGACATACCTTATCCAGATGCAGATCACCATTAAGTTACTTTTCCATGAGCAGACAGCATTTAGTCGCTACGAGAGTTGCGGTTTGATATTACTTTTCCACTACCAAACGACATTATTGTTACTTATCCACAAGCAAATAACATTTACTGATTAGAAAAGTGATGCAAAGACATACCTTATCCAGATGCAGATCACCGTTAAGTTACTTTTCCATGAGCAGACAGCATTTCGTCGCTAAGAGAGTTGCGGTTTGACATCACTTTTCCACGACTGGATGACATTTATGTTACTCATCCACACGCAGATGACATTTACTAACTAGAAGAGTAACATGATGACATACTTTCTCCAAATGCACATCACCTTTAGGTTATTTATCCATAAGCAGATGACATTTTATCCCGCTAATCACATTCTACCTCAGCGGCCCGATATAAGGCCTCTTCGCGGTACAAGGGTTAAATTCCCAACATGCCCTTCGCATGCTCGTCGTCCATATTTTTAGGGAACTCAAAGAGAAGACCTTTTTATTCCTCCCAGAAAAATTAGACTTTGATTGACTTATTGTCAACGCCTTTTTACAGCGCGCACTAAAACCAGTGAACGCTGAAAGGGGGCCTCTCTGCCGAGTTCAGATTTTACTCCCATTACCCTGGGAGCTCAAGCGACGAGGATCAGTAAGATAGTCGACTTTAGGGGGGACGGGGTGGGGGGGGGGGAGTGCAACATGTTGATCATCTTCAGCTTGGTTCAACTGACACATATAAGAACAACCAGGGATTTTTCTTTTTATTTGTCTTGAAAGATTGTTTTATATTACCATTGAAATAAAAGCTTTGTCAAGGCAGTGGCGATGCACTGGTGATTATTTGTTAAGTTGTATTTGCAAAGTTTCCTCAGGGTTAAGCTTGGGTAAACTTAACAAGCCAAAATATGAGCCTGAATGTAATTGATACAGGGCTTTTACTCAATTTAGTTTGGAGGTTTTTCAATC
Organism: Branchipolynoe longqiensis; assembly: GCA_030323885.1. Classification (NCBI taxonomy): domain Eukaryota; kingdom Metazoa; phylum Annelida; class Polychaeta; order Phyllodocida; family Polynoidae; genus Branchipolynoe; species Branchipolynoe longqiensis. The sequence continues at coordinate 81,812,195 of CM059191.1, read as the reverse complement.
AGTTGTGGTAACCGTGTTAAGAAAGCAAAAGAAGAGAGAAGAGATACAGTGGATAAAGGTTATTAAACGAGGAATAAAGGATTATTGTTGCACTGTTGTACTGTTGGGTACGTAAATGATGATAGTGTAGTTGCCTGCACTGACCTCTCAGGCAAGTAACCACATAGACAGGTAGGCGTGGGGAGTGTATTGATATCAGGGAGCCTAGGTGGTGTAATGGTTAGCACACTGGCCCGGAATGCAAAGAGATGTGGGTTCGAGTCCCGCTCTAGGCACAATATTTCCAATTTTCATCACCCCCACGACAATACTGTTGCACTGTTGCACTGTTGGGTAAGTAAATGATGATACTGTTGCATGTCTTTTAGCTAAGACTTGGGAAGCAACCTTTCTCGCCCAAAGCCCATAACACTTCCAGAAACCTGTAACTGGACCATTATGGACCACCTGGCAAGATCACTTTCCAAATATGGTCCAGTGTAGAACTTACTAAGAAGGAGTAATGTAGTACTAACAAGATCCAATGTAGAACTACTAAGGTCTAGTGTAGTAGTAACGAGCTCCAATGTACTAAAAAGGTCTAATATAGTACCAACAAGGTCAAATATAGTACTAACAATGCCCAATGTAGTACTACCAATGCCCAATGTAGTACTAATGAGGTCCAGTATAGTACTAACAAGGTCACTGTAGCACTGACAAGATCCAGTGTGGTACTATCAAGGTCTAATATAACACCAACAAGGTCAAATATAGTACTACCAATGCCGAATGCAGTAGTAGCAATGCCCACTGTAGTACTACCAATGCCCAATGTAGTACTAACGAGGTCCAGTATAGTACTATCAAGGTCACTGTAGCACTGACAAGATCCAGTGTAGTACTATCAAGGTCTAATATAGTACCAACAAGGTCAAATATAGTACTAACAATGCCCAATGTAGTACTAACAATGCCCAATGTAGTACTACCAATGCCCAATGTAGTACTAACGAGGTCCAGTATAGTACTAACAAGGTCACTGTAGCACTGACAAGATCCAGTGTATTACTATCAAGGTCCAATTTAGTACTAACAAGGTCAAATGTAGTACTAACAATGCCCAATGCAGTACTAGCAATGCCCAATGTAGTACTACCAATGCCAAATGTAGTACTAACGAGGTCCAGTATAGTACTAACAAGGTCACTGTAGCACTGACAAGATTCAGTGTAGTACTATCAAGGTCCAATATAGTACTAACAATGTCCAATGTAGTACTACCAATGCCCAATGTAGTACTAACCAGGTCAAGTGTAGTACTACCAAGGTCCAATGTAGCACTGACAAGATCCAGTGTAGTAATATCAAGGTCAAATGTAGTACTAACAATGCCCAATGGAGTACTGGCAATGACCAATTTAGTACTAACAAAGTCCAATGTAGTACTAACAAGGTACAATGTAGTACTAACACGGTCCAGTGTAGTGCTTACTAAGTCCAATGTAGTACTAATACGGTTCAGGGTAGTACTAACAACGTCCAATGTAGTACTACCAAGGTCCTAACCATGTAGTACTAACCATGACAACTGTAGTATTAATAAGGTCCAATGTAGTACTACCAATGTTCTATGTAGTACTACCAATGTCCAATGTAGTACTACCAATGTCCAATGCAGTTCTACCAATGTCGAATGTAGTACCAACAAGGTCCAGTGAAGTATTATCTAGGTTTGTAAATGTAGATACCATGATTTTTTAAGGTGATAGAAGCAAGTGTACTTAACCATGTCCAACCACCAAAAATGCACTCCCTCCAACATATTTCCAGTTTTGAATTACTCTCCGAGGCGCCATATAATTCGATGTAAAATAAGTGTCACTGTTTGAAGGTGAATCTTTCAGAAGCAATTAATTCAATTTTAAGGAGCTACATAATTGTACCAACTAACCACTGACCAATCTCATATATGCGATTTCTGACGGTTCGAACCTTGTGGTTTTATTGACTAAGTAAGTTTCCCCTTCAGTCCCACCGACCGGTAGAGCGCAAGCTTCCCGTGCGGAAGGTCGGGAGTTCGAATCCCACCTGAACTGAACTCCCGATGTCCCACACACAAGGCCCCCCGCTCTACCGATTCGATCACCGCGACCGGTCAGCGAATTAGGTGAAATTACATTTAGGTTCAATTCACAAAAGGTAAAGCTTTTCTTGTATTTCAAATTGCTGTTGTCTTACAAACAAAACTTGCACAATGAACCGGATAACTTTCTGATTTAATGTAGGTAGGCGAAAGAGTGTCGCCCATAATTGATGCGACAACACTCATTAAGTGACATCAGTGAATCGGCAGGTTCTAAGGTTTCTAAGGGAGTTAGTTACACGCATTACCCACAGCCAAAGAAAGGGATATCGATATTTGTTCCAGTTCTTATTGAACCACAGAGTTGAGCTGAGATTAGAGGAAATATGATCGGGCAGGGCGTCAGATATGATTATATACCTCATGTGAGCAGCTCCAACAATATCAAGATGCGAGAGGCTGTACATTTTCCTAAGCTAAGGGCCGTTAAACTATTACGTACCGCTATTAAACAAATATCATAATTATACCCACCTCCTCTCTTGGTAGCGCGCCTTAGCCCTAGGCCATATAACCACATAAGGCTTGGACCTACACCCTCCACGCACCTAAGCGTTGCGTAATATTTGAATGGCCCCTTATATATATCTGAAGGTGAAGTCCATTGAACCAGCAGCTAAAACTCCATCAAAGGGATGGGTTAAATGAAAGGAACGGTGGATTAAATTACAGCTGTGTCTAGAACCAGCGACATCCGTGACGTCACTTCCTCCCTCCTACCCCTATACCACCCAGTGCACTGGCCAAGCCCACTTCACCTCCAGACAGCAGACCCGCACGACCTTCCCACCATACTCTCACTGTCCCACCCACCCAACTTACACAGCACACAACAATAAGGGTTGAGGCCCGGATCGCGACCTGACCCCACACCTATCCCCATCAGAACCTAGATACCCATTATTGACCCTATCGCGAGACCTGACCATGACCCGACATACCTGCCCCCACATGAACTCATATGCCCCTCTCATGCCTACTGCAACTCTACCTGTACATCTGATTACCATTGATACATACCTGACCGCATGGACTCGATGCACCTCTTGTACCTATTGTTCACATTGTTACCTATACTTTGACTACCATTGTTCACATTACCTATTACTATTACGATCCCCAATAAAATTCCATACTATAGCTCCGTCTCATGTCATGAATTACTACACAAGTACATTTGTCACCGGGGACCATTAATTATTACCACATGGGATGGCCAACTGCGTTGAACACTAGGTTGCTGGGTGGCAGCTTGTGGGTCGTGAACCCCAGTTGAGTCAAACCAATGACGTAACAATTTACACTTGCCGCTACCTAGCGGGTGATAAGCGTACTATGATAAAGAATGCAGCAACGGAATAAAGATGAGCAATTGTCTGAAATTGAAATATTCCCAGCTTATTCAAATATACGAATTCTTTTTTTCAAAAGGGTGGTATGCCATTTACTTCGATTTAACCATACAGATAAAGGGCATTGTATATAATTTAGTTGTCAGACAGATACATTAGTTAAAGTTGCATAGTCCGATGGTTTTGAGATTCTGTCAATTTCTGAGATAAATATAGTAGGGTGATTGTTATAACCTGCCTCACTTTACTTTGAAGTAACTTTTATTTTAAATGACTAACTTTTAAGATATTTGAAGTGCAAACATGCCCAAATAATTTCGGCAAGCACGCCAAACCTCCGACACAATAGACTTCAGCAGTAACAAGTTCTATTAAATTGACTTAGTATTCTTTTCTATGAAGCAACACATCCTTAATAAGTGCTCTAATATCTAAGTTAGACATGTATAATTAAATTTAGATAAGCTGTTGTGAGTTAAATGTGGATATTTTCATCGGACTATGCAGCTTTAATTTGGTAATTTTTATTCATTGCGCTAACTTGTTTAGCCTGCTTAGTTAGTCAAATTGGTTAATTATCTACAGTGCTAATTTGTCTTGATTATAATTTAGCCATGTTCGTAAATTATTAGTATCACTAGTTATTAGTAGTTATACTGGTAAGGTGACCATAGGCCGTACTGTTAATCAGTTCAGCTTGATGCAAAAATCATTCCAATCAATCTTTGCCCCCTGAATATCACTTCTACTGGTTACGTAATATGTACCTTCACTAAATTCGTTATTTAGTTTAATATGGTAATAACCTGTGTGATATGGAATTTAAAATGGACAAGTCCTGTAAACTGTAATTCAGTCATTTATCACATGCATGGGGCTCCATTGTCGATATCAAAGCATGCATAAATAACCCCACTCACTTGGATATTTGTAATGGCTATCCCCCTCCTCGCGCCATAAACCCATATCAGGCAATAAGCTATATGCCTAGTATCGTTTTGATTTGGTTTGAATTTGCATTAATCATTGAATGTGGGAGGGTTACTTTGGTTGGCATCGCCTTATGGTGGATCTTCATGCCTGTAGGGTCTACATCCAAAATAAATCACTACAAACTGACAATCACATGCCACAATGACTCATGCATAACATGTATTTAGATTGGTAAATTAATCAAGCCGCTAAATTAAATGTCGCTGTCAATAAGCAACACCGGCCTGGTAATGACACTGGTAAAGTAGTTAAATTGTTAATATAATTATGTTGGGGAAGTAATCATACTACTAAAGTAGTTACAATTAACAAGTATTCATTCACAAAATTATCCAAAGTGGAAGATTAGTTAAAGTTGGTATCTATATATTTGGGAAAATTAGTCACCTAGGATAATTAGCTTACACTGGAGTAGTAAAGGAAAGTTTGTTTTATTTAACGACGCCTCTAGAGCACATTGATTTTTATCATCGGCTATTGGACGTCAAACATATGGTCATACTGACATATTTCTTTGGAGGAAGCCTGCAGCCACCACATAGACTACTCTTACCGATAAGCAATAATGGGTCATATATAGACACTTTCCTACAGACAGATCATCACATACCACAACCCCAGATGAACCAATTGTGGACCACAGGTTGGAATAGAAAATATCACAAACTGCAAATGGGTCCAGTGAGCAGGATCGATCGGATGACCCACGCCTTCAAAGGTGGGCACTCTACCGCCTGAGCTACGTCCCGCTCCTAGCACTGAAGTACTAAGTAATACATAAACCTATACTGTAACGAATCATGCATTCTCGCCGGAGCATGCTAAAACATACCAACAAACCAACAACAAACAACAAGCAAAACTCCCCACTGATAACAAACAAACAAACAGAACAATCCACCACACTGATAACAAACAAGCACACAGAACAACCCACCATGCTGATAACAAACACACAAACAGAACAATCCACAAGGCTGATATCAAACACACGTAACACCACACCATGCTGATAACAAACACATACACTGAACAACCCACCATGCTGATAACAAACAAACAGAACAAACCACCATGCTGCTAACAAACACACAAACAGAACAATCCACCAGGCTGATAACAAACACACATAACACCCCCCATGCTGATAACAAACAAACACACATAACAACCCACCATGCTGATAACAAACAAACAAACAGAACAACCCACCATGCTGTTACCAAACACACAAACAGAACAATCCACCAGGCTGATAACAAACACACATAACACCCCACCACGCTGATGACAAACACAGACACAGAACAACCCACCATGCTGATAACAAACAAACAAACAGAACAACCCACAATGCTTATAACAAACAAACAAAACAACCCACCACACTGGTAACAAACAAACACACAGAACAACCCACCATGTTGATAACAAACAAACAAACCGAACAACCCACCACACTGATAACAAACAAACATAACAACCAACCAATCTGATAACAAACACACACACATAACAAACAACCCACCATGCTGATAACAAACACACATAACAACCCACCATGCTGATAATAAACAAACAGACAGAACAACCCACCACACTGATAACAAACACACAAACAGAACAACCCACCACGCTGGTAACGAACAAACAAACAGAACAACCCTCCACTATTACTCATATCATGCAAGAAAACTGCAACAGTCGCAGAATAGACTAAGCTCGTCGTTCTAAATTCCCTGGCGGCCAGTGCATAAATAACAGATTCAAAGCTCACGTCCAAAGAACAAAAAACGCGCCCCGTGTTAAAGATCGAGGAGCCCGAGAGGGGGCGCCACACACGCCGAGTATTATTACCTCAGCGACATGACTAAACACCGGGCAGTTGTAGACACTGCTTCAAAGCCGGCAGTCTTTTGGTCGATCCTGTAAAGTAAGAATGAATGTGAAGGATGGTTCAAACTGCTGTCATCAATAACGAGAAAGAGGAGACAGTGCTCAAATAGTTCGCTTTCAAAACACACCAGCCATAGATAGGCATAGCCCTGCCTTTCTCCTACCCACCGCAGATCTCGTCTGTGCCGCAGAACCGCGCTGGCCGTTTTTAAAGAAAGGCCGTGAATGTGGTGCAGTGTTTGCATAAGCATATTCGCTATACGGTGCGACCCAACCAGCCACGGTTGAAGTCGTTTGAGCCCGTTTGAACTTCCCGGAAATAGACTTTCCTCTTCTCGTTCTCGCGAAAACTCAGTGTCAGCCAATCAGAGCTGTTGTTTTCTATTGCAAATGGCCGCCTCCATGGGGCAGCCATTTGCAATAACAAACAACAGTTCTTAGTGTCAGCCAATCAGAGCCATTCTTTTGTATTGCAAATGGTTGCCCCCATAAGGGGCGGCCATTTGCAATCGAAAAGAACACGTCTGATTGGCTCAAATTATGGAAAGATCCCATTATTTATTTAGTAGTTTCTTGTTCAGACATAGTTACACATATATATGTATCTTTTGCACAGATTAAAGTGCTTGAAGTATATTTTTAATTTATCTACACCAACTTCTCTTTAAATCACACAATATCAGGAATTAAAGAATGGGAAACTATTCCTGCAAGTGTATGCTCAATATGACCAAGTGGTCACCCGTTTTTGCTCCTTTCCTCACTGTGGACTCTTCTCAGTGTTTGGGCACGCGCTGACCAGTGCCATTACTGTCACATGACTCACATTTGTAAATGGCCCCCCCCCCCGGTTGCAAAACAAAGCAGATGGGTGTCATGGTTGTGTAGGACCCCCCCCCCCCCCCCCCCCCCCCCCCTCCACCCCCCCCCCCTCCCCCCACCCGCCCTCCCCCCGATACATGCTTTAATTGAGAGAGAAATAGTTTAATTGAATTGGTTATATTTATCATGTTCAAACTGCAATACTGTTAAAGTTGCATAGTCCGATGAAGCATCAAATTTTCAAAAAATAAATAATTATCTGGAATTGATTTGACATATCTAGCTTAGATAAGTGTTGCACTTATGAAGTATTTGTTGCCAAATAGAAGGGAATACCGATACAATTTAACAGAACCTGTTACTGCTGAAGTATATGGTGTCAGAGTTTTGGCACGCTTGCCAAAACTAATTTTGATGTTTATTCTTCAAATATCTCAAAACTTAGCCATTTAACATAAAATTTACTTCAAACATAAGTAAGGTAGATTATGACAATCAGTTTAATATCATTATCTCAGAAAATTGACAGAAACTCAAAACCATCGGACTATGCAACTTTAAGCAGAATGAATTTCAGCTCAGTTTATTTCTCTCAGTGTATGAACTTGTCCAATGTTTCTAAACGATTGCGGGGAAAAAACATGCTTTTCACTGTCATAAAACCAACATCGGAAGTATACACTAATGGTAATGGCTTGATGTACTATACACGATGGCCAATCGGTAGAGCGCATGCTTCCTGTGCGGAAAGTCGGGAGGTTATATCCCAATCGAGTCAACCGATGACTTATACAATTGATACTTGTCGCTACCTAACCTGGCACTCAGCATTAATAAAGTATAGCCGTGTTTACACGGGCGAGTTAAAACGCTTCATATAAAACCAGTTGTCTAGATCGATTTACATTTGGCGTGTAAACGCGACGCTATGGCGTTTTAGGGCTGAATCGATTCATATAAATCGGTATATGTAAACCACCTTGCGAAGTAGTATAGATGAAGCGATCTAGCTTAAGCGCGTCACACGCATGCGCAGTCGAGACCTTAGTTTGTTGACTTTCCGGTCGATCAAAAGCGCATATTATAGAATTTAGTCTATGAAACCGCTAGCTGTGCGCAGATATTTTTTTCATCATTTATTTTTAGGGTTTCACTGCCCAGCAGAAGTTTTGACCGTTCCAAACCAATACGATTCAGTCCATACAGATCTAGGTCGAACCCACTCTCTACTGGCGACGTCGACTAACCGAAACTGGCGCTGGTTCGTATCGACTTGCTCATGCGCAAATATAGATTTCCGCCTTCAAACTCGGTCCATGTAAACGCGCCACTACATCGCTTCATATAAATCGATTTGTCTAAATCGGTTTAGAATTACCTGTGTAAACACGGCTTATGTCAAGGACTGGTTTGCACAGTATCAGGATAATGTAACGGTGTGGGATATAAGGTTATGGTGCCGACAGCCTGGTCTCCCAGTGGGGCAGCACTATTAAGTAGCCATGAGTGCGGACTGTCACAAGTCGGTACCCATCCTGATATGACCTTAGATGTTGCTAGGACATAAACACACCAATAAACAAACAAACCTATTGGGTGTGAATTTTCCCACCCTTTCAGCAATCAGAACCCCTTCAGCCTTCGCTGCCTCACTTCTCGGTGAGCAGTGTGATGACACAAGAAATAATTCTGCCACCCACCCACCTATCTATTATAATTTATTTTATGTTATGGTTATTTCGCCCTAGGGCTTATCTCGAATGTCGCCCGTGTCTTCGTGATAACACCTTTTCACCTGCACAACCACCGTCTTGTCATTCTTTCCCTGAGTCATTTTGTTTTAGCTTTTGTTTGTAAATATTTTTTATTCATTGAATAACGTCTTCAGACAGTACCGTGGCACTAGTCTTCCAGCCATGTGACAATACAGTTATTTACAATATATGTATTACGTAGTGTGATAATGGCAGTAGCAGCTAGGTCAAGTCAGCTGAAATAACAATATTAATCATTTCAAGACTTACTCATGCTATTATTTGACCATTCACATACGACTATATATATGTATATATATATATATGGTCAATTCTCACAACTGGTGTGCATTTTTGGAATAAATCAAGTGTCTGTCTGCCATTAATGCACTTAGCAGTCAATTGCTATTCTGTTGAGATCCATGTGTGAATGAAAATAAATCACCTAAATATAAATTGGACTATAATGCATATCTTTATTCAAATTAAAGTGAAACAAATATCAACCCATCAACTTACGAAATGCATATTTTGCATTGACCTAACAAAATTAGATGCCATTCAAAATGATATTTAGCACATAGAATCTCATCCTAGACATGTTGTGCATTCAGCAATATGCTCAAAGCTATGCTGTGATAATTTATAAGTGAAATACATGCTGTTATATCAGGAAAGACAAGAAATCTTACAAATTGGCATCAACTTACGAATCCATTTCAAATATTTATACAGCCTATATTTATAAATATTAGTGAATTATATACATTTTTAAGGGAGCTTATTATAAGAGGTACACAATGCTGTGAAGTCCTTCCCCCTGGCTTTAGAATACTGTCCTCTACCAGCAGTTATCATGCCATATGTCAACTTACGAATTTGTCAACTTACGAAATGCATCACCAGGTTGGAGAGCTTACCTCATTTTACCCGACTCAACTTTACCGGCTCGACTTTACCCGACCTCACTTTACCCAACCTCACTTTACCCGACCACATTTTGCCTCACTTTACCCGACCTCAATTTACCCAACCTCACTTTACCTGACCTCACTTTACACGACCTCACTTTACCTGACCTCGCTTTACCCGACTTCACTTTATCCGACTTCACTGTACCAGACTCCACTTGGATGACTCAGTATGTATTTGTCTTCATTGACCAAAAGCTTTGGTCTGTAATGATGATGGATATAGGAGTGTATTTTATGTAATACCCCAGTCACATTAGAGCTAGCGCTGGGAGGTTGGCGACCTGGGTCGGCGCCAGATCGGCTCCAACTCGCCAACAAAGATGTTGGTGACCTGGTGGCACCAGGGCACCAACCATTATTAACAAAAATGTAATTAATAGCGCTGCTGGAACTGGCACAAGGAGGATGCAGATGCTGCAGCTGCAACCTCCTTGCGTCAACAATTTCCGAAATGGTCGCTGGGAGTTTGGCGACCTAATGGCGTGAGCACGTAAGGAGGGCATAAGGCAGTCGCAAGGAGGATGCATGGACATCGCGAATCAATCGTAAGTGAACGCAGGCCTCCTGTGACTGGGGTATCAAGTGACGGACAAGCCCAATAAAAAGAAATCATCTGATGGCAACATTGTTGATGACTAGTTTCTTAATGCATTGTAATTTGTGAAAACAAAATCAGTTTGAAAAAGGATAATATCATAATACATTTATATCATTTCCTCAGTTTTGTAGCCATTTTTATGCTTACAACCAATTTGGTCATACTACAAAATGCCTACAACCAATTTGGTCATCAACTTACGGAACGCATTTTCTATTGAACCCCTGTGATATTACTATAATCCTGAAAGGCACTTGGTATATACCACTGAAAAGCCCATTTCTTGTACTTTAAGTGTATTTCTGTTATTTAATATAATATGCAGTTGGGAAAATGCAATAACAGTTGATATAAGATCACATTTGAAGCACTACACTGAAAAATTATTTAAATTTTTTTCAAAAGTGAAAAAGATAGAGGAATTCAATGTGAATGCCTAAGTCAAGACCATAGGTGAGTAGTGACATCATTAATATGCATGTAGGAACACTAAAATCTGCAGGAAAATAATGAATATAGCTGAAATTAGGCCATTCTATGATATTTCTGATGCGTTTCGTAAGTTGATTGTCAAAATAAGTTTTTATTTTTAAACCTCTCTCCAGGCTTAACTCCTGGCACTTAAGTTAACTTTTTTTTCTGGATAGCCTGATGTTATATCTTTTCTGATATATTAATGAAAACATGATACTGATAAGTCACTTTTTTTTCCCAAAATGCACACCAGTCACGAGAATCGACCACATATATATATAAATATATATATGTGTGCTCTATAATCTATTATGGGAATATAAACAATGACACTAACGCTTTTCAGTTTGCTCTATTATTATATATCATTTATCTAGGCTCTACTGCATGTAGTTCCAGATTCGGCCACACTGGAGCCACTATAATCATAGGCTTTGACACTTGTATGCCTGCTGTGCCTGGGAAGGTCAATTTTTAACATATAAATCATACACTAACTAACTCCGTCAGAGTTACATATCCAAGTGTACATTCTATTATAAGGCACACCGAAGCACTATACATGTTGTGTTGTTTCCTAAACACGCCATATTGGAGTGCATTCGAATCGGTGCTTCAAAGGCAAAAGTTTCTGTTAAATCCATCAAAACCACAAAATATAACAATATATTTGAAATTAGCGTAGCAAGTTGGCTTTACCGACCATAAGCACTACATGCTTTGTAAAGAGTATGCTCTAGTTTGTTTCTATTCTTTCTGCGTCTTTGTAAGTCCATTCATTACATAATTGAATTTGAGTTAATTTAATATGGTGGGATATGATTGAAGTATTCAAATATTTCCATGGTATCTACACAACAGACACACCCCTTATCAGATATTCCAGAGGACACTTCCTGAAACTGAAGAAGCGGTACTCCAGACTGGACCTGCAACACAACTTTTTCGGCTTTATGGGGAATGATTTGCTGGAGAGTGTTGTGGCAGCAGAGATGGTGAATTGTTTCAAGTCCCGAATGGATGCATACTGGTCAAGCATTACATACATTGTGCGATGTTCTCTGTGGCGGAGTGGTTAGAGTGTCAGACTTTTTTCTAGGTCAGACTCCTAATCTGAAGGTCAGTGGTTCGATTCCCCATGCCCCCATCTCTGCCAATTTGGATTTCCACCACTGTGTATAACTTACAGCGTCATCAAAGGCCAGTTGCTCTAATACCATGTCTATGTGGTGTGGGAGGTTAAAAATCCCTTGGGTCGGTAAAAGTGTAGGCTCAGGCTTTCTATCGACAAACTGTCTAATGGTGAAAACAAGTCTATTCAGATTTATCCATGATAGGCAGTATAAATCTTCAACAACAACAAAATTGTGGAGCCAGTGAAAGTTGCTACTATCCACCACATCTGAAGAACTGTCTCAATTTCCATTAATTAAGAGCGGCTAAAAGGTCCAAGGCCTATTATAGCTGTATCCTATTGATTGATTGATTGAATACAATAAAGTTTACCACTGCAGTCTTTCCTATCGCACATTTCGGTGTGCACATCAAATTTACTTTAACATGCTATCAATTCAAATATCTCGCAAGTCACACATTAATAAGATAATTTACTCCAAGCTAAAGCTAGAGCAACCTAATATTTATATATCGAAATAATATTGCAAAATTTCAAAAACATCGGACTATGCGGTTTTAATTAAATGGGTTCAGAACGTGGAGAGAACATTGCCAGGATTTCATGATTGTTGTATACAAGTCTGGAGGGGAACACTTCTGTGTGGCCACCATGTGAATTTTGTAATTCAATGGCCAAATACCCATCCTTCTAGCCTCATGCACAGTAATCAGCACATCGTCGTGTCAATGCTGTAGATCCTCTAAGTTGATTGAATACTGTCGTGTACACTTCTGAACTTTAGCATCCTCCTCTCACAGTAATGTGACAGCATCCAGTATTTCCTGCTCATATAAACCTGTAATCTGAAGTAAACAGATGACATCGATTTCAATATATTTCACTCAGAGCCTAGGTGTAATCAAATCTGAGGACAGTAAGACAATATTGCCCTGTGTTGCAGTTTCCGCGGTACACTAGTTTCCGAGGGACACATACATTCAAATGCATTGTCAATGGCCGTGAGCAAATCTTCATACAGGAAAAGTCAAATGTCTCTCAAATTACACCACCTAGAAGCAACCCACTTGGAACACATATAAAAAACATATTCAATGAATAGATTATATTAAATTATAAGGTTAGGCTTCTGCACTTCTATTAATTTTGAATAAAACTAATGTTTTGCACTGTATGTAAGCAATCTTCGTGAGCAATCTTCATACAGAAAATACAGAAAAATTGAAATATCTCTAAACCACACCACCTAGAATTTAGAAATAAATCGCTTGGTACACATATATAAAACATCTTTACCAAAAACATTTGATTAAATTTATAAGGTTAGTGACGATGCTGTTCGATTTTGACGCATGCGCAGAAGCGATGTGTTCCTCGGAAACTGGTGTGCCGCGAAAACTGCAACACCGGGTTACATCTACTCGTTCTAATGAGGTGCCAACATCATTACCCTGTACAGAAAGGCTCAAGTGTCTGCACTATTATCGACGTGCCAATACCACTTTGAATATGAACTACTTCCAACAAATTGAACTTGACGGGGGTTGTTTTTCATGAAGCAGTGGGGGTGGGGTGCAAAACCAGCTTGACACATGCGCTCAATAAAGCGTATTGTATTGTGTGTGTGTTAATTTCGTGTCGCATTCGTCACGACAAACTTAACCCTAATGTTGTCATCGGCATAGAAGAGATGGCTTCTGCTGTCAAATAGTTACTCAGCAATCATGTGGTTCTCATATTTAAAGTTGTTGCCTGAAATCAGTAAATGGGATAAAAGCGATTAATACATGTATAGATGTGCTGCCATGTGGTTGACAGCAGGTGAAAATTAGATCACAACAATCAAAGATATTTAACAGCCCAGGGAGCCTGTTAGCAGTCATATACCTATATATATATATATATATATATATATATATTTACATAATGTATATATACAGTAACACCTCTCTAAATCGACCGACCATGGGATCAGCATTAAGTGGTCCTTTTAGGGAGATGGTCGATTTAGGGAGTAAGAATATGGTTAGAATAGTATTGTTGGGACCCAAATAAAGCGATCGATATAGGGGAGTGGTCGATCTATTGAGGTGGTCAGTTAGAGAGGTTTTACTGTATATCAAAGTCAATAATGTGCCAAGAGATATTAATCCTGAACCTGACGTTTGTGCATAATTTGTCCAGGTTTCAGGTATTCTATTTCCTTCCGCTTATTTTGCTTCAGAGATGCCTCCATTATTTAAACTGCACATATTGCCTGGCACTTACGTTATCAGTAGTTGTTTAATATGGTGTAATTTATCGGTTTCTGATGTTTTATGGCTTACTTACTGTATAACCCTGATCTTATCACAAATAGTGGGACCTCTGGTACTAATGATCCACATCTTTATAATGATATGCATGTTCTTTATGGCAGTGGCATTTGTCGTGTTCTCTGTGGTCTGTGGAGGAGTGGTTAGAGTGTCTGACTTTTTTCTAGGTCGGACTCCTAATCTGAAGGTCAGTGCTTTGATTCGCTGTGCCCCCACCTCTGCCAATTTGGATTTCCACCGCTGTATGTATATTTATATGTAGGTGCTGGTGGTGCCTGAGTGGGATGTAAATAGACATAGTGATGCTGGCAGGGCTTTGTGTAAGGGGCACTCAGAGCCTACCCTGTCCCCCTCTGCAGGTGGGATCACCACACTCAGGCTCAAGGCAGGTGGTGGCCAGGGGAGCCACACAGCTTGGTGGTGGTGGGCAGATGACTGGTAACCATGGGGACCAGGAATGCTGGATCCCTATTGGTAGGGCGAAGAATGCTTGTTTCCCATTGGGGGAAAGGGGTGGGGTGATACTCTACAGTGAACCCATGTACCATATAAATAATAAACCAGATGGCTTGACTCTCTCGCTTCCTTTACACTTTATACTCTTCCTTTCTCTTTGTCTGTATTGATTACACTATAACCTGCCTACACAACCACAGATTCGAGCCGTAGACTTTACAAGTGCATGTCATGTATCCCGAGCAACACTGCTATTGACAGTAGGTTTGGAGGGTCAGTGTGCTTGTACAAACCTAGTATTACTGGGCGTTGTGGCCTCATCGGTAGAGCGTTGGCCTCACGTGTGGAAGGTCAGGAGTTCAGTTCCAGGTCGAGTCAAACCAATGACTTTATGATTGATACTTGTCACTTCCTAACCTGGCGCTCAGAATTAATAGGATAGGGTAAGGACTGGTTTGCTCAGTGTCAGAATAATGTAACTGAGTGGGATATTGGGTCATGGTGCAAGCAGCCTGATTTCCCAGTGGGCCACCAAACTGTCACAAGTCAGGACCTCTCCTGATATGGCATTATATGTTGCTAGGGCGTAAAACAACAACAAACACAAACGAACAGGGGTGGTTAGGTTATTCAGGGAATGAATGGTACTAGAGGGAGACTGTACACACCTGCCTCATCGGACTCATGTTATCAGTTCAACCGCACTCAGACTACTAACCTACTGACGATAGCAGAGTTTCTAGGGTTACATGAGGTTTGAGATAAACTGATGCCTAGCATGATGCTCAAATTCCCTAAATGCAATAAAACTAAAATAAAAATATTGCATTCATCTGCTCTGCCATAAATGACTGCCACAGCCTATCCTTAATTAATTAGGGGCTTCATGTTTCTAGGGTTTCCTCGATATCTCAGCTTACCTGGATTTCTTGCTGTGCTCAGATTAGTCACATCAAGGGGGATTCTCATGTTCGCCCCCTTTGGCAACTGGAGGCGATAGGTTACGCCACAATGATAATATTACAGGTTAAGTAAATCAACCCGTGAAGCTGCATAGTCCGATGAAAAGATGATATTTTCAAAGCGAAAACAATTATTTACATTTGATTCTACATATCTAATTTAGATACTGGTGCACTTAGGAAACATAGAAGGGGTTACTGAGGCAATTTAATAGAACATGTTGCTGCAGAAGCCTATGGTTTCAGACTTACAAGCCTCCATTAATTTTGCATGTTTCCACTTCAAATATCTCAAAAGTTAGCCTTATACAAGAAAAGTGACTTAAAACTAAAATAAGGTAGATTATAACGATCAAGCTAATACATTTATTTAAGAAAATGAGAGAAATTCTAAAGCATTGGACTGTGCAACTGTTGTTTCTCTTTCACCCACCTTCTGCATGTTCGATGTACAGTAGTACCTGTCCCCAATGGACAACTCTGCATTCAGACCGATGTCGTCCTGACATAATAGGTGTCCTCTCATTTATTGTGTGTATTAGTTTAGTAAGCAGGAGAATTGTCTATCTCGCAATCATCCCTCATTCCACTGGTCCTCATCTTATCCTAATAATTCAAATAACGCCAACCGACATACTTTATATTGGGATTTAGTATAGTCTTTAGAAGTTACATGTCAGAGTCCAGATGTTATAATTGTTTAGGCTTACAGAACTTAACCTCACAAATATTGTTACAATCTTTGGTGGGTGGGATGGTAAACAAAGGAGCTGGTAGTATAGATGTTACAGGATCCGCAGCCGAGGTCGAAGTGAGCCAGAAAGCAGACTAGACCGTTAGGGTTACATTATGACACGGGGTGGCATGACATCATGCGGGGCCAGGATTTTAGTCCATTAATAGAACAAGTGAGCTTGTATCCAGGCAATGGTAGGAAGTTGATAATGCCTATTCAATTACCCATATTTTGTAACACGCACAATGCCAAACGCCAGGCTATTTAGCGACAAGTATCAATTTTTAAGTCATTAGCATTCGAATCCCATGTCCTACCAAAACGGGGGTGGGCGCAATTCATTCAGCAATTGGAGGAGCAATCAAAGGAAGGAAAGGCAGATTGTGTATTGAAGAATTGCTTGCAGGTGGCAATGGTTCACTGATCACAGGGGTCGCTGAAGACAGGTCTGCTGGAATATTCAGAAGAATTCAAGAATTACTACTATATGAGCTCTATAATCTACTATGGGAATATAAACAAGAACACTTCCACTTATCAGTTTTCTTCTGTACATTAGTTAGTATCTATTATCCTACTGTCACAGGAGTTAGTTCCTGTTTATGCCACTATGGCGCCACCTGTGAGTGGCTTCTGGCCACCCTGATACCAGCTGTGTCTGGTCACTACTGCCTCCAGGTCTGCACTGATGGTCAGATAAATCCTCAGGTGCGACTGACTCTGGTCTACATCTGGTGGAGGCGAGAAGGCCGATGGTGGAGCCACCGGTACAGTAGTTGTCTTTCGGAGAATAACCATAATGATAATAATTCCCTTATGTATCTTTATACTCGCATAATTCGTTATACATCACACATATATATAGATATTATATATATTTTGTATGTGATGTATAACGAATTATGCAAGTATAAAGATACGTAAGGGTTAATTATTACTATTATTTGTTATACTCCGTGAGACCAACACTGTACCGGTGGCTCCACCTACCCTCCTCGCCTCCACCGCATGTAGACCAGTGTCATATATATATATATATTAGTCTAATAACAAGATTTTCGTGCAGTATCACTACAATGCAAATTGGAACATAACCGCAATTGACCAATTTCACGACAATAGGCGATTTCCACCACCATTGATGCCAGTGGAATAACTACTACTATTGAGGAAAATGCCTTATACAGGATCTCTGCCACTAATTATCCCCCTGTCGGCAAATAGAATAACTAATTTTGTCCACAGCAGTTCTTCGCACATCCTCGTAGAAAAAGGTATATTTCCGAAAATGTCAGCTCACTGTCAATAATTCACAAAGGTGGGTGTAAAAAAGAGAGGGCTGAAGACATTTTGTTATATTGCATGTGATACATGGTGCTCTCGCCGTGTTTGATGCATTCCCAGTGGTCTGGTAACTTTGTCATGCTCTCTTCCTTATGCCCGGCACACACCTCCCGTATACGACCTAAAACTGCCCGTTTCGAGATTAAGTTTTAGTTTTAGTCGTTAGGTGTGCGCCCCGTAGCACACCAGAGCATTGCGATTCGTGACTTAAAACTCAATTTTAGAGCTTAAAACGTGAATCGCAAGACATTTGAAAAATGAATCGGCCAGTTTTACGTCGCGAAACGGGACGGGTCGGGTTGTGAAACGCAGTCAGTTTTAGCGCGTGAATCGTATATGGGAGGTGTGTGCCGGGCATAAGTTGATATTCCGAAGATTAATTTGCATTCCCAATGAAGATAACACAATTATTTCTTGGAATGCCTGATAGATCAGGATAGAGATTGCTTGATTTATTTGTTTTACATTTGTGATGCAGGTTTCTGTGAACTTTTAATAACTCGCTTATCTTTTTCTGTTTTAAAGACAAAGAGACTAAGATAATACCGAACAGAATTAATACCGGATGTACAATGGAAAAGGCAACGTGAAGTCAGGGTCCATTGTAGCTTTCTGATTAAAATGAACCGAAATACTCGTCCACTCCTATATATATATGGTCTATATAACAACTATATATAAATATATATAAATAAATGATGTATATATAAATAGTTGCATACATGCACATATATATGTAGAATAGTTTCATACATGTACATATATATGTACATGTATGCAAGTATTCTACGTATATATATATATATATATATAGGTATATATTTGGATATGTTTACAAATCAATAGCTGTATGTATGGAAATGGAACTGCATACGGGCAAGGCCACTGATTCTGATGTTGTTGTTTTGTTTTACATCCTAGCAACATCTAAAGTCATATCAGGACGGGTACCGACTTGGGACAGTGCACATCCATGACGACTTCATAGCGCTGCCCCACTGGGAGACCAGGCCACCAACACCATGACCTGATATCCCACACAGTCACATTATCCTGACACTGAGCAGACCAGGCTTTGCCCTATCCTAATAATGCAGAGCTCCTGGCTAGGATGCAACAAGTATCAATTTTTAAGTCATTGGTTTGACTCGACTAGGGTTCGAACCCACGATAACACGATCTGCCAACACGGGAGACGGACGTTCTAAGTTCTAACTCATTCGGCCATCCCGTCTGGTCTCCACTGATTCTGATGGGCGACGTGTTACTAAAAATAGCACATAATCTTACATTACTGGCGGCACACACGATAGTCTGACTGGAGAGGAGGATTTATTTGAAGGCAAGGGCCGAGCCACATTGGAAATAACGTTACCCATCTATGAGAACTAATGTATTGCCTAGAAATATCAACAACAGTAAAATAATAGCATGTGTATGAAACGACCTAGTCCGATGAAGGATCATATTTTCAAATGCTAAATAATTATTTAGATTTTATTCCACATATCTAACTTAGATACTAATACACTGATACAAGTATTTCTGGCAAAATCGAATGGAATACTGAGTTAATGTAATAGCCCTGTTCATGCAGAAGCCTATGTTGTCAGAGTTTTGGCATGCCTGCCAAAATTAATCTGACATGTTTGCACTTCAAATACATCAACAGGTGGCAATTTAAAATATAATTTACCTCAAAATAAAGGGATGTGATTATAACGATCAATTTAATATTTCTCATTCAGCAAAATGACAGAAAGTCAAAACCTTGGGACTATTCAACTTTACACTACATCTTTGTTTGCAATATACATATATATGATAACCACCATAGCTAACACTGGCCATCAATTGACTAATATTGAGACAGGCTTAATTAAGGGTGGACATGCCTAATGACCAGAGGCTCTGTTAACCAGTGCCACCTAGAACTAAAATGTGCCAAGGCAAAATATCAGTGAATGGGGATTTATAGTTTGCATACCATTTGGCAATAATGGCTTATTTTGAATTTACATTTCTTGAATTCATCCCCGATTTCCCTCCCCACAAACCCGGGGTGTTTATCTGTAGATCTGTCCATGTGATATCAGCTCCTTTGCGGGGAAACCAATGGCTCCCAAAAGTTATTATAAGCCCCGTTTACACGGGCAAATGTAAAACGATCTAGACAAAGCGATTTATATGAAGCGTTTTAGTGGCTCGTTTACACGGACCAAGTTTGATAGTGTGTCGGCGCCGGGAACCAGCAGCCTTAGTGGGGAGCCTGTAGCCGGCGAGTACTGCTATTTGTTTAGTTTACATACGTCGATTCACAATATGAATAACGACACCAATGTAGCGGCTACGTTAATATCGCTTGGAATTTAGGGTTAATTTAATTAAATTTCATTATTTGAGTATGTAATTCTGTTAAATATGATCGCATTCAATAGATTTCGGCCTAATCGGTCCCTAACACTGCCGGGAACCAGCGATAGTTACAGCTGAGCCTGTAGCTGGCGAGCACTGCTATTTTACACTATCGCCGCCTGGGAACCGGCTATATCGCTTCATCTATACTACATCGCAAGGTGGTTTACATCTACCGATTTATATGAATCGATTCAGCCCTAAAACGCCTCAGAGTCGCGTTTACACGGCAAATGTAAATCGATCTAGGCAAGTCGTTTTATATGAAGCGTTTTAAATCGCCCGTGTAAACCGGGCTATAGATGGGCTGTTTCAGTACTGTGTGTCATAAAGCATGGCGCCAATGTAATGTGTAGCTGTATTGAATGGTGCTACCAACGTTTCCGACACTATATTTTTGACTTGGGTCGGACGTTATTATGACCAGAGTCTTCTAGTGCTTATGGGGCTGTCACATTATGACGCATCGCACAAATGTACGGCAACGTATGTGATTTTTTGCCGCTATGTCGGGATATGTCATTATGCGTTATGCGTGCGTTAGGCGGGCATTGGCATACATCAATGTATGTCAACGTTCATTGACATACAGCGGCACGTGTCAGGGGGTTGACAAAGTTTTGTACATGCACACAACTTTTGACGTACGACAATGCATGGGTGCTTACGTTACACCTACGTTAGGCATATGTCGAGATATGATAGAAGCGCATTGGAGGAACGTTGTTCTTACGTTGTCCTATGTTGACTGTCGTTCCTTTGATGGAGAGCGTTCAGTCCGCGCGTTGGCAATGTAATGCCAACATATGACAACATTGTTCTAGCATATCCATAATGTATGGCTGATGCGCAGTTGGCGTTTCTCCACCGTGTCTTGCCGTATTTGATGTATAGGGCATGCGTCTGCACTCGCTTAATATATATAAGGTTCGGCGGCATTCTGCGAATGTGCCATAAGCATTTTGCGGGTGGTTCTGGTGCCCCCCGCATGTTAGCATGCATTACTCATGCATTACTCATGCATTATGCCAATGTTGCATGTGCTGGGTGCATGCCGGTGCAATGCTCAAATGCGCTGGACTGTCCTTGGACATGCATCACTCATGCGCTGGCACTACGCTCTCATACGTTGTGCAACACGTTTAATGGTCGCTAGCGGAACTATGGGAGTGCGTTATGCCAACGCTAGGTAAATGCTGCATGCCCGAGAGGCACATTAGCCACACATTGTGCCAAACTTTTTTTTGTTCTCATGCATCGACATACGTTACCACTACATTGGACCGAAGCTACATTGGACCGTCCAACTTTTGACCGCACGCCCAAAAGTTGGATGCATCTCGATGTACAAAAGTGATTTTATGCATTGGTGGTGCCCTCGCAAACTGATAAAGGACGTTCTTGTTGAAATCGGAAGACACAAGTTTAGATATGCGTAAGGATTTGCAGTAGTCCGAGTGGCAAAGCGAAGTGTTTCCAACAATCCAATATATTTATCTCAGAAAACGCCATAAGCACAAATCAATCGGACTATGCGCAGCTTTAATAATCCTTCTCTGCTGCAATAACGGTTCACTAAGAGCGCCATCATCTAAGCCGGATACTATTATGTAGATTCAAATTCATACAATGCCTCGGCTAAACAAAAAGAACATATTGCGTCTTCAGACCATGCAACCTGAAAGTTAAAGTTGCATAGTCCGATGGTGTTGAGTTTCTGTAATTTTTCTGAGATAAATAGATTAAGCTGACCGTTATAATCAACCTTGCTTTAGCTTCAAGTCCTGTTTATTTTAAACAATTATGTTTTGAGATATTTGAAGTGCAAACATGTCAAATTAGTTTTGGCAAGCTTGTCAAAACTCTGACACCATAGGCTTTAGCAGTAACAGGTTCTATTAAATTGCCTCAGTATTCCCTACTATGTGGCAACAAATGTTTTATACATGCATCATTATCTAAGTTAGATATGTAGAATCAATTCCAGATATTTATTTTGGTTTTGAAAATTTGATGCTTCATCGGACTATCCAGCTTTAAAGTGCCGCTCCCTCTTCGCGCGTCGGTTGGACGTGCCATACGTCACATGACACACGTCACATGGGGTACGTCACATGGGGCGCCGGCGACATACTCACAGTCCCCGAAGCGCGGGTGCCAGTGGAATGAGGCGCCCCCTGGAGGACTAAAAGACAAATGGCTCGGCAAGGGGGCGGCGACTGATGTGCACTGAATGATGGACCCACCACGCATCCCCTGTACGCGGTCTTAACTCGGTCTCAACCCGGCGTTCTCCTGTCGTCTGCTCATACTAAAAATGTATCTGTTTATCAAATAGTCTCACTTCTCCCATTCCCACCCCCGGTTTTCCCATTGTTACTACATACAAACTTTTGTTTGCCTTCATAAAGCAATATGGAAATGGTTGGTTGTTGGGGTGTTATGTCCTGGCAACATCTAAAGTCATATCAGGACGGGTACCGGATTGTGAGAGTGCGCACTCATGGTGACGTTATAGTGCTGCCACACTGGGAGACCAGGCTGGCAGCACCATGACCTGATATCCCTATCAGCCACATTATCCTGTCACTGAACCAACCAGTCCTTGCCCTATCCTAATAATGCCAAGTGCCTGGCTAGGATTAGTAGGAAGCGACAAGTATAAATTTTCTAAGTTGTTGGTTTGACTTGGATAGTGTTCCAGCTTGCGGCTTTAAACCCCACGATCTACAAAAATGGGAGATGGATGCTCAACTCATTCAGCCATCAGTCTCTATTTTACTATGTGTGTCTGCTGATGCCTGAATTACTAGCTCAATACAAATTGTGATTGGGTTACTACTTAAAGCTGCATTGTCCGATAAAGCATAAACTTGTCAAAACCACAGCAATTATCTAGAATTGAGTCTACATAACTGACTTAGTTACTGGTGCACATATCAAAATTTGTCGCCGCATAGAAGGGAATACTGAGTCACTTTGGTAGAACCTCTTCCTACTGAAGCCTATGGTGTCAGAATTGTCGCATGCTTGCCAAAATTAACTTAGGATATTTGCACTTCAAACATCTCAAAAGTTAGCCATTTAAAATAAAAGTTACTTCAAACTAAAGTAATGTAGGTTATAGCGATCAATCTAATTATATCTATCTCATACCCCTGTCACACTACCACATAACGAGCCAACATAAGCCTGACGTGGTGATTTTTCGTCATTACGTTGACGTACGTTGGATTACGTTATGATGACGTCAGAAGGACATTAGACTGACGTCGAGCTACATCATGGTATGTCGTGTTATGTCGAGTTACGTCGAGGTTTTGGACATGTTCAAAACTTTCAACGTACCTCAAACGTAAGGGTTTACGTTCGCCGTACGTTCTGTATACGTTCGGCGAACGTCAACGACGTTAAACAGATGTTATTAAAACGTCGGTCACTACGTTCAACTACGCTGCATTACGTTGCACTACATTGACCCAGATTAATCCCAGGGGAACATGCAGTCCGCATGGTGAAAACGCCGGGTTAACGGACGCCTAACGGACGTCCAACGCAGGTTTACCGTTTTGCCACCATTTCCTGACGTAAGTACCATAAGGTAACGTAAAGCAACATAGTTCTGGTGATGGAATAACATACATAACGTTCCCTGAGCGTAATTACGTTGTCCTCTCTCGTTGAATGACGCTATCACTACGCTTTACCACCGTTACTCTCTCGTCCACTACGCTGCATCCACGTTCAACTTGTGCCCAAATTTGCATACCACACCGAGAAGTTCAACGTTCTTCACGTTCTCCCTATGCCGACGTCATTACGTCATAGTGTGACAGGGCCATCAGAATATGACAGAATCTCACAAGCATAGGATTAGGCAACCTTAATATACTGTGGCTCGTATTTTTCTGTACTTTCATTAAGCCAGAGTCTCAGTATATAATATGGTCACAATACTCCATTGCCTGTGCTGGTAAATAACACAAAGGATTATAAGCTTAAATGAACAATGATCCATAAATATCGGAACGCAAAAGGGTAATAGGCAAAACCAGCAGAAGACCATTCTGGAAATCCTGACACAAACTAAAACACCATAACATGCATTACTTGCTGCCAATCTGTCCCACCTTCAGGTCACCCCATTTCCACTCAATATTTTACATCTGCTACACAGGCTACTACACATCGGCTATCTATTAGGTACCAGACCAGACCAACTTGAACATAGTAAGTTTATAAAATATAAAACCCCCCAATACATACACCTTACCCATGTTAGTGGCGTTCTCTGTGGCGGAGTGGTTAGAGTGTCTGACTTTTTTCTAGGTCAGACTCCTAATCTGAGGGTCGGCGGTTCGATTACCCGTGCCCCCAGCTCTGCCAATTTGGATTTCCACCGCTGTGTATAACTTACAGCGTCTTCAAAGGCTGGTTGCTCTCATACCATGTCTATGTGGTGTGGCAGGTTAAAAATCCCTTGGGGCAGTAAAAGTGTAGGCTCGGGCTTTCTATCGACCAGCAGTGGAGTGGGGAAGACCAGTCGTCTGTGACTGGGATTTCCCCTGCTTGGGACAACTTATGTACCAAAAAAAGAAAAAATGACGACAAAAATGAGAGACAAATAAGTGTTCACACTTCCTGTCTACCATTCGCTATATCGCTATATCGTTTTATGATAACACAGTTTATACAGAAACCCCATACCTTAGCCCATACTACTTAGCTTACCAACCAGACAGGATGACCGAATGGTTTGAGCATCCGTCTCGTTGTAAAGTCGACGGCTGGCGGTTTGAGTGGTGTAGATAGGCTAATAAGAAATCACTACAGGCATGGAAGGAAAGTAGATAAAGAGTGAAAGGTAGGGGAGTGATACCCTCTGATTTATTGTATTTATAGTTTCAAGAACAAGATGGTGGTGATCACATGATCCAGTCTTCCAATCCCTAACAAGCATTCCTCTATCCACCAATGAGGGTTCAATATCCCTGTTGCCAAGGCCTGGTTAGATCTGGCTACAGTGCCCTGTTGTATCTGGTGCAGTGATCCATAAATAACTCTTGGAGGGGAGGGGGTATGTGAGGCAACTTCGCAAAGACTGTCCCACATGTCAAGAAGTGACCCTCTCTCTCAGGTCAAGAAGTGACCCTCTCTATCTACTATATTAATACACAACTTCTATCCTCAATTAGTAATAGATCACCAACTTCACATATACCTTATATGCCTTTGGTTTTACATACTATTTACAATTTTATAGATAAGTTTGCAATTTATTATAGCAGAGTTCTCCATATCCCATATCTCATATATCGGAAAATTTTACATCGTGTTTTGGGAGAGATCGGGGGATCTGAACCCATGGGTTGGTGTGTTCGAACACATGTAGACTCAAACCAATGACATAACAATTGATGCTCATCGTTTCCTAGCCAGGTGCTCGGCATTATTAGGATAGGGCAAGGATTGGTTGCTTCAGTGTCAAGATAATGTGACTGAGTGGTGTGTCAGGTTATGGTACTGGCGGCTGGTCGGTACCCGTCCTGATGTGACCTTATATGTTGCTAGGACGTAAAACAACAACAAACAAACAAACTTAACTTACCACTCATACATAATATATAACCTATCTATGTACCGCCAAATATACCTATCTAAAATGTAATACAACTGGCTGGAAGACCAGTGCCTCAGCACTGAAAGACAAATATATGTTCTCATGAATAAGCACTTTTTTAGAAACTCCTCCCCCAAATAGTTCCATAAACTAACTGAATAATGCAAGCCATTTCCCATGAGGAGATTTTACATCTGTTTTGCTTCCTTCAATACTTGTTTATACTGATAGCTTTCCACTGGGACCAACAACCACATTACCTGCAGCAAAAAAAACAGCAGCTGATTTAATTCACCCCGAAATGTACATTTCCCTGAAACTTGTAAGTGGGTTATTCTCTAAAACTGGGCACCACATATTTGGTTTCCACTTTATGATGCTAATAATTATTTTTTTTATTTAATTGAGACCAAGTCAAATAATTATTCTAGCCACTGTGTATTAGGTATGGTAGCAATACAACATATATTTAATCTATCCCACAAAATATATCAAAAGTATGGTTGTATAATTTTGTGCTAAAGTAAAAATTTACAGATTGACACTATGCAGTTAGCTAAGCCTTTTTTTCAACATTTTTCTTGTAAAACATAATCTTGTTTACTTAACTGTAATCAATCAAATCTTGTTTGACTTTGGGGTGAGTGTTCAAATCATGTTTTGGATGTGTCTTTGATTTTTGTGTTCAATCAATCAATCAATAGTTCCGTCCTCTAGTCGAGGGTTGGATGCAATGGTTCTCCACTTGTCCCGATGGTGTGCTGTTCTGATAGACTGTGAATAATTCAAGCCTGTCCACTGTGAAATATTTGTAAACCATGATGTTCTTGGTCTCCCTCTCCCTCTGCTGCCATTCACCTTCCCTTCCAACAATGTACGGTATATTGAACTCTGACGAATGATGTGGCCAAAATAAATAAGTTTCTTTGTCTGTATAGTGGCAAACAAGCTTTTCTTATTTTTAATTTTTCTGAGAACTTCTTTGTTGGTGATCTTCTTTGTCCATGATATTTTCATCATCCTTCGATAAGTCCACATCTCAAATGCTGCTAAACGTTTGTA
Organism: Branchipolynoe longqiensis; assembly: GCA_030323885.1. Taxonomy (NCBI): domain Eukaryota; kingdom Metazoa; phylum Annelida; class Polychaeta; order Phyllodocida; family Polynoidae; genus Branchipolynoe; species Branchipolynoe longqiensis. Next base: position 81,785,162 of record CM059191.1, on the reverse strand, counting down.
CATTTTCTTAGAGATTGTCCATGTCTCAGCCCCATACATTAGAGTAGACCACACATAACACTGAAGAATACGCTTCCTTGTTTGTATTAATATCTTACTTGATGTTAACACTCTATACATTTTGGAGAATGTTGTTCGGGCTATTGTTATCCTTCTTTTAATTTCTTCCCCACATCTCCCATCATTTGTAATCTTTTGTCACATGAGTGATATTAACGTATTGCTCAATTTGCATAAGATCTAAATCAAAAGGTAAAATTATTTCTTTTTCAACTCTGAGATATGAAGAACATGCAAACCTTCATACGAACATGTATTCTGCTATTAATTGGAATGTTTTCTGCTATTAGTTGGAAGGTTTTCACTTTTGGTTTCCATTTCACAATTTAGGGCCCAGTTTCAGAGAATGACCCAAATACATGTTCCCTTGTCACGTGACTACACCTAGAGTTCCTGCTTCCTTCAGTGAAAACATTACACACTCCCAACAACCCGGACTTCTCACTTAAATTGTTGTTGAACTGACATGATAGAAAATTTCATCTGTCTAAATTAACTGCCAGACTTACGACAAGAAGACATAAAATGAATTAAAAAAGAAAAAAAGAATAAGAATGATTCATAAATAAATAGAAAATACACTGATAATTCAAGCACAGTCTTAGAGGGTACACGGATAGTGATAACACTGATATCGTGTGTATTATTGTCTGTAGCGTCCTGCTGCCACCCCCCCCCCCTTCCTGGGTGGGGGGATACCGGCATCCTTCACTCCGCCCCCTCATGTTTGGGTCTTTCGCATGACACTCGCTCGGAAGTTTTTTCAATAGAGGATAGATACAGGAGGTAAACTTTAAACTTAAAATAAAAAAATTAATGACCATTAACACAGCGAGGTGAAGACAGTCACAGAAAGTAACTATTGGTAATCAAACAACTATTCAATTGTAGAACAAACAAACTCACATATAATTAATTAATTACACCAAAGGGAAAAAAGGAAAACCACTTTTTGGCAAATTATAATCGACGATGTTTAGACGTGTATATTACAACACCATGCGCGACGTGGAGCAGGAATGGTGGAGACGGTCAAACACCAGGTGTACATATATTTGGGGGATGTGGGAGAATGCTTACAAACAGAGAAAGAATGCATGCAGTAGATAGCTACCCAACTGAAAGTGATAAAAACAAGGGGAGTCACAAGAGTATTACTGTCTAGCGGCGAAAACAAGTAATTATACTTAACCGTTACGGGCAGCATAAATACACCCATAACAAAAAAATGCCACCGTTCTGTTTCAATCAGAAAAAGGCTAATTGGATTTACCTACGAAGACGCTATACCTGACGTTATCTGTCTTCATGTGACTTATATGGCATGGTTTCATAGTAAGGGGAAGGGTACTGACAAGATACTTATTCTCGCTGGTGCAAAGTAATCAAGGTAAATGGATCGCTATCTTGCATGGTGTACTTCAATCGCGGGTGTTTTCTCATGCCATATTTGTCAGCTGGTAGATAAGGACCGAATGAGGGGAGTAATATTGTATTACTGATAATAGAAATTTAAAAAAATGGAAAATTAGATCACAGCACATTTGATACGCGTAAAATTGGAAAGATATATAACACCTAATTCCCAACAATACGCGATAGCCGAATCGGAAAGAGCGATGGCTTCCCGTTCGGAAGGTCGGGAGTTCGAATCCCACCATAGTTATAAAATTGATGCTTGGCACTCTCCAGCATGGTGCTTGGCATTAGTCGGACAGGTGAAGTACTGGCTAGCTGAGTGTTCGGATAATGTAATAGAGTGGGTTCTCAGGGTCATGGTGTCAGTGGCCTGATATCACAGGTGGGCAGCATTGCAAAGTTGCCAAGAATGCGAATTGTCCCAAGTCGGTACCGATCCGGATATGACCTTAGCGCTTGCTAGAATGTAAAACCCCACGAAAACAAACAACGAAAAACCTAATTCCAGGAAGTTATTGGGTCATGAATCCCAAGCCAACTGAAGACAACTATTTTGAAAGTCTGTCCTTTGGCATTATTAAAGTTGCATAGACCGATGCTTTTGAGTTTTTGATATTTTCTGAGATAAATATATTATACTAATCATTATAATATACTTTACTTTAGTTTGAAGTAACTTTAATTTTAAATGGCTAAGCTTGGAGATATTTGATGTCAAAACATGCCAACATAATTTTGTCAAGCATGCCAAAACTCTGACACCATAGACTTCAGTAGTACCGGTTTCTATTGATTGACTTATTATGCCCTTCTATGCAGCAACAAATGCTTAAAGTTGCATAGTCCGATGGTTTAGAGTTTCTGTCATTTTCTGAGATAAATACATTCGATTGATCATTATAGACTACCTTACATTAGTTTGAAGTAACTTTTATTTTAGATGGTTAATTTTGGAGATATTTGAAGTGCAACCATGCCAAATTAATTTTGGCAAGCACGCCAAACCTCTGCCACCATAGGCATCTGCAGTAACATTTTCTCTTGAACTGCATCTGTATTATCATCACTGTGATGATACATGCTTAATAAGTGTACCAGTATCTAAGTTAGATATGTAGAATCAAATCTAGATAATTGTTTTGGTTTTGAAAATTGGATATTTTCATCGGACTATGCAACTTTAATAGGTGCACCAGTGTCTAAGTTGAATATGTAGAATCAAATCTAGCTAACCGTTTTGGCTTTGAAAATTTGATGTTTTCATCGGACTATGCAACTTTAAGATCAGCTAAGGACTGGTGGGCTCAGTGTAAGAATACTGCAAGTACGGTGGCATGGTGTTGACAAAATTAAATTCTAGTAGACCAACGTATCTGGAAGTGTGCAATTATACCAGCCAGTACCCGTCCTTCTGTGTATTTACTTGTTACTGGGTTGTAAGACGCCAACAATAAAAGCTAATCCAAGAAAGTAACCACAAAGCATATTATGAACATATTGCTTCCAACGGGGACCATATGTGCCCATAAGATCTGTTGGCCTTGTAATTAATGAAGTCCTGCAATACTTGCTATCTTACTCTCAGTCTCCAACAGCTAAATTCAATATCAGCTGTCCCAGCTTCTACACCACTGCTCAGACAACTACTGATACCTATGTCCAAAGTGAAGGGCTATTGATGAAGTGTGTGCCATTCCCCTCCCCAGGCGAGATACCACGTGCAGTACAACCCCGTTAAACCAAGCTCGGTTAAACCAAACGATCGGTTAATCCAAACTTTTTTAGGCGGCCCGGCAAAATACAACCATTCATCATATATAAAAGTTGGTTAAACCAAAGTCAGTTAATGCAAATTATCGGTTAATCCGAACAAAACTGTCAGACCCCAGGCCACTCCTGTATGGTTAAACCAAAGTTTCATAAGGTCATCTGAGACCCCACCGACCTTTTTTATATGATAAATGGTAGTATTTTGCTGGGCCGCCGACAACAAGTTTGGATTAACTGATCGTTTGGTTTAACCGAGCTTGGTTTAACGGGGTTATACTGTATACACATAACAAACAATAATCAAAGTGTCCAGATACATTGTATATTACATGTGCAATGCAAGCTTATTCAAAGTCAAAGTCAAAGCCAAAGCTCGGTTAAACCAATGATCGGTTAATCCAAACAAATTTCTAGGGTCCCTTTAAGTTTGGTTTAACGAGGTTATACTGTATATATACAGGTAGGCATGGGTAGGTTGATTGCATCAGGAAAGCCTAGATACCCAAAAATGTATTATGCTCGACCAAGAATGACAGAAATATGCAATTGACTACCACTCTAGGGATATCTTTGCTTGCAACTGCCCTTCGACACTGGTAGCCGTGACGAGGATTCCTTCCATGCTGGACGATGTATGGTATTCAACCTGCAGGTTCAGACTGATTGATTGAACAAATGAGCATATACAGACTAATGTTGATGACGCAGGAATAGCAGACATGGGGGTTCGAGGCCCGAACTAGGCACGAGATTCCTGTTTATTTGGTGGAGCCCCCCCCCCCCCATGAAGCTTGCAGACACAATGGGTGGAGGAGTGCTAATTATGGGGTCCCACGGTTAGGCCACTCGCTCAGCAATGGCACAACTATGGGATCAAGTCCCGCTCTACTTTTGTGTTCCTGATGTTCGCAGTACTGCCGGGGGTCTACAAGATAACTGTTCTTCCGTAAGTGGACATTTCAATTACATTCAATTAAACAAATATTTATAAAAAAAATATATGTATGGCATATATATGTATATATATGCCATACATATATATGCCATACATATATATATATCATATATGCCTATCTCACGTGACCATTGGGCACCGGAATCGCATTGACACACTATTGACAAAACGCTTGGTCTGTCCATAAGGCAAAACGTCTGCGCTAAAAATAAAACAGTGTCTTTCCCGCGGGACTGCTCTTGCAAAGAAAATGACATAACGGGAAGAAAAAGAGACTTCAGATGGCTACATGTTCTGGATGCAGGACACTTGAACCACACGCAAGCAGCCTAATGAAATATACGCAGACACATCATGTAGTGTGACAGCACCAAGTTTCAGGTCACTTTCTAGAGCATGATATACAGGATGGCCGAATGAGTAGAGCGTCTGTCTCCGGTTGTGGGAGATCGTGAGATTCAAACCTTGGCTGAGTCATACCAATGACTTAAACATTGTCACTTCCTAGCCAGGTGGTTGGCATTATTAGGATAGGGCAAGGACTGGTTAGCTCAGTGTCAGGATAATGTGACGGATAATGTCGCTGCAATCATCATGGAAAATGAACGGAGGGCAGGAATTCCACATTTGAATTCCCCCATTACTGAATTAACAAAATTAGCGAAACCTGATGGCATTAAGGTTCTGGTATTCTCTCTTTGGTAAACATATTAGGTTGAGTACTGTATTCTGTTTCAACTTACTCATACTCATCCGCTTCTGATTTTGTTAGGCTTATAGCCTGTATCAGGTCGATGCATGTCAAAATTTGATTTACTAGGATTAAATGCATCGAGTACCGGATGTGTGCAATATTGCAGCCCCCTCCAATGCTTATCCAGTCTGCCTTTGAAGGCGTTGACGGAAGGCGCTTCTATGACATGTTCAGGCAATGCGTTCCAGGCATTTACTATCCTGTTACTGAAGAATAGCTGTCTGACAGCTCTTTCCTTCTTCAGCTTGTATCGATGACCTCTAGTTTTACAGTTGGCCAGCTTCAGGGTTAAGCCTTGGGATATTTGAAGTGCAATCATGGAAAATGACTTTCGGTATGCGTATCATAATGAAGGATATGAAGCGCGTTAACTTTCTCCAGATTTTCTTCACCCATTTTCGAGAACAGCAGCACCAAACTGCAATGGATACTTAATAAGCGCTTTATAATTTAACTAGGATCAAAGTCCGATCAAATCCAATAAGAGTACAATTTTGGTAAATCAAATTGATGTTTTAATCGGATTATGGACCTTTCCACACAAAAAGAAAATGCTGATGCCAGAAAAAAAACAATGCAACACCATAATTTCTTTATTGGCTATGACTTTGAACACCCTGCGTGATGCTTCAATCATTGGGATTGCTGGTTGAATGATGGGCGCGGTAGGTGTGTATGGTGGGGTGGGGATGGGGGGGGGGAGGGTAGTGAGGGGTTGTAGGGAGGTACATACCTGCAGTTTGACTGGCTGCCTTCCCCTGGATTCTGAGGACACGCGACCTGTCGTTTGTAGGCGCAAGAGCACGGTAACCCGAGCCGCCAGTACTAACTGGGGTTGATGCAGTTGTGACCCTGGCCTATTGGGTGTTCAGCTCAATGGCGATGTCAGCTGCATAGTTATCGGGCTAAACCCGACCCCGCCCACAACTTTCAATAACAGCTGACCCACTTTTCCCTTCGAAATAGACTATAGAGCAAAGCACGACATGTTCATCACATGTGCATCAGATTTTCACCACATGTTCATCACATGTTCTTTATCACATGTTTACCACATGTTCATTACATGTTCACCACATGTTCATCACATGTTCATCACATGTTCATCGCGTGTTCATCACGTGTTCATCACGTGTTCATCACATGTTCATCACATGTTCATCACATGTTCATTACCGGTTCATCACATGTTCATCACATGTTCATCACATGTTCATAACACGTTCATCACACATTCATTAGATGTGCATCACATGTTCATCACATGTTCACATCTTCATCACATCTTCATAACATTTTCAGTACATATTCATTACTACATTTTCATCACATGTTCATCACATGTTCATCACGTATTCAACACATGTTAATCACGTGTTAATCACATGTTCATCACATGTTCATCACATGTTCAGCACATGTTCAGCACATGTTCATTACATTTTCCTTCCATTTTTCTTACATTGCCTTACATTTTCCTTACATTTCCATCACATTTTCATCACGTGTTCATCACATGTTAATCACATGTTCATCACATGTTCATCACATGTTCATCACATGTTCATCACATATTCATCACATGTTCATCACCTGTTCATCACATTTTCCTTACATTTTCCTTATATTTTCATAACATTTCCATCACCTTTTCATTACATTTTCATCACATGTTCCTCACATGTTCATCACACGTTCATCATATGTTCATCACATTGTCAGTATATTTTCATCAATTCAATGCGACCCACTGCATTTAGCGCTCTAGAATTAATGTTTTTTCCAATGCTTTCATTCTAGGCATTTACGAACAGATTTAACAAGAAACTCCAAACACACATGCGATATAGTGCACCATCCTGGTCATTGAACCAATGTAATGGAAGGTTGGGCATTATTGGACGCAATTATATTCGTCTCAAACATTGAAATAATGGCTCATCATGAGCAACAGCCCGGCATATGTTGGGACATAAAGAGGGACTAATCTCAGTGTCGGGTGTGTAGATTATAGACAATTCTTTCATGTCATTTGGGTGAAAAGGGTGCCGAATCGAATTCAACTTCCCTTAATTTCAGGGGGAGTTCCTTAAAAGTCTTTTACTCTTCGGAATACTTAATTCACTTCAGTCGGACGGATTAAGCAAACAACGAGGAATTGGAATTCAATATTTTAATGTAAATACATGTCAGCGACCTCTGGTAGAGGTCTAGCAACAAGCTATGACCTCGTGTCGTGTATCGAGAGTAACCGAAGTAAGTTATTGTAGAGAAGGCGGGCTTCCAGGACGCAAGTGGAAATAACTGAAGATCTGAGCGCAGCGATTGCCTGATAGCTAAAGGGTTATTTCGGTCGGGCTGACACCTCTACATGCGCTTCGTGACGTCAGAGCAACTAGGCAGGTACCGTGGTGGACAGACCGGCCGATTGCTACAATTTCCTGTACATCACATCTTCCCCTTTTAGGATATTTTCACAACTGTACAAGTTCCAAAGATACAACTGATCTTGTTTTTTGCAGAAATACACATTTTGTGTAATATAATCTTATCACTAATGGCACCAGGTCCTGGCTTTTTTTCCCCTTTTTTTCTGTTCCTTTTTTTTTCCTGTGACAAGGTATTTACCCTGCCCATAATATATAAGCCCCTGCGAGGGCACTTGTTTTCAAGGCTGGACAGCTGTGATCTTTTTGTTCCGATCCTTTTCCCAGGGGTGGTTACCTGTTTCAGCTCAGGCCAGTCTCTCGTGGTTGTGTGTATTAGTAATAATCTATGTTAGCGTTTTTGTATTTTTCCAGAATTTGAGTCTAGTTTGAGTATGATACCTTAGCCTACTATGTACATCTACTTGGCTGTCATGTAGGCTTGCGGGACAGGATCCCGTCCCATATTGGTTTGTCGCAACCCCCTTTCACCCAAATCCTGTCCTTAGATAGTGCAACGGTGCACCAGAACACACCCAGACTCTTCAGGATTGTGACTAGGTGGGATGGCTCTGTTGTTTGCTTAGGCATTTTGCATTTCAGGGTGGATCAAATGCATCACGGTGGCCTGTCCATTTCTGTGTTCATTTGTGCCATTACCCATACCCAGGTGGACTGCGCCATGTGATGATGGTTTCTCTGATGTACAATTTTAAAGACATTTAAGACATCTTTTATTCACCATTTTTGTTTACATTATTCCACGTACATGTACTATTCTGTTGATAATAGAAATTGCAGGAACAGTGTAACCATTAATGGTTGTCTTCCCACTACCCCTTAGAAACAAAATATTAGTTCTTCGCATTACCTAAGTTGTACTTGTTTGGGGGCAATATTGCATATTTTCATCCCCCCCCCCCCCACAACAGTACATAAGCAACGAATTCGAGCACGGCAGCACTTACTGCCGAAATGACGGTGCGTGGGAGGGTGATGCGAGGCGTTGAGCGAACACTATCCAGAACAGAAAGGGGGCTGGTGCTCCTATGATGATGCGCGCAAGTAGACCAGGTGGCACCACCGTCGCGTCCTTATCAAGCACATTAACCAATTTGGTAATACACTTAATCCAACAACATTTGGCTCCTGGCCCGGTGAGGTCAACAGGGCTTACTGCAATAACTTAACAAAGCCTCACAGTTATTACTGCAACCTCTCGTGTGGCACTTAACTCAGACCAGGGTGACGGTTCCACATCGCTGTTTCTGAGACTCGTGGCGCCATCTACATTTCAGTTTTTTGTCTGGAACCACTCTAGCATTGTAACTCTTTGGTATTGGACATGTCTGTGCCATATACACTCAGAGTCTGCTCATATAGAACATGATTCTGTTCCACCTTGCACAATCCCCCCACCCCCCAAACACAATTCTTTATATATTTTGTTTAACCCACCTAAAAAACTAACAATACTTAGATCCTCACTTTATATGTTCAGCCTCGGTTGGCTTAGAATTTTCTCTTGGCTTCTGCATATGCTGGCACTGTTGAGAACAAGAGACATGGTTCATGGAGGCTCACCCCCGCCTCCCACCCAACCTTTCTTTATTGTTAGATGTTGGGCGTGCATTGAAACTTTGAGCACTTGGAACATCGCATACAATCTTTCATCACGCATCCAAAGGACTATATAATATTCCAGTCAATAAATAGTCCATTGAATTCTGGGAGAGTGCATACGTTAAGCAGTCTGCAAACAGGGAAGCTGCTGCTATCCAGATGATGGGCAACAATGCTAAGACCACGAAACTAATAAATGATATTCAGTTGAAATAACCAAATAAGAAAACATCCATGGTCCCATAAGGAGTGTAATAATTGAACAACGCGAACATAGCACATACTATACGTTTTGCCATTTTTATTACAAGTCCTTCTGTTAGTAAAATCTTAACAGGTGTTAGTTAATTCTCACTAATTATTCTTTTATTAACAAAAAGAAACAACAAAGCGACAATCAAACGTTGATTCTGAATAAGGAGAACATACCCCAATATTACGACATTTTGACGGACCAGACGCCGTTTCGTCTGAGCAGACAACATTTCGCTCCGAACAACAGAGGAATAAGCAGCAGCTTGGTCGGTTGGTTGTTGAAGATTTACGTCCTGGCAACATCTAAGGTCAGATCAGGATAGGTACCGAGTTGTAACAGTGTGCACTCATGGCAACTTTATAGTGCTGCCCTACTAGGAGATCAGGCCGCCACCAGCAGCATGACTTGACATCCCACTCAATCATATTATCCTCTATATATAATTCTCACTAATTATTCTTTTATTAACAAAAAGAACCAACAAAGCGACAAACAAACGTTGATTCTGAATAAGGAGAACCTACCCCAATATTACAACATTTTGACGGACCAGACGCGGCTTTCGTCTGAGCAGGCAACATTTCGCTCCAAACAACAGAGGAATAAGCAGCAGGTTGGTTGTTGAAGATTTACGTCCTGGCAACATCTAAGGTCAGATCAGGATGGGTACCAACTTGTAACAGTGTGCACTTATGGCAACTTTATAGTGCTGCCCCACTAGGAGATCAGGCCACCAGCAGCATGACTTGACATCCCACTCAGTCACATTATCCTGACACTGAGCCAACCAGTCCTTGCCCTATCATAATAATGCCAAGCACCTGACTAGGAAGCGACAAGTATACATTTTTCAATCATGATTTGACTTGACCAGGGTCGAATCTCACGATCTACAAAAACCGGAGATGGACGCTCAACTCATTTGGCCAACCCATCTGGGGCCATATACATGACGCAGTGTTAGCATTGTGTGGTGTTAACAGCTAACACCGTGTCATGCATACAGCCCCTGGTTTATAGGCAGTAAAATGTATGCTGCCCATATTACCAGGTGCTCTCGACCCGGCGACGTACATCTGAGCCTCCTATGTAAGATAAACACCCATCCATCTTTCTTTTCCGAGCGCTGCCAATTACAGAAGCAAATTATTCCAAGCGCTCTCCTGGGTGGGCGCACTGTCGTGTGGGGTCGCGAGGGTTGGCGCGGGTCGGGTACTGCAGCCTCGTAATGGCTGGTCCCTAATAGGCTGAACACACCCTGCTCCATAAGCTATGGGCTGCTTCGCGGATCCTGCTTGTTCGCCAATTCCCGCCGCCATATTGGATTGGATTACCTAATGAAATAGGTACCATTGTATTTTTGGGGGTTAGTATTCGCGTTCCTATGCACAATCTAATTTCATTCCTGATCTTTGTATATCGATACATTTATTATTTGATTGCTTGTTGGTTTTTGGAGTTTCACGTCCTGGTGACATCTAAGATCATATCAGGACGTTACTTGAAATTGGCCTTTGCTATTTGAATTTGTGGTTGGTCATTTGAATTTGGCGATTCTACAAGGATAGTCTAACATTGCAGGACATGGTAAATGCACAGTGATTCGCTACTCACAACTTTAGTTCTTGTCACTCTCATCAGAGGGCGACATGGGCATATTCCTCTATACAAACCCATTTGCTGTTTGGGTTATGTGCTGTTCTGTCTGTGGGAAAGTGCATATAAAAGAACCTTTCATGCTTATCAGAAAGAGGTAGCCTATGTGGCAGTAGCAGGTTTACTCCAAAGAAATATATCAGAATGACCATATGTTTGACGTCCAATAGCCGATGATGAAAATCAATGTGCTCTAGAGACTTCATTAAATAAAACAAGCTTTACTTTACTTCACTTTACAGAGATGCATATATCATTTGTATATTCCTGGCTACCTTTTTGAACAATGATACAAAGGATGCCAGCTTACCTCTAATATATATCGAGGAGTGAGTGACTACCGTGTATATATATACGGTAGTCGCTCACATCGTATATATATGGTAGTCACTCACTCGAGGACATACATATATATATATATATATATATATATATACATATATACGTATATATATATATAAATAGTTTGTTCACAAATGAGAAGGAGAAGACTAGGACTTGGTTTGGGTTGAATTTATTCTCTGGCAGGAGAATATATGCCCTACCGAAAAAGTTTTGAAAGTCAGCAGAGTGACAGTTGGCTCATGGCATATAGAAGGTGGGGGAGGAGATAATACCCGGTCCACAGTGAATAACATGGAAGCTAAGGTGGCTAGAGAGAAATATTAAGGGGCTGCCGTTATTTATATCCACATAATACATTATATAGTACATATATACGCTGATATGGATGTCTTCATTGTCAGAACCTGTTCTGTTGCACCTAAAGCACCTAAACGAGGAAGCGTTGTACCTATCATCATTTCGCAACAGGCGCATGTGCTTCCCTTTCGCCGTTGTTATCTGACGTCCGGTATCAATCTTAGTTTCCTGTTTTCAATGACCCGGAAGTGTGGGACCGCTCTGAGTGGGCTGGGGAAGGTGTAGGCCATCTTCAGCCAGCGCCAACCACTCACCTTGGGATTGGGATGTAGCCGCACTGCTCCTTGCACCCGACGAGCCCAGACCATCTGTTCACTGAATAAACGTCGCTGGCCGAGGCTGGAACTGGATGTATGGTATGCGCATTGCCTAAAGGGTACAGTTTTCCTGACAAATCACCACCCCAAAATTCCCTTTCCGAGAACAAAAAAAACTAAAATTAGAGGAAATATCTTATGATGGATACTCGTTCCATTTGATGACAAATAACAATAAACACCAGCAACTTATCGAATAGATTCCACCGCGGATCGTAAATAAATATGCTGATTACGATTAATGAGTGTTCATTCGTGCTGACCGTTATTCAATGTTCTCAGTCTACAGGTTTATTCGGTGAAATGTTAATAGACCCGGCCCAGGGCCGGTGCGGAGAGAATACGAGGTGTGGATCGTCCATATGGACAAGAGAGATCACCATGGGAACGTCTCGCAGCGCCATCGGTAAATAAGAGCGGGGCAGAAACGTGGATAATGAATCATCTGCTTCTTATTCATAGTCCTGGGCCCGCAGGACCATGGCCTGTCCCGCGTTCCGAGTGTGATGAAGTTGTGAGACGACCGCTGATTGGCTGACTGATGCCGCCCCTTCGCATCTCGCAAGATCTCGTGACGCGCCCACTCGTGACGGGAGAGAACACTGCGTGCGTAGCGCAATTTCACCACCCCCCCCCCCCCCCCCCCCCCCCGCCCCATCACTCCCTCCTGTCCTATTCCCTCCTGCCCACCCTCCCTCCTGCTCCTCCTCCACCCTCCCTCCTTTTCTCCTTCTCTCCGCCGCTCCTACACTCCCTTCCTCCCCTTTCCCCCTTCACAGGTGGAGGGGCTTCTATTCATATTTGGATCATATTTTCTTTCGATGATCAATATCTTTCTATCACATTTCTTGGTACACATTGCCTACCTCCTCCACATTTACACACACACTAACACTCACACGCACACTCACACATACTCCCTATTACACACACATGCCTTGCAGAGTAAGCATTGCTGTCCCCGACTGGGACTGCCTTCGAATTACTGAAGTAATGCAGAACGTGGCATTCCATCGTCACAACATGCAATATCCAACTGCCGTACCAGACGGGATGGCGAATGAGTTGAGCGTCCATCTCCCGTTTTGGTAGATCGTGGGATTCGAAGCCACGGGTATGTACCCTGGTCGATTCAAACTAATGATTTAAACATTGATACTTGTCGCTTCCTAGCCTGGCGCTCTGCATTATTAGGTTAGGGCAAGGACTGGTTGGCTCATTGTCAGGACTATGTAGGATACCAGGCCATGGTGCTGGCGGCCTGGTCTAGCAGTGTAATATCACTATAAAGTTGCCATGAGTGTGCACTACCGAAAGTCGGTACCCGTCCTGGTATGACCGTAGATGTTGCCAGGATATAAAACCCCCAACAACTAACAAATCCAACCGACACACTCAGCACATCATTCAAATCCTCCGAATTTACTCATCCTGGGCAGTGTCCCGATATTCGTGATACAACTAACGCAATCCCATAACAAAAATCCAAAAGAAAATCAAACCAGCAATACACAAGACCTATACCGCCGCCATAACTCCACCACTACCTGTATCAATTCATAATTTACTAAGGCGGAGACTTCATCCGGTTGTAGTGGATTTTCTTTTCTATATTTTTCATCATGGGTCATTATCGAGTCATTCAGTAAATCAACCGGAACCACATTTCATCTAGTCACTTCCCTTGGTGTGTCAATGTTCTGGCCGGGCGGGAATTGAACCCTAGATAGGTGGTTAGATGCGGTGAGGTCTGTGGCTGGATCGGTTGTGCGAGCTGGTCAGTCGGTCGTCAGGTCACGTGGTGGTTTTTCGCGGGAAAGTTCAAACGTCGGTGTCGCCCGGCCGCTGTGGTTCTCTCAAGTTACTAGGCGGTCACAGGGTTAGTGCAGGTTCAATGCAACAGGTGGCGGCAAGGTTCAGCTCAATGGTTGGTCTCCACCCGTAAATTACCCATGTTAATTATAACATGTACAATGATCAAAACAGCCATACTTGATTACGCAACAGCCCGGCAACCATCTCGATTTGAGAGACCTCAGTGTATGATCACGGACCCAGCCCCTAATCTCTGGTCCATCCACCTGATCCTTCGTCCAACCTGCCCCATTTTCCACTCGGGCCCAACAGCTGGTTATTCGCTCATGTCCGGGGTGGCCTTACACTGGGCCGGCTTAGCCGGTGATGGCCTCATATCTGACCAGACTACTTCTTCTGCACCGGGTCCGGTGGCCGAATCGGTAGAGCACAGGCCTCGCGTGTGGAAGATCGGGAGTTCGCGAGTTTGATTCCCAGTCGAGTCAAACCAATGACTTAAAAATTTATACTTGTCGCTTCCTAGCCTGGTGCTCGGCATTATTAGGATAGGGCAAGGGCTGGTCAACTCGGCGTCAGGATAATGTGACTGAGTGGGATATCGGGTCATGGTGCCGGCAGCCTGATTTCCCAGTGGGGCGGCACTATAAAGTTGCAATGAGTGCGTACTGTCACAAGTCGGTACCCATCGTGATATGACCTTAGATGTTGCTAGGATGTAAAACAACGACAAACAAACACAAAACCTTGTTCTGCTGTATTCCCATCAGCTGACCTGCACACGCTTATGGCCTCATATCTGACCAGGGCCCGTATGCATGGAGCGGTGTTAGCGAGCCAAGCTGCGGTTAGGGCGGGATTTCTGGTTTAGCACCATGAGTTTAAAGTTGGAGATTCTACCCCCAACCCATAGCAGGTTTACAGCAGTGTTAGTGTTAGGTTAGTGTCAGGATGGAGCCCAAATCTATTCAATGCTATCATATTTAACAGAATTAAATACGCAATAAGTGAAATTTAATCAAATTAACCCTGAAAACGAAGCGATATTAACGCTGCCGCCGCATTGGCGGTGATATTAATATTGTTGAATCGGCGAATGTAAAGTAAACAAATCACCGCCGCATCGACGTCGCTATCCATACTGTCGCCGCTGCCACATCGGCAGCAATATATTAGGCCCAAATCTATTCAATGCTATCATATTTAACAGAATTACATATGCAATAAGTGAAATTTCAGCAAATTAACCATAAATTCGAAGCAATATTAATGCTGCCACCGCAGAGGCGGCGATATTAATATTGTCGAATCGATGAATGTAAATTAAATAAATCGCCGCCGCCGCCACCGCCGAATCGGCGGCTATATATTAGGCCCAAATCTATTCAATGCTATCATATTTAACAGAATTAAATACGCAATAAGTGAAATTTCATGAAATTAACCCTAAATTCGAGGCAATATTAACGCCGCCGCTAAATCGGCAGCGATATTAATATTGTCGAATCGACGAATGCAAGCAACCCCCACCGCCGCTGCCACCGCCTCAGTAACAAGCACGATGGGAACCGGTGGGTAGAGAAGGCAATATATTAGGCCCAACCAGGTGATCGCCGGCAACAGGCTCAGAGAAATTTCCATATTGTATAAATTAATTCACATACACCTAACACGCACTGTTTAAGCCACCTTGCATATGGCTTGACATACTTCACGACGCCCCTGATAACCGGTGATAGCTACCCTGTGTTAGATGGTTGAAACCACACACCACTAACACTGCTCCATGCATATGGGCCCATACTCCCTCTCCACAGTAATCGCCTCATATCTGAGCAGCACCAACCCATACATATATATATATATATATATATACATCAGCAATAGAACATTTTCATTCCCCCCTATGCTGAATATCGGAATATTTTATAACCTGACCTCCACATGGTGATGGCCTCATACTCATAGCTGACCATATTACTTGTTCTGCTGTATTCCCATCATCTGACCTCCCCCACTGTCCGCAGGCCCTACTTCCTGTCACCGATTCACTCCCCACAATGTCAGCAAATTCACACTTCCCGTCACGTCTAGGCTGAGAGCCTCCGTCCGAGATGCTCGGGAGACAGTGATGGATCGTCGGCACGTGACCGTATTCTAGACTTTGCGCATATGCCGAACTAAGGAACTGCTTCCTAATTCGGTTTTTACATTTTTGTTTCTTTGTTGTTTGTTTGTACATTGCTCTCTACAACTGGAGCATATGTCAACCATTCGATCTTCGTCGCATGCGATTCCTTTCATATGGACATAGATATGTCCAGATTTATCTTGTTCAGCTGCAGAGAATGGTTGCTTGTTGGAGTTTTGCGTACTAGTAATATCTAAGGTCATATCAGGACGGGGCTGCAGAGATAAGTATTGGTACTATTGAATTGAATTATCCAACATGTGGTATGTCAAATTTTCGTGAGCGATCTAATCTCATAATCGCAGCGGTCCCTTTTCTCACGGTACCACTTGAGAAATTAGTACCATGAGGTAGTACTATACTTACGTCATGTATTCGATAAAGTATTCCGATAATCACATTC
Organism: Branchipolynoe longqiensis; assembly: GCA_030323885.1. Lineage (NCBI taxonomy): Eukaryota > Metazoa > Annelida > Polychaeta > Phyllodocida > Polynoidae > Branchipolynoe > Branchipolynoe longqiensis. The sequence goes on along the minus strand of CM059191.1, from coordinate 81,768,818 downwards.
CTCTATGTACTTTGGAGGTTGGAGTTCGAGACCCAAACTGCACGCTCGCAAATAAAAGCCTATCATCATCATCATGCTGTCGGTTGTGATGCGACAAAGACAGCTTTCATTACTTGACTATCACTCTCCATTTAGATCTCTGCTGTGAGAGTTATGTCAATGAGTCGGTCTTAATGTCCATTTCATGAAACCTGCCTGCAAAAGTGTTGACATGCTGCTGGCTTTTGCAAGTTACCAGCGGCACTCTCTCGGGGAGCAAATAGAGGTCTCATACCAGCAAGAACATGTCCAGACAGGCGCAAAACTATTTGTCCCTGCAGGGGCTGGTCCGGAGATGTTGGGAGTTCCATACATCAACCGCCCTTGATGCTGCCACAGTGACATGGTTTTCTATTTAGGGTTTGCTCCCTTAGCCTTCGGTTCTGTCAGGAACCTCTCCAACAAGGCAGTGGCTTACAACTCTGCAGGGCAGGGGTGTCAAACTCCCTGAGGTATTGCAATACCTGCATACCTGCAAATAAAAGCTAATGCTGAGCTATTACTCTGATTAGTTCAAGGTCAAGTTCTACATGTCATCCTCTTCTCATTTTTCAAGTGAATGAGTTGAAATGTTATCTATAGTCACCAGGCTGGATGCCCTACTTGTGGAGAATCAGCGCCATGTGTGCATCCTTAAAAAAGACCTTGAAAGATATCGAGGAGTGAGTGTCTACCGTACATATATTATTAGTTATAGCTCAAGAGAAGACATATGTAGCTGGATTGAGTAGACTCTCCGGCTGGCCCAAAAGACCTACCTGTTTATTCACAAAAGAAAAATTAAAGCTAGAGTTCAGAATCAAATGTGCCCAATGCAGGGGATTGCCGTTGGACGCTGGAGAAAGCGTGCCAAACCCCTACCTCGAAGCAGGATGGATGCCCACCAGGCTGCTGTAACTGCCACATCAGCGCCCATACCCTGATAAGAAGGGGGCAGTTTTTAACCCGAACTGCGACAAACAAACTAGTAAAAAGGTTACATCCTAATAATATTTGTATAAATGCTTATACTACACATATATATATATACAATAGTCACTCACACCGTGTCTATACATATATATATATATATATATATATATGGTCGTCACTCATACGAAGCTATACATATATATATATATATATAAATAGTTTGTTCGTAAATGAGAAGGAAGAGAATACAATTTGGTTTAGGTTGAATTTATTCTCTGGCAGGAGAATATATGCCCTATCGAAACAGTTTGTGTGCATGCTTAAAAAAGACTTATTAAAAACGTATTAAGTTTGACACATGTCATGAAGTAACTAATTACTCCAGCAGCTATCTCTTCGTGACAGGGCTCCAAAGCAATCATGTACGAAAAGTGTTGGAAGGCTGGGTTATGTAAATATCTGCACAGATTTGCAAATCTAATGTGCAAAATATATTGCTCAAATAGTTATTTATTGTAGTATGTTACTGGATGGCTGAACTAACGAAATATATACATGATTTTGCAATATCATGTGTTAAAGATATTTCTCAAATAGTTATTTATTGTAGAATACTATTTTGGGGGTTAATAACTTATTAAATCATTTAGACTAATATTCTTTAAAATCAACTCGAAAAGTTCCAGTAGCCACCATCTTGTTGTTTTCTCAATTCCCCGACTCCGACTCTATTTCAATATAGATACACATTGCACACTGGATCCAACAACTGTACAACTTGCTTAAAGTTATTCAAACAGCCACTATCAGTTTCATTTATATATCAACGAATTGTACTGTACTGTCGGAAGACCAGTGCTCTGGCGATGACAAGAGATAGTATTCGATGAATAAAATACATTTGAGCAAAAAAAAAGTCTATTGGATGATATATATAGATATCACCAGTACACCTACTAGATCCCCCGGTACATTGCCTTACAAATAGCTGCGGTCACGTGGGACATAACTGCACCAGCATCAGCACTTAACAGGTTAGGTGGCAGCTGGGTCGCCTAACCAATAGTCCATATGTCTGCACCTGAAAGGGCTGCAGGTTCCAAGCCCATCCAGCAATCCGCTTTTAACTTATGGTGCAGTCACACTACGATGCAATAGCCAACGTGAGTCCGACGTGGACGACTTTCGAAAACCCCGACGTGATATGCAAATACGGGGCCAAGTTGGACGACACCGCGGCGTGGTCGACGTGGGTGTAACGACGGTATAACATTGTCAGAAGGAGAGAGGACATAGAAGTACTATTAGTGGTACTAGTAGTACTATTTGTGGTGCTAGTAGTATTATTAGTGGTACTAGTATTACTATTAGTGGTACTAGTAGTATTATTAGTGGTACTAGTAGTACTATTTGTGGTAGTAACACTAGTCATAAAAGTAGCACTTGTAGTACTAGTAGTACTAGCACTAACACTAGCACTAGTATTACTATCACTAACACTATCACTAGTAGCACTAGCAGTACTAGTAGTAACATTAGTAGTACTATTAGTGGTACTATTAGTGGTACTAGTAGTACTATTAGTGGTACTAGTAGTACTATTAGTGGTACTAGTATTATTATTAGTGGTACTAGTAGTACTATTTGTGGTAGTAACACTCGCCATAAAATTAGTATTTGTAGTACTAGTAGTACTAGTAGTACTAGCACTAACACTAGCACTAGTAGTACTAGCACTAACAATATCACTAGTAGCACTAGCAGTACTAGTAGTAGCAGTAGTAGTATTATTAGTGGTACTAGTGCTGGTACTAGTAGTACTATTAGTGGTACTAGTAGTACTATTGGTGGTACTAGTATTAATATTAGTGGTACTAGTAGTACTATTAGTGGTACTAGTAGTAATATTAGTGGCACTATTAGTACTATTAGTGGTACTAGTAGTAATATTAGTGATACTAGGAAAAGTAGTACTATTTGTGGTACTAGTAGCACTTATAATACTAGTAGCACTAGGAGTAGTAGTGGCACTAGTAGCACTGGTAGTACTAGTAGCACTAGTAGTGCTATTGGTATCACAAGTAGAACTAGTAGTAGCACTAGTATCACTAGTAGTACTAGTATCACTAGTATCACTAGTAGCACTTCTAGTACTAGCACTAACCCAAGCACTAGTAGCACTAGCACTAGAACAACCAACCAACCAGACGACGTGGTCATAACGAGAGCCTAACGTGACCGTGAGCCTAATGTGACCGAGAGCCTAACATGACCATAACGTGAGACAAACGTCTTATCAACTCATCGAGCTACGTCAAAGTTTTTTCAACATGTCCAAAACCTCGACATCCTCCGACGATAGGCGACGAGAGTGAACGTGATGTGACGAGAGCTTAATGTGACTGTAACATGACTTTAACGTGGCTCGACGAAATGACGAAAAGTCACCCACATCGAAGTCATGTTGGCCATTACGTCGTGGTGTGACTGCACCATTAGGGTGGTCATTCCGCAGACTCATACAATATGCACTTACTAGCTGTGTGTATGTGTCTGGTCACATATCAACCGTTCCCATATACGGGACCCGGTGGACGAATCAGTAAGAGGACTGAGTTCCTATGCGCATGGTCGTGGGTTCGAATACTTGCAGAATCAACCTAATGATTTCAGACATTTAAAACATTTAAGACATTTTTTATTCATAATTTCTATACATTATTCCATAAACATTCTATTCTGTCAATAATATGGTCATGGTGCCGGAGGCCTGATTTCCCAGTGGGGCAGCACTATACAATCGCCATGAATGCGTACTGCCAGAAGTCGGTACCCGTCCTGATATGACTTTAGATGTTGCTAGGACGTAATACAACAACAAACAATGTTAACAATAGAAATTACAGGAACAGTGTAACCATTACTGATTTCCAAAATGTATAGTTTGTCCTGGCTCGAATGTCACTCGGAATTATTCAGATAAGGGACCAAGGACTGGTTTGTTAAGTATCAAGACAATATATGACTGAGTAGGGTATTCGGTGATGGTCCACTCTCGCACGCGGACAGCATAATAAATTTGCCATGCGTGCACGCTGTCACAGATCGGTACCCATCCTGACATGACCTCCGATGTTGCTAAGATGTAAAACATCCATAAACAAACCCTGGCCGCCAAAACTGATTTCAGAGTCCACTGCTTCCAGAGCTTCCTCGCTAAGCAAATCTCCCGTCGAATAAAACGATAAAGTGGCATAGTCCGACGGTTTTTAGTTTCTGTCATTTTTCTGAGATAACTATTTGTAGGTTGATCATTATAATTTGACACCGACACCGCATATGAGTTTAAAGTTGGATTTATTTCTTTTCAAATAACAAGTCTCTAGTAAGCACATGTTGATTTTAATAAGCACATATTAAGTTTCAACGAGATAAGCACAATGAGATAAGCACAATGAGTTAAGCACAATGAGGTCAATAAACTTTAACCCTTAGCCCTAGAGAATATTAGCAGGGGTCGGTGGGATGGCAGTTCAAAGCCAGCTAGTGTCCTCCTGTGGCCATGCCAAAGTGAGCTCACCGCGGCTAAGTCAGTCCTTATATAGGTGCTGGGGCCCGTAGTTTGAGTGGGCGACTGCAGATGGCAGGTCAGTAAGATAGAGTTAGCATTTCGAAGTATTTCGTATTAAAGTACGAATATATAGGTGGCACTGACGCACAAGTCATAAGGTAGTTTCGCCATTACTAGATAGGTGGCAGCATAAGTATTATCTTAACGCTATGAGGCTATGGTGGCGATCGAATGCCAAATTACCCGTGTTGCTGAGCATCACAAACAACGTGCCTTACTTTAATTTGAAGTAACTTTTATTATAGATGGCTAACTTTTGAGGTATGTCAAGTACAAACATGTAAAATTATTTTCGGTAAGCACGCCAAAACTCTCACATCATAAGCTTCAGGAGAAACATATTCTACTAAAGTGACTCACTTTTCTTTTCTATGCAGACACAAATGTTTAAGAAGTGCATCAGTATCTAAGTTAGATATGTAGAATCAATTATTCTAGATAATTGTCTTGATTTAGAAAATTTGATATTTCATCGGCCTATGCAGCTTTAACTAATCCAAATTGAACTTCAACATTGAACTTGCCTTAATATACATGTAGAACTTTGCCATATGTGTGTTCTGAATTCTGCTGTTCCCTCAGAAAGAACTGAAACTACAACCCAGCTCAATGACTCGTAACTTCACCTCACCTTGGTGAATATACATATATATATATATATATATATAGGTAAAATTGGAGGTGTGAAGTGGTCAGTGCGGACGTTTGGAGAAGACTGACCAGCTTTGGTGGCTCCGGAAGACCCCAGGATAGGGCCTGGCCATGATGGCTGGCAGGAGTTGTTATATAGGCTGGAGGGGGGAAGATGGCTTCCCCCCTCCCCCCCCCCACCCCCCCCCCCCACCACCACCCCCACCACCACCACCACCACCACCACCACCACCACCACCACAGTAGTGGCAGGGGGGGAGGGCTTCGGCCTTGAGCCTGCCATGTCCAGCAATGACACCGAATGAGCGACCTCACTCATTCAAGACATTTGCTACAACACTTTCTATATATAAAGTGTTAATTTCTCACCCACCCATTTCCAATAGCGATACTTCTTCCGGAAAGCCTAACGTCGATGTATGTACATCTTCTCCACAGACGGCTCTTAGAATAATGTGCCACACTTTATCTGATTATGGGCGCTCTTGTCCACTTCCGCTCACGGTGGCGCCACCAGGCGGGCGTTCCGCTAATTGACGTGGTAGTCTCTAGTTAACGCGAAGTGAGGCCGGCCCGCGGTCACTCAACCCCTGCCCAAGTCGGCGCATAACCGCGTCTCGCACCGCACAACCGGATACTACCACCAGGGGGCTGCACCGCGCGATCGAGTCAGTCAGCGCTCACAACAACAAAAATGCCACTATTTTTATCTGTCTGGAAAGTAGCGTTTCTCTGTCTTAATTATTTTTGTTTTAACGCAGCCTCTATATTTGATTGGCTGTCGTGGTTTCTTAGATTCACAAACTGTGAATTTTGAATTTAGACCGGGAGAATCTTAAGTGCGGTTTGTTTGAACGGAAGCATCTATAAATGGGATGTCAAGTTAATTGGTTCTTCGTAGAATAATCGGTTTGAGCAAACTGGATGACTGGGGGACCCTGACTGGTCCCCCGGCATCAGGGCGAATCAGAAAGAGGATCTTAATCGATTAATGGCATGGGTTCCTTAGAACATGTATTACCAACCAATAGGTACCCTGTTTGGTAAATAAGACAAGATGCTTTTAATACCACTAAAATGCTTTGAATACCACCAACATTGTTGGGTACCACCAGAATGCATCGAAGATCATCTAGAATATGTTGATGTAATGGTAGCTATTCACAACACAATATAATATGTTCAGCGCTATGCCAGGTCAGTGAATGAATGGGTTGGCGTCTGGCAAATGATGCGTGGATAAATAACAATAGCGATTGCCAATGCGTTGCTGGGAAGTCTTGTTCCTGAATGGGATGCTTGGCCTTTCATCGGGTAGTGTGCTTGAGTAAATCCCACCGGTGGTCGTGTGATGGTAAGTACCACCAGAGGGCGTGTCTGTATAATAATATAATACTGTGTCCATTCAGCATTTTGTTGCAGCAGTAAGCACCCTGACGTATGGATTTATTAAATAAAGTTCGCTAATCCGATGAAAACTAATTTTCGAAGAAAACCCATTTATCTAGATGTCATCTTCCTTCTGCAATTTGTACTTGTTCAGCATTTTGAAGTGCACACATTGGGCCTGAGTTTAAAATGGTTACCTACTCTCTCCAGTGGAAGTACAATCTGATCTCACTCGACACCACGATATCAATGGCATTTCATTGACCAGTGATAAGGAATTCGGTTCAAAAGCTCCCGCCACATTATTCATTTCTTTTGAGTGGGTGGGGGAAAGTGGTATACTGATAATAGGGTACGTGGTTTCAGCAACGAGAATGAGAAACAACTCAAAGCTCTGGATGGAAAGGGTGGGTGACTGAATGGTCATTACATTTATTAATTCAAGGTCAGCACGATCCCGGAAGATTGATTGCAGTGTCTATGATGACCTTGATTCTAGCAGAATGCTTAGTTCATAGGTTGGTTGGTTATTGGGGTTATACGTCCTTGCAACATCTAAGGTCATATCGGGATGGGTTTAATAAGGAAGTATATAATCAACTATGCAGGTATTGCAGGTATAGAAATACCTCAGGGAGTTTGACGCCCCTGCCCTGCAGAGTGGTAAACCACTGCCTTGTGGTACAAGTTCTTGACAGAACCGAAGGCTAAGGGAGCAAACCCTAAACAGAAAACTATGTCACTGTGGCAGCATTAAGGGCGGCAAACTCTGGCTAAGGTTTGCTCCCTTAGCCAGAACCGAAGGCTAAGGGAGCAAACCCTGAACAGAAAACCATGTCACTGTGGCAGCATCAAGGGCAGTTGAGGTATGGAACTCCCAACATCTCCTGACAAGCCACTGCAGGGACAAATAGTTTTGCGCCTGTCTTGACATGTTCTTGCCGGTGTGAAACCTCTATTTTCTCCCCGAGAGAGTGCCGCTGGTAACTTGCAAAAGCCAGCAGCACTTCAACACTTTTGCAGGCAGCTTTCATGAAATGTAGAGACATTAAAACCAACTCATGGATGCAACTCTCACAGCAGAGAGCTAAATGGAGAGCGGCAGTCAAGTAATGAAAGCAGTCTTTGTTGCATCGCGACCGACAGCATGATGATGATGATATAATCAACTGTACGGCAAAATGGTAAGCAAAGTAAGCAATCATTTGTATTGTTATTTCAAACATATCATTTTTATTGTCATTTAAGTCATATAAACTGAAGTCAGCAACACCCGGTGTGTCTTGTTCCCCCACACCGCACCCTTTTCCTTGCAGGCTTTCACAATATCAATACCATCCCAAAGAGGGCAGTGCTTACGACTTGTCTCCTGGAGATCACCACGGTTGCCATGGGAACAAGGCTTCCTGGCAACACATTGGCAATCACCATTGTTATTTATCCATGCACCCTTTGGCAGCCGCCGACACATTCATTCACTGACCTGACATAGCGCTCCACATCTCATACAATGTGTCGCGTAGCTACCATCATGTCAGGGAGCTGCTACCCAGGTTTTCATTACAGTCACATGACCATGTGGTACAATAAGCTAGCCCTCACACTCACTAGGTACATTATTACAGACATATATATTGAATATTTATACTGCCTATCTGAGTAGTCTAGTTTTCACAGATGGTCGATAGATCAAACTGGCAGAGCGGATGGCATGGAGAATCAAAAATCAACCTTCAGATTAGGAGTGTCTTCAAAAAGAAAATGTGATGCTCTAACCATTCCATCACAGAGAACCCCACGTTTGCTCTAAATCTCATGTATAAAAAGGAAAACAAGAAAACACAAGAAAAACAAGAAGAACAACAAGAAAAAATAAGAGAAAAAGTAAACAAGAAGAAAAGGAAAAAATATTATATCATATATCCAAAATGGATGGTTGCGATCTAGAATTTGCAATGTGTCGCAGTAAGTGGTCCTTTTTCTGTTTTACTCGGATATATCAGAAATGTCACATTTAATTCGATTGCAATACTTTCCAACATGTTAACTTTGTGGGTGAATACCCCCCACCCCATCAACACACTTCCCCCCATGTGATTCACTCATGTGCCAACGCCAGTTGTGTGCCATTTACCTGCCTGCTTGGCTTGGACAGCCTGTTGCTCTCACGTGACTGTTGTATAAGTTACTATAACACTGAAGGGCCGGTCACCATACGTTAGTGGACGTAGTTGAATGTAGTGGAGGCTAACATAGTTCGCCGTAATTCAATGTAGTTCAACATAGTGCAACTTACTGGCATCCATACTTCTCCATGATGATAACATGATAATAACATCTGTGGGCCGTGAATTCCGATTTAAGCTTTGGACATGTTCAAAAGAGCACTACGTTTGAGGCAGACGTAGCCTCCGTGATGATAACGTACTCTAGCGTTCTCTAGTGTACTGTAGCATACCCTAGTGTCCTTTGACCCACACAAAACCTTGGCCATTCTCCCGTGGTAACATATCCATTAGTGGTCAAAGTTGAACATAGTTGAACGTAGTGGAGGGTAACATTGAACATAGTTGAATGTAGTTGAACGTAGTTGAATGTAGTTGGACGTTGTGGGATATGTACCATAACGTACCAGGATCCATACCGCAACGTATTTATCCGTACCATTAGGTGGGTCATCCCTGAGGTATTGCAATACCTCAGGGAGTTTGACAACCCTGCCCTGCAGAGTTGTAAAGCACTGCTTTGTGGTACAGCTTCTTGACAGAACCGAAGGCTAAGGGAGCAAACCCTGAACAGAAAACCATGTCACTGTGGCAGCATCAAGGGCAGTTGAGGTATGGAACTCCCAACATCTCCTGACAAGCCACTGGAGGGACAAATATTTTGCGCCTGTCTGGACATGTTCTTGCCGGTGTGCGACCTCGATTTGCTCCCTGAGAGAGTGCTGCTGGTAACTTGCAAAAGCTAGCAGCACTTCAACACTTTTGCAGGCAGCTCTCATGAAATGTACAACCGCAGAGTGGCAGTCAAGTAATGAAAGAAGTCTTTGTCACATCGCGACCAACAGCATGATGATGATTATGAGGTGGGTCATCTGTACCTTAACATACCTTAACGTATTTGAATGCAGCGACAGCACGTTTCACCCACATTTCACCCATGTTATTCTATCTACGTTCACTAACGTATGTGTGACCGGCCCTTGAGTGCTGTGTACCTCACTTTAACCAGCATTTACGTTCCGTTAGTACAAGCTCCTCGGCTCCAGGATGGAAATAACTTCCGATTACTGTGCAGATAGGGAAGCAGTCGAGCCTTCCTCCGTCGGATTAAGTCAGGAGTTTATTTCCGGGACCACCGGCGGTCAGATTCACAAACAATTCATCGCCAACTTTCGCTGATGTAGTTAGTTGGTTGTTGAAGTTTGACGTGCTGGTAAAATTTAAGGTCATATCATATATGTCTGCACTAGCCTGCACTGTTCTCAAAAGCAAGTTGCCACACAAAGAGCTAGCGGTGGAGAGGGGATTGCAATAAGATGCCGAGATAGACTAACGGTTAGGATGCTAGTACCAGAATGGCTCAAGAATAGGTTCGAATCCCACTCTATGCGCAATGTTTTCTTTGTTTGTGTCACGAGGGGGTGATGAAAATGGGAAATATTGCGCCTAGAGCGGGACTCAAACCCATATCTCTTTGTATTCCGGGCCAGTGTGCTAACCATTACACCACCTAGGCTCCCTGATATCAACACACTACCCACGCCTACCTGTCTAGGTGGCTCCTTGCCTGAGAGGTCAGTGCAGACTACTACATTTGTATCTCCTCCACGACACTGGTTTCCATGAACAGGGCGAACCTTGCTGATAAAACTCCCTCACCCCTCCAAAAAAAACAAGTAAACCAGCATCCCCGACAACTCCACCCCACCTCCCACCTCTCACCTGTCCCTCCCATCCCCTCTGAACTCCCACCTCTCGCCTCCCCCTCCCACGTCCCACCTCCCATTCCCACCTCCCGTCCACCTCCGCCAGCCCTCCCACTCCCCTCTCCCCCACCGCCTCCCCCTCTCTTTCCCCCAGCCCCTGCCCCTCCCGCTCCCACCTCCCCCTTCCCCGCCCCCTCTCCTTCCCACTGCCACTCCCCCTCCTAGCCCATACCTCCCCCTCCTCCTCCACGTCCCCTCCCCCCCCTGCCACCACCTCGTCAAACCTACCTCCCTCGCTCACCTCCCATATCCCCCTCCAATCTCCCCCTCCCAATTTCCCCCTCCCACCTCACCCTCTCCAGTTCCCCTTCCGTCCCTGTCCCGCTATTCATTTCCCCTCCCCCTCCCCTCCCATTTTCCCCTCCCTCCCCTCACACATCACCACCTCCCTCCTCCCAACTCCCCCCCCCCATCTCCCAACTCCACCTCCCCTCTCCCATCCCCCCATCCCCACACCCCCCTCCTTCTCCCCTCCCCTCCCTCTCCCCCTTAATCACCCTCGTCACCTCCCACCTCCCCGGCCCACCACCCCTTCCCACCTCCCGCTACAACCATCCCTCCTCGCTCCCCCACCCACCTCCTCCCTCATCCTCGTCACTGACTGGAAGCCAACATGTGCGTCCGAGCGCCCCCTGGTGGGTATAGCGCACACACCACTTGGACGTGATCGATATCAGGTTAGCCCCATCGGGCAAGAATCGGCGCCTTCTCAGCACTGTGAAATATAAGAAGTCGTCTGCTTTTCACATGTCAACCAGAATAAAAAACTGTCCATATATGCAGATGCTATGTGTAGTTAACAAATTGCAACGACAGGCGGTGGTGATACATGTCGTCTGCTCTGAAGGCGGTGCCAGGAGACGAGATTTTATCCTTTTGGCGGGCTTTTCTTTTCTGTGTGGAGCGATTCGTGGCACTGGAAGAGTTAAGTCTCCCGCCTGCCATCGCTTGCACGCCCGGCTCTAATAGTACTACACATTATGACTAATGATGGTGTCTAGCCACCAGCTCAGCCAAGGCGTGTGATGTTCCCGAGAGGGGTGTTCATTGTTTCCCAGCATCACACCATCTCTAGTGACCGTTCGCTGCAATAAACTAAATATAGTTTAAAAGCAATGTTTATTATATGTATATAAATATATCATGGCACTGGAAGAGTTAAGTCTCCTGCCTGTCATTGCTTGCACGCCCGGCTCTACTAGTACTAAACATTATGACTAATGATGGTGACTAGCCACCAGCTCAGCCAAGGCGTGTGATGTTCCCGAGAGGGGTGTTCATTGTTTCCCAGCATCGCACCATCTCTAGTGACCGTTTACTGCAATAAACTAAATATAGTATAAAAGCAATGTTTATTATATGTATATAAATATATCATGGCACTGGAAGAGTTAACAGTCTCCTGTCTGCCATCGCTTCCACGGCTGGCTCCACTACACATTATGACTAATGATGGTCACTAGCCACCAGCCCAGCTAAGGCGTATGAAGTTCCAGAAAGGGGCATTCATTGTTTCCAAGCATCGCGCCATCTCTATTGACTGTTCACCGCAATAAACTAAATTTAGTTTAAAGGCAATGTTTAATATATATATATATGCAGTTGGGCCAAGATAAAAAGAACAACAAGAATAAAGTGGTTGAGAAAGAAGATACATTCTCTGGCAGGGATTTATTAATTGAGTGTCCAAAAGGGTCTATAGGCAATAAAGACCAGACCCAGCTGGTAAACGGTGGTGAGAGCCCCTCACAGATGTCGTCGATGCCGACAATACTGTAACTACATGGGACCATTAGATCAGATATAATGAGTATAGTATGGGGAACTGAAGATAGATAGTGTCCTAGTTCATATTCCCATAATATATTATAGAACATATATAAATATAGATGACAACCCATACAATACCTGGCCTTCTGGACAACTAAGTATACACATTAACTATAGTTAAATATCCAACAAAGATCTGGGGAGAGATACCCACTTGTGACAGTGGGAATTCATACATGCTGGCTTTATAGCGCTGCTTCACGGATATACCACTGACATATCAGTGGAATCATTATTATTAACTTTGTCGCGGGGGGATGACAATGGGAAATATTGAGTCTAGAGCAGGATTGGAAACCCCACCTCTTGCATTCCAGGCCAGTGTGATAACCATTAAATAACCTAGGCTCCCTGGTGGCATCACCCTACCCACGCCTACCTGGCTATATGGCTCTTTGCCTGAGAAGTCAATGCAGACTACTACACTCAACCTCCTGGAATTGGAGGTCTTTCATAGGGTAATTGGATGCTTACAATTACATACATACAGGCAATGCACTTACATATTACATACACAGGGTAGGTTCAACAACCACACAGTGCATAATCTGTACAGGATCATGGCCAGGCCATCCAGTGCCATGGAGGCGAGGACAATGGGAAATATTGGCCTAAAGCGGGAATCGGACCCACGCCTAGCTGTCTAAGACAAGAATAGGTCAATGCAGACTACTGCCCTATTATATCTCACTCAGTCACATTATTACTCATACTCAGCAAATCAATCCTCGTTATAGCAAAGGACCAGACTTACCCGTACAGCAGGTTTACCCTGGCAAGTATAAATTCTGTAGATCTTGATTCAGGGTCATGTCACGTGACAGCCGCACCGGAAGTGAATGCTCTACCAACCACTAAAGCCGTCCCATATGGTCTGTTGGCAGTGACAAGTCTCACCAATATCCGGTCTTTAATTAGTCGGCGCCTGATTAAAATATTTCATAGCATAAAAAAAGTGTTGAATGTAATCAGCGTCCGTCGGGAATGACACAATGTTCCTGAGGACGCAATGCTAATATAGCAAACAGAGTTTTTTTAATAGAACTCTTCTACATTATTACCGCCTCAATTCTGTCCTATGTATATTGCAAAGACGTTGGGAGTATTGGCAAAACCACTCGGAAATGACAAAGAGTGTCAGTTGTCTATTTAGTATGTTGCTAGTAAATATTATTTCGTCCACGACCTATGTAATACTCTAGTATGCATCGTAAACTCTTCAAATCAACTGAATAAAAAGTCCCCAAAAGGCCTGATAATGGCAATTTTAAATGTAATAGAATTTCCATTTGGAAATATTATCGTGTTAATATTCTATTTTCTTTATTGCAATATTAATTTACTCAATTGAATAACATTATATATAAGCTCTTTAATATTGTAGTAGTCTGCACTGACCTCTCAGGCAAGTAACCACATAGACAGGTAGGTGTGGGTAGTATGGTGATATAAGGGAGCCTAGGTGGTGTAATGGTTAGCACACTGGCCTGGAATGCAAAGAGATGTGGGTTCGAGTCCCGCTCTAGGTGCAATATTTCCCATTTTTATCACCCCCCACAACACTGGTGCCATGACCAGGATCCTGTACAAGCTACACAATGTATAGTTGTTGAACCTACCCTGTGTATGTATGTGTTAGTGCATTGCCTGTGTGTATGTAATTGTAAGCATTAAAACACTTACAATTCCAGGGGGACGAGTGTAGAAGTCTGCACTGACCTCTCAGGCAAGTAACCGCATAGACACATAGGTGTGGGTAGTATGGTGATATCAGGGAGCCTAGGTGGTGTAATGGTTAGCACACTGGCCCGGAATGCAAAGAGATGTGGGTTCGAGTCCCGCTCTAGGTGCAATATTTCCCATTTTCATCACCCCCCACGACAATATGTTCTTCATTTATTGGCAACCAGACCAAATAAGACTGCTAGGTTTCAGACGATCAGAATCATATATTATAAAATATTCCTTTGCGGTTTCAACATGAATGAAATGGAATCTCTAGTGAGCTGCTTTAAAAGACGGAGTGATTACATGTATATAGTCCAATAACAAAGTCGGCCTTGGTACGCTTGTTTTGGATGCAATGGTGACCAGAAACTATACCAAACCTATTTCTTTGGTTAGTGAGGCTTTATGTCTGAGCAACATCTATCTCCCTATCAGGACGAGTACTGGCTTGTGCCACTGTGCAATGATGGTGACATCATAGCACTTTCCTATTGGGTGACGAGGCCGTTGGTACAATAACCTGATACCTGGCTCAGTCACATTATCCTCATATTGAGCAAACCGGACACGGTGACCTAATTGTTAGAGCGCAGGCCTCCCATGTGGGTGATCGGGAGTTCAATCCCCAGTCGAGTCAAACCAATGATGTACTAAATTGATTTTTGTTCCTTCCTCGCTTGCCGCTCGGCATTAATAGGATAGAGCAAGGACTGATTAGCTCAGTTGTCAGGATAATGTGATTGAGTGGGATATCAGGTCATGGTGATGGCGGCCTGATGACCCAGTGGGGAAGCACTATAAAGCTACCATGGGTGCACACTGTCACAAGTCGGTGCTCATCCTGATTAATTTTTTGATTTTTGATGGGGTGTTTATGCTGTCCATAGCATATAAGCTCGGATGATCGAGCTTGTTTTCAATGCTGGGCAGTTATCGGTCTGTGGTTCTTAAGATTATGGTTTGTGGTTAGTGATCTATGTTAGTTTTTTTTTGATTTTCTTGGTAAGAGTGTTCCTCTTTTTATTTTGTTCTACAGTTAATTCTAGACTAGTCTACTCTATTTACATATTATAGGCTTGTATGTAATAGGTAGTTGGTTTATGTTTGAATTTGATGTTATCTGGCTGTTTTCTGGCAGGGCATTACATTTCTTGGGCTGTCCAGCTTGTGGGCCATGACATATCACATGCCCCCTTGTGGAACAGCTTAGAGAGGGTTTCCTGGTTTTATTTTGCACAGATATTTTTTGTATGTTTTTAGGTCAGGAATTTGTCATTCATTTAGGTTTGTGCATTCCATACTTTGGCAGCCATTTCCAGGGGGCTTCTTTCATGAGCTTTGATTTGGCTTCTGGTCTGCCTTAGTAGAGATGCATTGTTTGACCTTAGATGTTGCCCGGATGTAAAACTCCAACAACGGTCATCGTATTGAGCAAACCAGTCCTAATCCTATTCCAGTAAAGCTTGGTGCCATAGTAGGTAGCAAGTAGGACCAATTGCATAAATCATTGGTTTGATTAATGTGGAATTAGAACCCGCCACCTTTCGTATGTGAAGTCAGCCAACACTCTTACCAATTCGATGAAGGCGTTTGGTAGCAATCGTGTGTTACCATTTACAAACTGTATTAGATGGAATGGTTGGCCAATGATTAGTTAAAAGCTGGGGATGTTGATGTGGGTGGTCGGGTGGGTGAAGTGGTCGGTGGGTGGGTGGAGATTGGATGGGTGCCAATCAATGCAATGCGAGTCTGATCTTAGAGCGTCCTCACGTGAACCAACTCATAACCAGCTATCTACTTTGATCGCCACCAGGGGGCCTGAGGGTAAAACTCCTGCACATACAATGCACTACATGAATGGGTGATACGCGTGAATATTTATAGAAATATATATATATATAAGTATATATATATATATATAATTCAATACTCCCAGGAGAGGCCGAGCCGGGTTGGGCTGCGGTGGGCCGAGTTGGGCCGGGTTGGGCCGGGTTGGGCCGGGTTGGGCCGGGTTGGGCCGGGTTGGGCCGGGTTGGGCCGGGTTGGGCTGGGTCTGGGCCGGGGTTAGGCCGGGTTGGAAACTGAGGTTGTCCGGGGTAAGGGTGGAGGTCGGTGGACAGATGGTGGTGGCGCATGCGCATCGCCAGCAAACTGGATGTGGCCGGAAGTGTCCAGCACACAAAGCGGAGGGGTGTACAAGTACTCTAACAAGTTGGCCGCTCCGTAAGAAAGCACACTTCCCGCGCGGAAGGTCGGGGTTCGATCCAGGCTGAGTTAAAGCACTAACTAAAAATTTGATGCTTTTCACTACCAAATCTCGCATTTTGCATTAATAGGAATCGGCAAGGACTAGATCAGGATAATGTGGCTGAGTCGGATATCGGGTCATGGTCCCAGTGGCCTGGTCTCGCAGTTGGATAGTACTATAACATTCCCAAAAGTGTGTGCTGTTACAGGTCAATACTGTCTGTAATGATGTCGACCCGTTGTAGTCTGGTTAACGAGTGTTTATTAGGTTTTGATATCAGCCCGGTTACCCTATCGGGATGCGCATCATACCGGCGTCCGTAGGCTAAATAGTTATGCTTGCTTACATTACATACATTACATCTCCCTTTCACAGGAACCGACATGCAAATTGTACATGGTATTCAATTGTCCGAGTACATACTCATATAACTGACTGACTGCTATAATGCACATTGTCATGTTCGAATGTTCATGTTTTGTTTGCTGCAATAAAAACATAGTCACACAATATTCATATGTCTGGGTGCATCCTGGAATAACCCATGTTCAGTCAAGTGCAATATACAATGCAACAGGCATAATGCCTTGTATAATAGTTTGTGTCTGTTTGCTGAAATAAATACATGTCTTGAATAAATATGTTCAGTCGCGTTTGGCTTTGTTATAGTCTCTGAGCATCTC
The DNA here is from genome assembly GCA_030323885.1 of Branchipolynoe longqiensis. Taxonomy (NCBI): domain Eukaryota; kingdom Metazoa; phylum Annelida; class Polychaeta; order Phyllodocida; family Polynoidae; genus Branchipolynoe; species Branchipolynoe longqiensis. The sequence continues at coordinate 81,751,716 of CM059191.1, read as the reverse complement.
TTTTTTCTAATCAGCTGATAGCCAGTGCTGGCTTTAGAGTCCGATAGCTGATGTATGCCTTAGCCAATTTACAAAGTATACATTTAACATCGAGATTACATTGTTTCATCCTTTGGTTAGGTTTCAGATATTGTGAGACATTCCCACCGTGTGCTCCAAGTGAGCAGTTGTGTTTCCATTTCCCATCGCTCGCTGTGAGCCTGGTCTACCTTATCTCCTTTTTAATGAGGCTTTTTATTGATAAGGTTGTCGATATGGGTTTCTTATCTGTAATGGCTGTGTGTATTTCGCCTTAATGGCTGTTGGCTCAGTCACTCCCTACCTCTTTATCTTTATGCTTTCATTAATTTCTGTTATGTTACATTAGTGGTGATATGCATTTTGCTTTTACCTGTTTTAATGGTGGTTTAATCAATTTATCCCCATGTGTTCTACAGGTCTTATTTGCCTACCATATCTTGTTCTATATAATTGACTTTTGGCTGGTTGCTGGTTGTCATTGTTTTCAGCTACTTTAAAAATGTGTATTCTGTTTCTGCGTAATGTGTTGTTTTCTGTGTTCATTATTTCGTAATCTCTGTTTCTTGGGTTGTTACTCTTTGTTATGTGTCCTGATGCCCATTCTTTTGTGTGGTTTAGGTATTTTACTTTGTTCCTGATGCTTAGCAGTTTGTGTGTTTCTTTTGTTCTTTTGTCGAAGTATTTATTATTTTTTTGCTGATTTGTTATTATTTGATTTGTTTTAGATTTCCGTGGTTTTGGTTTCAATTGTTTTGCTTCTGTCAGGAGTTTTGGTTTTAGTTTGCAGCTCATGAGTAGTTGTGCTGGTGATGCATTCATGCCTCTCAAGCGTGTATTTCTGTAGTTTAATAATGCAATGTTCATGTCTTTGTTGTCGAGTTTGGCCTTTTTTTATCATTCTCTTTATTGTCTGTACATATCTTTCTACCTGTCTGTTGCTTTGTGGGTACATTGGGTTTGAGAAACAGTGCTTGAAATTGTTTTCTTTCGCAAATTCTTTATATTCTCCGCTTGAGAATTGCGGACCATTGTCTGATACTACCTTGTGTGATATGCCGTAATGGCGGAATACATACTTATATTCTTTTATGGTATTCTTACTTGACGTGCTTGTCATTTCAATGACTTCAGGGACTTTTAAATAGTTGTCTAAAATTAATAAGAATGTATCATCCTTTATCTGGAAGAGATCAATACCAATTTTGTAAAACGGTATGTCAGGTATTTTGTGATTGATTTGTGGTTCAGATTGCTGGAGATTTTTTTAACTTTAGCATATTTGACACTTGGCCACTTTATCTTCGGTTTGTTTGTCCATTCTGGGCCAAAGCATATAATCTTGCGCTAGCTGTTTGGTTTTGACTATCCCTGAATGAGCTTCATGCAGTTTGCTTAACATCACTTTTTGTAATGTTTTTGGTATTATTATTCTGTCACCTTTCAGTGTACTAAGTAGTAGATGTCGGGTGCTGTAATGGGCCTGTGGTTGTGACACTTCGCCGACCATTCTAGTTCTGTCTAGCACACATGGTAGATCTTTTAAGAGAAAAAATGTAACCCACAATGATTGTTTGAGGTGCCCCGATTATACACCTTCTACTCGGTGCTGCACCCCATTTTTGCATGAATTACATACAGTGACTGGTGCTGTACATTATACAGCAGGAGCCACTCCCTTAATTCTACAGGATCGGTGCTGTAACTAATACAGCACTGATCAAACTTAGATTATTGAGACTGTCAATTCTAATAGTAAGATTGCCAGAAGACCAGTGCTCCGGTGCTTACAAATGTCATATTCAGATGAATAAATACTTGACCAACAAAAAAAAATCTTTTGTATTGTGATTTTGTGTGAAATATGGTCTTATGTCATGCCTTACTTGGTTGTTTCGGTTAGGCCAGCCGGCCTGGATGACTCTTACTAACTCTTTTAGTGTATCATCTCGTTTGGTGTGTTGTTCGATGTGTTTAATGTTGACGTCTACCATGTTGACTGCTGCCATCAAAATTTTGGTGTCGAACAGGTTATTCGGTTCCATGTTGTTTACATACGCTCTGGAAAGGGTGTCTGCAAAATACATTTTTGATCCTTTTACATGTGTGACATTTAAGTTATAACTTTGCAGTCTCATTCTCATGCATTACATTCATGCTGAGAGTTTTTGCAACAGTTTAATCATAATGGCCACTATGGGTTTGTGGTCAGTCTCTACTGTGACTTCTTTACCATAGATATATTCATGGAATTTGGTGCATCCAAAACAGATTGCTAACAATTCTTTCTCAATTGCTGCATAATTACTTTGTGTATCATCCAAAGCTTTCAATGCCATAACAATCGGTTTTCTGTCTTGGAATAGAGTGGCCACAAGCTCCGATTTTGATGCATCTACTTGCAATGTTTTGTTCTAACCGGTGCGCCCGGCAATAGTGTTTTTAACTCGCCAAATGATTTTTTCTGCGCATCTTCCCAGTGCCATGCTGTCTCTTTGTGAAGCAAAATTTGTAGTGTCTTTGCAACTTTCCGTCATGTTTCAAATGAATTTACTTACATATACCATTATCCCCAAGAATCTTTGAATGGCTGGCTTATTATTCGGTGTGGGCATGTTAATAATTGCCTCGACTCGTTTGTTTGGCTTAAGGCCGGTTTGCCATAGGATGTGACCTACATAGTTAACTTGCATTGCACATATTATGGATTTATTTGGATTGAGTCATAGATCTACCTTTCTAGCTCTGTCTAGCACACATAATAAATTCTTGTTATGTTCTTCTACTGTATTTCCATATACTAAAATGTCATCTGTGATGACATTGACCCCTGGTAAGTCTTTTAGAATTTCATTCATTTTGTATGTTAGCATTAGTTTTTATGGTACCAATGCCATTAAAAATATCATCATATTTATTTACCATTTCTTTGGCCTTGTCATGGTCTGTTCGTGCAGCTCTGATTTCGTCCACTCGCGCTTTGAGGTTGAGTTTGACACACGCTTCTTTGCCAATGATGGGGCTGCCCTCTTTCGTCACTTGGAAACGTAGTTGCCTGCCATTCACCTTAATCGCCACCTCACCTTCCGGGCTGATCTTCTCGCCTGAGTAGGTGATGAGGCGGCATGTTGTCGGTTGTACTGTTATGTTCTCGATCCTTTTTATCAGTCCGATGGGTACGATATTGCTCTCAGATCCAGTGTCTAGTTTGAACGGTATGCTGGTTCCACCAATGTCGATGTCTGTGTACCATAGGTTCGTTCTCCCATTTTGTTGTCAGCTATCTCTCAAATGAAGAGCTTGTCCTCCCCATCCGACACATCGTCTGTTGAGGTTTCTACTTCACTTTCGGGGATGTTGTTCTGGTCTTCCATGATTTCGTTGACAGGTCTTGGTTTTGTAGCTTTTATGAAATGGCCTATCTCTTTGCATCCTGCACACTCTTTGCCTTTTGCAGGACACACTCCCATTGCGTGTAAATAGGCACATTTTCCGCAGTGTGTCGACTGTCTGTTTTGTGGGTCGTGTTGTGTCCAAATTCTTGTGTTTCTCCACTCGCGCTTTGCTATGTGGTCAACTTGGGCTTCTGCTCCTTCTTCTTTGTCTTTGCTTACATGTTTGGCAGTGTGTTTGCTCAGTCATCATGTCTCGATGCAGCGATCAAGTGTAAGCTTTGGGGTCTGGAGTAGTAGATCCCAAAGCTTGTTGTTTTTCCACACTGCATACAATCCTATCGCAAAGCATGGACTCTTCCTTGTCGTCTTTGCCACAATATGTGATTCTGATCTTCAGTTCGCATATAAATGTGTCCATCTTCTCATCACTTTGATTGTATGAATTGAACTGATACCGGACTACTGTACTATTCTTCTTGCCCTCACAGTATGTTTCAAATGCCTTTATGAGGGGCACTATCTTATCCTGTTCCGGTACCTGACTTTTCTTGTTTGGTATACTTTTTGGGCCTCTAGGCCCACCATGTGTATAAATATGGAGCACTGTACCTTCTCAGCTTTGTTGATCACACCTGCGGCTGTTGCACCTATTTGATATGCACTTATCCAGGTTTTCCAGCTCATGGCCATGTTCTCCTGCAAGTTTAGTGGCGCTGGTGGCTTCAGCCCCAATAACACCATGTTGCGTTGTCAGGCTGTGGACACATTGGAGTATGGTTAACGAGTGTTTATTAGGTTTCAATATCAGCCCAGTGCCCCTATCGGGACGCGCATCATACCAGCATCTGTGGGCTAATTAGATATGTGTGCATACATTACATACATTACACTGTCCTGGTATGACGTTAAATGGTAATACATAATACCGAAGCAAACTATGACCCAATATATCCCACTCAATCACCGTGATCCAATATCCCACCCACTCAGATTATCCTGATACTGAGGTAACCAATCCATTCCCCTTCCTTACTGCAAAGTGTCAGGCTATGTAGCGACAAGAATACATTTGGTAAGTGATTGGTTTGACACGGCCGGGATTCGGTCGCCCGTCCCCGTCTGTATGTAATGTCCAGGCAAGAAACAAGCGCATCCATTTTTCTTTTACTGTTTGTGACCCACCAATCATAAACAGCAACTTTCACTTTAAGAAAATCTAAGTCTGGCTAGGACTAATCCACATTATACCAGCATCCACACTGGCTAGACTCATGACACAGACACATTCGAGAGGCCACTGCAAATAAAGTAACCTTGTATAGATCTACGCCCCCCTCCTTGCAAGAAGGATTTTTATGAACAGACAAGCCAACTCTTAGATCCAGCGCATGATTATCGAATGAATATAAAATGCAATCCTAGCATACAAATATATGACGCTAAGAGAAGTAAATCCTTAATAAGAATCCACGTCCATCCTACCAAGATCGTTGATTTATCCTCAACAGTACCAGCATATTATTCACAACACCTGACACTGATATATTAACACAGTGCTATATGTGTTCAAACACCCACTTCCCATGTATTAATTCTGAATCATTACTCCCGAAACACATTAACTAACACTAATCGATACTTATTATTGCAGATCTAAGCTACCTGTTTTGTGATGTTTTTGGAATGAGTTCCATCATCACCTTGCAGTGCCCCTGAAATTCCAATGATATATTGGATGAGTACTGGCAGAACGGGGATGAGAAAGTACCTTCCACCAAACACCGAATTAGGTGCATCCATCAATGTCGCAGAGTTACTTCTAAGTTCTATATGCATATGTTACTAATAATACTATTCCATTTGCTAAATAGATAACAGAAACAGGTGCTATTAATGTACAAACATTAAATTAGTTTACTTAGGGTGATGTATAAGGTTTAATTATATCTGGATTGCAACTGCCAGAATAATGGCGAACAGACAACTCAAAAACAGTTTAATACTAAACCCTGATATCTGACACACTGAATACAATGCATATGCCTTTAAAATACATGGTCAGCTGATATTATCTTGTAGTCCGATGGTTTTGAATTTCTGTATTTTTTCTGAGATAAATATATTAGATCGATCACTAGTATCTACTTTACATTAGTTCAAAGTTACTTTTATTTTAAATGGTAAACTTTTGAGATAATTTGAGTGCAAACATGGAAAATTAGTTTTGGCAAGCTTGCCAAAACTCTGACACCATAGACTTCTGCAGTAACAGGTTCTGTTAAATTCACTCAGTGTTGCCTTCTATGCAGAAACAAATGCTTAATAAGTGCATCAGTATCTAAGTTGGATATGTAAAATCAAATCTAGATAATTGGTTTTGTTTTGAAAATTTGATATTTCATCGGCCTATGCAGCTTTAATATTCGATATATCTTAACAAAATGTTCATATTCCAGAAATATTAACTTAATTGAACTTAGAAGAGGCTATTCGAACTCAATCTTAGTTAGTAAGTCCTGATCTGCTCAGCACCATTAACCTGAGCCCGAAAACCAGATGGCTTATTATTACTCGGTGTGTAACGTCACATAGCGAGCGAATGTAACGGTGGACTTAAATATGGTATACGTCATACTCAGAAGGCTTTAAATTCAATATTAGCTATAATACAGTTTGCATTACCTTCAACATCATTAAGTATCATATGCCTATGTCTTTGCTCAAATTGATGAGGGTCATTAGGTCTAAATGTCACCAACAGGCGCAGTTCAATTAAGGGATATTAAGACTACAATTTGACCCTAAATACCTTTGTTTCAAGTATCACATGCCTACATCTTTGTACAAATTGATGAGCATCATTAGGGCTAAATGTCACCAACAAGCGCAGTTCAATTAAGAGATAATAAGACTACAATTTGACCCTAAATACCTTTGTTTCAAGTATCACATGCCTACGTCTTTGTACAAATTAATGAGGGTCATTAGGGCTAAATGTCACCAACATGCGCAGTTCAATTAAGAGATATTAAGACTACAATTTGACCCTAAATACCTTTGTTTCAAGTATCACATGCCTACGTCTTTGTACAAATTGATGAGGGTCATTAGGGCTAAATGTCACCAACAGGCTCAGTTCAATTACGAGATATTAAGACTACAATTTGACCCTAAATACCTTTGCTTCAGGCTATGTACATAATGCCTAGTCACAATTTACACTGCTGATTGTGAACAACTAAAGTTGACCCGATCATGTTACTACTGCCCCTTGAAGATGTCACCACACGTCTAGTGTCAAGAGCCATTTATACTAAGGAAATTACATGAACACATCGTGTTAATCATCAAATATTAAATCAGTCTATTGTTACCGGCAACAATTGATACTAACCAGCCTTAACTAGTGAGCAGGATTCAGTATTTGAGGCAATTATGTTTAAACTGGTTTGTGTACAAAGATCAGCTTTCAACCTTCAGGCAAAACGTGCATCCCCATGGGAGTGGGTGCAAGTGAAACAGTAGCATGGTAGCATTGACAGTCTTTCAGCTAAAACACACATACTGCACTTACTACAAGCTGACTACATTAGGCAAGTGACAGACATTCCACTAGAATGTATACATACGCTTATTTGCGAATTTCCTCAGCAAAAGACCGTGTTTGCAGTCAGGGCAGACGACCAAATAATATTGACGCTGGGCAAGGCTGTGAGATAATTATGCGCATCGACCGTGCTTGTTCACACGCCAGCAAATGGCGCACACTGCATCGTTGTAAGGCGGGACCTGGAAGGAAGAGGGTTGGAGGTGGTGGCCGCAATGGCGGGTTGGTTGGTTGTTGGAGTTTTACATCCTGGAAACATCTAAGGTCATATCAGGACGGGTACTGACTTGTGACAGTGGTTTGTTGGTTGTTGGAGTTTTACGTCCTGGCAACATCTAAGGTCATATCAGGACGAATACTGATGTGTGACCGTGAGCACGCATGGTAACTTTATAGTGCTTCCCAATGGGAGACCAGGACGCCAGCACCATGATTTGATATATCCCACTCAGTCACATTATCCTGACACTGAGCCAAACGTTCCTTGCCCTACCATATTAATGTTGAGCGCCTAGCTAGGAAGTGACAATGCTTAAGTCATTGCTTTCACTCTACCAGGGTTCCTACCCCTCGGTTCGAATCCCACGATCTACCAATACGGGAGACGGACGCTCAACTCATTCAGCCATCCCTTCTGGTTCCTTGCAAAGGAGCTAGGGTTAGTAAGGTGCGGGAGAAGGGGAGATGCTGGTGAAAGAGACAACGACTCACCAGCACCACACACTTCCTGAGCCCCTTTGACCCCTTCTTCCCAACGCCACTCCCTATCAACTGTAAAACACCACCACCAGCATGTAAAATACCAATATGCAATCTCCAAATGCATTGGCGACGATTAGAGTTGAATTGGGCGCTTAATTTGACTGGGATGTGTCAGCAATCCATTCAATGTACAATTTCTTGTCGCTGCATTTTACCCTGATGTGAGGATTCAATAGCCATATTGTCGCAAACACTCCACAGATGCTTGTTGGTAACCTGTCCTTTTTCCTGCCCTCTAGGCAAATGAGCAACAAAAAAACACCGCTAAGAAAATGGACGTGGGTGGGGTAGGCCATATTGAACTACACTCAGCGGGCAGCACAGTATGGAGCCTGCCCATATGGGGAAATGACCGACACCTCCGAGTTCCCAAACCCCATATCTCACGGAGCCTCCTCCTGCTACCAATGTACACCCCACACCTCTCCACACCCACAACCACACTCACATACTCCCACCTCTGAAATACCACCATCACTGGCAGTACACCCCCACACGTCCACACACCCACATACTCCCACCTCTGAAATACCACTTTCCCTGGCAGTACACCCCCACGCCTCTACACACCCCACACCCACAGACCTCTACTTCTGAAATACCACCATATCTGTAACAGTGTGTAAGTAACAACCATTTTGCAATCAGGGGTTTTCTGGCACACTGGTGTACTATCTAAGGACAGGGCATGGGTGAAAGGATGCTGTATCAAACCACAATGGGATGGGATCCTCTCCCACAGGCTTGTATGTGATCTGCATAGATGTACATAGTAGGCTAAGTTATCATATACAGGGTAGGCGTTAGGAAAAAAACAATTTGAAAATTCAAATAAAGTAATATAGAAACTACTAACACCCAAAACCGCAAAGGTTGGCCTGAGAAAGCTCAGGTAAACACTCCTGAGTGCGGGACCAATCCAGTATCACAGCTGTCCAGCATTGAAAACAAGCAGCCTCACAGGAGCTTATACGTTATGGGCAGAATGAAAAAACTTGTCACAAAGAAAAAACTAAAGAAAATCAGTATAATGCTCTGTTGATAAGCCTGGGGCTTACAGTTGACACATCTGCTTAATTTGTGCTTATCTTCTTGGCAATCTGTCCACTTTGTGAAGTGCATTCGCTACATTGACCACGCTGTCCTTATTCAATATCCATCAGGCGTCTGGCAGGGGGCGAGGGTCATTCTTTATGTTAAAGGTGTTTCCGTTTCTCCCGCCCAGTGACAGAACACCTCCCTCCCTCCAAAAAGACAGACACGCGGACAACAACATCCCTAGCCATATTGGACTATGCTGAGTGGACAGCGCGCTACGGGGTCTCCATTATTCCCACCATGGGGGGTGGGGCTTCTCACTCAAAGTGACACTCACACATGGATTGGCTCCATCTGCGCATACGCCTGTGTTTGCCCTTGCACCTGCCCCTGCATTTATGCCCGCGCCTGTATCGGCCTTGCACCTTTGTCTATGCTTCTCTCTGCATATGTGCCTGTGTATGTACTTCTATGTTCCCTCTGACTACGAGTGCGCATGTACCTGCACTTTCACCTGCATCACCATATGCGCATGTGCCCGTGTTTGCTGTTGCATCTGCATCTGCATCTACACCTGTGCCCGCATCTGATTGCACATGTTCATGTGCTTCTGTCTGCATCTGTACCTGTATTTTCCATCCGCCAGCGCCTGTGCCTGCACCTGCTCCTGCGCCTGCACCTATATTTTCTCCTCCCTCAGCCTGCACCTGCGCATTTGCCTGCCCTTCCATGTGCATCACCATCGGCGCCTGCGCCGGCATCTGACCTACATCTGCGCATGCACCCTAGCTTGTGGTTGGTCCGGCACGTCGCTGCGCCACTGTCGACCATGACACCCGCCTAATCCGAAGCTACTTGACAACACAGGGCAGCGCTTTACTATTGACATGCAGAAGCCACTGAAATGTCTGTCACACACAAATAGTCAGATAACAGATGTCCTGCATGACTGCGAGTCTGCCTGAAATATATCTCACAAATCTTATGTAAAGGGCTAGGCTTTTTACACACTGCTTTTGCTATGTTACTTTGAATAAACATCAGGCAGGTATCTTCCTAATACTGATAACACATCCCCCATGATGCAATCTACTGGAACCTAGCGCTATTGCCCCACACTGATAAAATTCACATCAGACTAATCCTAGGCTGATATGACACTTTTTCAGTGTTTGGCAACGGGTGATCTTCTGTTCAAATAAGTTATCATGTCAGATTATACTTAGTTAATTCAACACCATTCGAAGGCAAACTTAATTTAATAACCATTTTATTGAGGGAATATGGGGATTTGAATCCAACAACCTGTGTTGCGCATCGTACATGGCCTCCTCTTGCGTAATACTCACTCCGTAAGTCATCCAGCCTTTAACATCTATATTTTAAAGAACTGCTTATAATTAATTAACAATTATATTATTTAAGTCGTGCAACCTCTGAGATCTACATTTGAAACAAGTGCTCCGAATGAATTACCAATTATATTATTTAGGTCATCCAGCCTTTAAAACCTACATTTGAAACAATTACCTGGAATTAATTGAAAACTATATAAATTAAAATTGATATACACAATTTAGTTTTCTATAGCAATTTGTGTTCATTTCTTTAACATTTTTGATGGATTTAAAAATGGACTTCATAAAAGTGATGAATTATAATAACAATCTTAGAACAGCAACAGTTGCACACCGATCCTTCTTCAAGAAAACATGCATGGAATAGTTAGGTGCCCTGCCATCACCGTGGCGCCGTCTGGTGGCAATATATCACCATCACGTCGTGGAATGTGGCGTGCTTCCGGTTCTCTCAATGTAGTATACAATTGCCCGAGTATCTGCGCGAAATATTTCCTCTCAGAGCCGAAACAAACTTCTTCATAATACTATTTAAAACATTGCATCCCCTTTTCTGCCAATGCAGTATGCTATATTATCCTATATTGCATGTTTGTAATCTGTATATATATACTACATAGGTGAGCAGTAGAAGATGACATGAATATAAGCAACAAACATGTTCTATTATTGTACTACAATGGTTGTGATTAAAAACCCTGCCATGATGTGTATTTGTATGGAAATAACCAATTAGCAGTCAGTGGCGGCACCTATGTTTCCGCCACGTGTTATTTTTACTCCAACTCAGAATTCCACAAAGTTTCACAAGCATAGTCTAGGTAGTCTAGCGATAAACAAGCACATGCAAATATATCTACATTTGAGGAGTTCAGGCGCAAAACCAAGTAAGTCCATTTTCATGAAAAGTGAGATAACCAATGGAGACACCACTTCTTAGTCCCTATTACCCAATGAGCAAATCAGTTTTGTTTCAAAACCTGGTAAGTCCTATGTTAAATTGGCCTTAAAATAGGGTTTGGTTGCAAAACCTTGTAAGCGCCATTCGAGTTTGTCTGCAAAACCACGTAAGATGTAGCTGGCCAATCAGCTACGCGTGTCAGGTCACATTTTTTTGTTTTTGTTTTTGTTTGTTTTGTTGCCTCGGGTGATTTGTCGACGTTTATGATGGAAACCTATGATGCAATTGATGAGGATAGTGGTGATGATGAGTAAGCTTATGGTGGAAATTGTGTGTTCTTTGATTCTGCAAGATTTCCATAAGATTAGTCTTTGACAATGGACTTACATGGTTTTGCAAACAAACCGAAAGTGGACTTACTTGGTTTTGCAGAAAAATCAATAAAAGTTGATTAATTAATGAGTTTTGGAATAAAGGTTCATTTATCACTTTCATAGTATTTTGTTCATTGCCCATAACCCTATAATACAAAGAAAAGTGGAATTACTGAGAATTATATTTATGGGCATATACAAATCTTGATTTTAAAACAAAAGAGGTCGGGTGGACTTACTTGGTTTTGCGCCTGAACTCCTCATTTGAAGAGCTCTTTTACAAAACGGAATAAGCACCAATAAAGAAAAGAGAGTTTGCAATGCCAATGCCAAGTTTGTAGATCTTGTTTTGGCAGAGAGTTCTTGATATATATAAATAGTTATATGAATAGCTCTTTTCCGAAATGCAATAAGTGCAAATCAAAGAAAATGAGTTTGCAATGCCAATGCCAAGTTTGCTATATGAAGAGCTCTTTTTCCAAAACACCATCTACAAACTTGGCATGTTTTTTTGTTTTTTTGTTCAAGTGTTTTTATTCCTCTGAATAACATATGTTGTCAGTGCGAAAGCACTGGTCTTCCAGCCCTAATCACAATAGCCTCTACACAGTAAACAAATCTACAATAATATACACATAGACAATTACAGGAAAATAAGCATTGGCATTGCAAATTCAGTTTTTTGGATTGGCGCTTATTGCGTTTTGGAAAAGAGCTCTTCATATATATATCCTTTTAATTTATATATTTATATGTATACATTTACATAACTATGTAAATCTGTTCGAATCACAAGCAAATGACCATATTAGTGAAGGCTCGCAGGGCAGATCCAGGGTCACAACCACGTGATGTGGCCGCACCCTAGCCACGTTGAGGAGAGAAACAAATTGTCACAACTGAGATGTATATTGTTTGTTGGTTAAGGCGCTATATTTTATGAACATCCATGGCTATATAAGGATTCGTAGCAACATGCTACAGTGCACAGTTATGGCTACCTCACAGTGCTTTGCAACTGAGATGACAGACTGAATGGCAGCGTGATTATTCCCACTCAGTCATATTATTCGGATTCTGAGAAAAGCAGTCCTTGTCTTATCCTATTACTGCCGAACACCAAGCTAGGAAGCAGCAAGCATCAGTGTTATAAGTCATTGACCTGCTTCGAAATGACCTGTTGGAAGGAAACCAGCCAGCCTCTTTGTTTTACTGATTTCTGCCATATTTTCTGGACGCGACGAACAATCAATGCTGATGAAGTAGCATATATATATATATGTGATGTATAACGCATTATGCATGTATGACTGCTAGGGGAACATATACTTCTCACTATATTTATATATAAATGCATACTCCTGCAGTCAACACGAGAAAGATATCACTCAAATATTAACTGACTGTGTAGACTATACGTAAATCTCCCCACTGGGTGTATATCCACACCAAAATATGAAGTACTCGTGCCTGATAGGTCGCTGATCTGAATACAGAACAAATTGGATTCCGTATATATATACACATATATATGCATACCCGTATATATATATACATATATATGCACACTCTGATCGATATTGCATTTTGGATAGCAGTCAGATCTGTCTTGCTCTATTTCAGCATGTCGTGGTATACGCTTGATATTGTCACACACATAAATATAGGGAATATACTGTTAGCTGTCTGGAGTGCAACCAAGACAGCTCCCGCAAGCCTGCAAGTAGGCAGTGAGTTGCCTTCCACTTAAAGTCAAGTACATCGCACATAGATCCCATACACTAGTCAAGTTGAGCTGTTAGATTCCGAAATGCCAATCATACCCCGCAGACTGAGTAGATTGGTCTAGGTCTAGAGTAGATTTGGTGAATTGTCTTTTAGTATTATTGGGTTATCATTGAAGGCCTTTGGCATATTTCTGAGCCAGCATTAGGGTTGATAACCTAAATGAGTGATCTTAGTGGATCTTTGTTGACACTTCACATTCTGGAGATGCTCTGCTGTAAAAGCGTAGTAATTACAAATGATACTCTAGACAATCGACGCCAGTTTTGATAGATTATCGGAAGATTAACCAGAAAGGGTGTAATATGTGGAAACTAAATACGAAGCAATCTTGAATAAGACATAAAACCGGGTGTTAAAGAGAATAACAAACTATTTGGAGAAAAAACACCCAGACCATCAGTTCAACTGTGTTGCAAAAATAAATCGTTGGGGTTGGCCAACTCGGTCGTGGCAGTTAATGGTTACTGTTGCATTGAGAAACCATGAAAGCGGTCAGGAACATTTATTTACCGTTGGCTGTTGCCATTAAATTCAATACCTTATTCCGATTGGTTTAAGATTGCTTTGGAATTATGCAAAATGTACATATTCTTTGAAATATTTACAATCTGGAGCTCTTGGTGCCTTTTCCCCACGGAGATACTATATAAATACGATGGCACAGTCTGATTCAAGTGACTGGCTATGTATTCATTAGTAGGAATTGCGCTAGCACCTGATTAACTAACAGTGACAGACATATGGTGGGAATGCTGCATACATTTATTCAGGTATTTCTTCTTTTATAAGGGCAACGCTTATGTGACCTTGAAGCGAACAGGACGATGATCTTGGCATGCCGGTCACTTCGGCCGGACACTGCAGGGTGTTGTTAGTAGGCCACACCAGGGGCGCCCCACGGTTGGCGCTGGTGCGTTGCGGGGTGGGCGGAATGTTTGAAGCCCCTTCAGCTCACACACTACCTGTCACCGACCCTCCTCAGGCCCTCAAAGCTTCCCCTTTGTGCGCGGCGCTTAAGTAATCCTCACCACGGTCCGGCCCTTCCGTGCCGCAAGCAGGCCTGAGCAAGTCCGAGTAGATCCGAGCAGTTCCAAGCATAACTGAGCAGAACCGAGCAGAGCCGAGCAGACCTGAGTAGGTCTGAGCAGAACCAAGCTGACCCGAGCAGGGCCGAGTATTACCGAGTCGAGAAGCCCGAGAAGGTCCGAATGGGTCCGAGTAGCTCCGAGCAGCTCCGAGCAGCCCCGAGCAGCTCCGAACAGCTCCGAGTAGTACCGAACAATACCGAGCATGACCGAGGATGCTTGAGCAGCTCCGATCGACTCTAATCAGCTCCCAGCAGCTTCGAACAGTTCCAAACAGTTCAGAGCAGCTCTCTGTGCGGCAGTCGCTGTCAGACCCGACGGGCCGGCGTTAGAAACCTAAAGGGGTGTGTTTTAGCCAAGCAAACTTAAAATTAGTGCGCCTTTTTCCTCCATCCGTCCTTTCTCACACCACCATCTGCCATCTTTGCAAGGTCTATACAAAAGAAAGACACCACACAAACGCATTTAATGAGTTCATCTGAAAGGAATTAATGCATGGCGGCCTTTATTTGGAGAGATTGACGCGATTTGTACTAGGCCGAGTACACATAGGGCGGGCGGGCTTATATTCCTTGCTGTATTTTCCCCGGAGGTGCTTGGCCAAGTGTTGCTCGATCGAGGAGCTCAATCGGATCGTGAGCGTCATAGAGATGTGGTGGATGGTTGCCGGTCCAATCATCCAAATCCCACTACCCCACTCCCCGAGCATCCAAATCAGACTGCCACACTCCCCGAGCACTCAACTTCCACTGCCACTCTCTATGAGCACTCAAATCCTACTGCCACACTCCCCATCAAACTCACACTGCCACCTCGAACACCCAACTCCCTTCGCCACATCCACTCACCACTCACTATACTCATTCAGTTAACCCCACTTCCTGACTATTAATTATTATACTCCCCGAACAATCATAGACAATTGGTCTCCCTCATTGCACTGCTCCCAGTAATACTAATTGCCAGTCTAGGTAGCACCAACTATGAATTGGAGATATAATTCGTTTGTCCGGGTTCAAGTCCAATGACGTGTCAAACTGGAAGAGGACACTCAATCTATTCGACCATCCTGTATGGGCTCCCTGCATATGTTTATACATATATGCTGTATAAGAATTATACGAGTGTAATAACCCTGAATATCCCTCCTCTCCCTCATCTGTTACTCGACTCCAGGGACTCTCGGAGTCTTTCCTAGTCATCTACTACTTCAGCCTCCCCACCTCAGCTCCGTGGCGAATAGAAGAATATGTAGGCGGACATATTTAAGATATGGGTGTCTCTAATTATATATTTACTCTACTTGTGATATTTGCTGCGAGACTGTGCTGCTCATGCTGCTGAACTGTGTTGTGACCCTCAGTTGGCCGGCTATATAGTGTTCTGGGCGCTTGACCTGCTCCCACTCACCTACATGTGTTTGTTTATGCTACCAGCACGGGTGGTTTCCGAGCCATGATCGATATAAATGATCACCAACTCATCTAATTCGGCGTTCTCCTTTCATTTGTAGCCAAGACCTGTGCATACTCAGATATTGAGGGTGTCCATTTCTAAGGCTCCCCTTTCGAAGCAGCTTGCTCATTTTCTGTACAGGTGACTTTGTTAACGTCGGGTTCCACTGATCTTGTCCTGCCAGTCATGGTCATCCTCTCCCGAGTCAGTCCCGGTGACTCACTACCTCACTAGTCCCTTCCCCGCAGACCCCGCCCCTTCCCCTTCCCCGCCCCCTCCCCCTCCTCCCTCCCCCCCCTCCCTCCTCCCACCCTCTACTTAGCCGGGATGAGGGCAGGCCAGCGGGAGCTTGGCGCGCGGGATTGCGTCCGCCTGACGTCGATCATCAGGGGATGTCAGGTGTCTGGTGGGAGGGGAGGGGGGAGGGGAAGCGGCCGGGGAGAGGGTGCGGGTGTGTGGATGTCGGGTGGGGTAGCGCGGTAGGGGTATCCCTAATAGGGGTCCCAGCAAATGCGGGCTTGGATCCGGACTGAGTCTGCTGGATCCCCTGCCTGGAGCCACACGCAAACGTCGGCGGTCAGGGGAAGGACAAGGGCCACGACCGGGGCGTAATTAAAGGGCTTTAGCCCTTTCGCTAGTGACTGCATTTTGTCGTCTGCTTCGCGGGAGCGAACTCAATATCGTCCACTACAGCAATAGAAAGGCAGACATTAAATGGCGGGTTCGTGTCACTGGAATAGATTCCTTTTCAATGGATGAGTAGTGTGTGGACGTTACATGTCGTCTGCTGTTAGTACCCGACTTTCCCGGTGGTGGCGCTGATTAGGGTTTTGGGGGTTTTGCATCTGCGCATGCGCCTGCTGTGTTTATGTGGGCGCATCAGTATGGGAATGGACATCCACTAATGGTGCATGTATGTTAGTTAGTTGGTGGTGATTCCCTAAGGCCATGTCAGCAGCAAAAGTCATAATCATGGTGAGAAATGTTATTCTGTGGTAGCATTATCATTATTAGTATTAGGCCATCACTTATACACAGAATGTAAACGTTCACAACTAACTATATGTTGAGAGACATTTCTGAAGTTAAAAGCTCACAGTTGCAAAATATTATTAGGCAGACAGGATAAAACCATACCTGGAAAATGATTTCAGGCAAATTACCTATCTATGGCAGAGCAATGTCTCATTTAAAAAGATATGGTAGACTTGGTATGATAGCAGCAATAAATATAAAAGCCTCACAGTCAATAAAAACACTACCGGAAGGAAGTATGTCTTTCCGAAGAGTCCATCTCTTCAATACAATGCCAGCTTTCATAAGAAATTAATCAAACTGCAGTGGATGATTATACAATAGGCAGCTTGACAAGGTGGTAACAACAGTACCAGATGAACCGCAGATTCCAAGATAAACCCATCAAACCACAGCAGATTCACATTCATTGCTGAACGTGACAAAAGTGAACAGAGTATACTCATCATATATGATGGGGAAGTGTGCGACTTGGCCTGAGTGTATAGCTCAAACACCTTAACCTAATGTAATGTAATCTAATATCGATCTTCCTGAATTGGTGAAATTCGTGTCGGTTTGCACATATGTATGACAAACACGTCCTGATACGACCGAAGATGTTGCTGGGATGTAAATCAACAATAAAACAAAAACGATATAAGACAACTTGGCCGTGTAGGTGTATGCGCGTATGTGTGTTCACTGTGACATTTTGATTGGTTGTTGGAGATTTACATCCTGGCAACATCTAAAGTCATATCAGGATGGGTACCGTCTTGTGATAGTGTGCACTCATGGTACATTTATAGTGCTGCCCAGTCAGGAAATCAGGCTGCCGGGATGATGACCCAATATCCCACTCAGTCACATTATCCTTGCCCTGTCCTATTAATGCCGAGCGTCAGGCCAGGTAGCGCCAGGTGTATAATTAGACAACGACACAGCATATTAGTTTAAAGTTGGGTTTAATTTTCAAGCACCAGCGGGTAAGTTTTTGATCAGTACAAAGTTCAATTTAACAACAAGTTCAATTAGAGTGAGGTCAAGAAGCTTTTAACCCTTGCCCTTAATAATATCACATAGGGGTGGGTGGGTGGCAATTTTTCAGGCTAGTCAGTGTCCTCCTTGTGCCCCTGTCGATGTGAGCTCTCTGCTGCCAAACCTGGCCTTATATAGGCGCAGAAGGTTCATTAGTTCAGGAATTCAACTGCAGATGGCAGGTCAATGGCATTAGTTAGGTAATCAGGTTTCGTATTTTAAAAGTGAATACAGGTGGCGCTAGCGTACAAGGCATATAATAGTGTGGCCGTTCCTCGATATGTGGCACCATAAGGCCTTCTTAGTTACTGTGAGGCTATGGCCGTGTCTGAATGTCAAATTACCCGTGTTGCCGAGCATCACGGACAATTGTTATAAGTCATTGATTTGGACCGAACTCCCGATCTACCGAACGTGATCGACATTCTTCAGCCACCGCCTCTAATGCGTTCATCATGAGATGTGTATGGTTATGTATGATTGGACAATACAACCAAAACAACACACACCAGGAATAGCAACTGAGCAGCGAGCCGAGCCCTGCTAGGGCTTCACCTACTGCTAAGACCCACGTGACCTGCTGCTAAGTTGTTGATGATAGGCTCTGTGGTGCCTCCTGCAGGGGGCGAGCTGGCGCCCTGAGGCCGGGGTGCTGATGGGCCCGGGATGAGAGCCGCTGTCCGACCTGCTACCTAACGAGAGGCTGAGAGAAGGGCTCGGAGGTTGTTGGGGCGGGTGTGTGTGCGTGTGTGCGGTGGGGGTTTCCTTCCTTCCCACGGTAAAGGCTATTTAGGGTGTTTTTTGTGGGTGTGTATTGCCCTTATTATGAGGCCGGACTGGCTCAAACAGGCCACACGTATCACCCCCCCCCCCACCCCCGCCCCCGTCCGCCCTGCCCTGACGCGTCCCCGTTCCCCCTGCCCCACCCAGTCCCCCACCCAGTCCCCGTCCCGACCTACCCCACCCTCCTCTCAGCCTACTTCCCACCCTGCCCCAGCCCGTCCCCCAGCCCATTCCTGTCCCGATATGTCCCTCCGCCTCGCCTCTTGTCCTACCCCCCCCCCCACCCCCGCCCCCCACCCCCCCCCTTGCTCCAAATTGCCATGTCCCACGTTGTATCCTGCTCCCGCCCCCCCCCCCCCACGTCGTCTCTCATCCCCACCCCAGCCCCCCTGTCCAACACCCGTCCCCCCACCGGGCCACCCAGCCCGTAGAACCCATCCCTACCCCATCACGTCCCCCACCCAGTCCCCGTCACTACCTGCCGCCATCGCCCCTGTCCCCCGTCCTGTACCGCCCCGCCCATTCGCCCACCCCTCCTTCACCCTTCCCGTCTACAGCCACCCTGGAGGGCATGTCTCAGGGCCTGGCATGGCGGTCAAAGGGGTGGACCAGGTCTCATTACCCGCTGAAAGGAATGGCGCCGGGCGCGCCCCGACCAACCTATCTCAGATGGTGATTTAGGTCCCGGCTAGCACTGCGGGCAGTGCACGACTCCGGGGAGAAGTGTCGACTGGGGCTGTACATTACCCGGCGCGTCCGCACTAGGACTCACCACCCTGCGCACTATAGCGCACCGTGCGCTGGGCAGGCGCACACCTCGTCCCATCCCTCCCACTACCCACCCCCACCTTGCGCTCTCGCTTAGCAAACCCCATAAGGGAGCAGTTAGCAGGGAACTAAACGCGAGCACTGAATGGAACGTCGTCTACTCGGGACTATCTATTTGTCGTCTGCTGTAAATCACAGTGAATAAATGTCGTCTGCTTCACTAACTAATTAAGGGAATCCTATCCCTTCTGTTGTTGGATTAAATTAAAGTAGTCTCGTGTTAGAAGTGGGAAACAACATTTCGCTATTTGTTGTCTGCTGTAAATCACAGTGGATAAATGACGTCTGCTTCACTAACTAATGAAGGGAATGGTATCCCTTTGGTTGTTGGATTAAATTTAATTAGTCTCGTGTTAGAAGTGGGCAATGGAATTTCGCAATGGGCTCAATTTATTCAATCTGATGGAATTAGCTGTCGCTAGTTCGATTTCATCAGTGGAAACTTAGAAATGGAAACCGCACTGACCTCAATTTATATAATCTCCTGGGACTATCTTTTTAACATTTGTTTTTAGTAATGAAGTTATTTACCCTGCTTATAACGGATGTTTTAATACTTGTGTTCACCGTTGGGTAGCACTACTACAATTTTATTTAAATCTTCTGTGGTATGCTGTCAATTAAAATGAATGCCTATAGTATATTATATAACCAGATAGCAACACACGTTTTTACTTGTTGCCTCAGATCACCGAGTCAGAAGGTATAATTACGCATCATGGATTATCTTGCTGCAAACAGGCAATTTTGGCTATTTCATAGGTAAACCTAGTGACTTCTTGATGATTTCTCAGCGGGATAATATTCTGGAAAGCCAAGATTCATGCACAGGTTCTGACACCAGATGCTAATCACCCGAACAATTATTTATATTTCAACACCGATGCACTGATCTTACGGCATCAGTGACTTACAAAAGCCAGGGAAGGTTGTCGGCGTATGAGGTGATCCCAGGTCGGTTTGAGGATGATTTCATGGTCGGGGTAAAGATGTATTGTGTGTGTGTGTGGATATGAAGCCCTGGGGCTTGAAGGTAGGCAGGAGAGCACCTTCCAAGGAAATATGGGGGTGAGACACTATAATGAAACACTGCCTGCCCCACGCCCCTAGGATTAGCTTGGGAATAAACAAGAGCTGTTATATTGTCCCCCACTCTCCACCCCAATGCCATGATCACCCTGTTTCCGCATATATATATATATATATATGCGTTAAGGCCAGGCGCAGCTGGCATACAGTGCACAGGGCCGCTCACAGGCGTCGCAACTGTGGCCTATGTATATTAACATGATCCTAGATCAAATACAATGCTAAACTATAATTATACCGATCGATGCCGACATCCAATGATCGACGCCGACAGCTTTATCAGATGTCGGCGTCGCAATTCTTAAAATCTCGTGCATTTCTTTGTTTTATATTAAATTATCTTAGAAACAAATAAGGTTGTTGTATTTTCTTGACCTATACATTCAGTATAAATTTAAGGACTTTCCAACATCTCTGTCAATGCTAAACTATAATTATACCGATCGATGCCGACATCCATGCTCGACGCCGACAACTTCCACCAATTGGCCTCTTTTCGTGATTCTGACCCATATATATATATATATATATATATGGCATGCAAGTCTCAAAGCCTGTGAATAATATGCATTTGGTAATATAATAATATGCATATATATACATATGTATATGAAGTTGTTTCTATATATCTATATTTATATATATAGGTATATATGAAGAGTTCAGGCGCAAAACCACGTAAACGCCAATCCAAAAAAGTAATTAAAATACAAGATTTCTACCTGAAAATAATTTTACTTCTCACTAATTCCACTTTTCTTGTGATGCCATGATTGTGGAGCAATGAACAAACGAGTAGGAATATAAACAAATTAAAGTTTTGAGGCTTTGACCACAATGTTTATGTACATTTTTGGATTGGCGTTTACATAGTTGTGTGCTCGAACTCTTCATATATAAATTTATATATATATATATATATATGAACACTTGACCCCAAGTAAACCGATAATAATAAGACTGGAGTGGTGGAGAAGAGTATATATTCTCTGGCGGGAATATAATAATTGCCCACCTAGAGTTAAAATTGATCATCCGAGTGGGACTGGAGGCACGTATGGCGGGAGCGTATTGAAAACCTACATCGAAAATGGGAAAAAACTGTGCGGGACGATGTATCGTGACCTTTGGTGACCTCTCGGGTGTTTTTGAGCATATGCATAACCTAGGAGGAGCGTACGAGGAGCGTATGAGAGCGTACTGTGAAATTTTTTGACGGTTTTGATTGGCATGTGGAGCGTATGAGGAGCGTATGAGGAGCGTATGAGGAGCATATAAGGAGCATATGAAAAGTGTATGTGAGACCTATGTTATCTCTCCTCGGTCCGCCACCTGGTGGCTCCTGGGTATATAGTGAGTCGCCTTTATATACCGAGACCATAGGTCGGAGATACGCCGCCATATGCTACTCATACGCTTTGCATACGCTACGCATACGCTCCCATACACAACTCGTAGGTTCTGCGTATGCTTCATACGCCAGAGATACGCCTGTGATGCAAGTTAAGCATATACCTAGCGTATGCTGGCATACCCCTAGCATACGAGGAGCGAACACTGGCATACGAGGAGCGTATGCTGGTGTATGAGAAGCGTATGAGTAGCATATGAACCATACGCTCCCGTAGGTCGAGATCTTTTGAGCATGCACAACAAAATTTGGATGGACGGATGGGAGAAAGTGTATGGCAGTGTATGACGGCATAAGCCAGCATAGGCCGGTACATGATGGCCTATGCGTAGCATATGCATAGCATACACATAGCGTATGCATAGCGTACGGTGGCATATGGCGGCGTATGCCAACGTATATGATGTAACGCGCCTATGCTGCCATACGCTCCCGCAAAAAACTCTAATGTGACAGCCCCTTTAGATGCTACACTGGCTTAAGCTAATATTAGACAATACACTGGCATACTTTAATATTAGACCATAAACTGGAATAACCTAATATTAGACCATGTACTGGCGGAAACTAACAACTAGACCAGGCGCTGGCATAACCTACCATTCCAGGAATATCCAGGATTATATTCTGAAGATCACATACCATTGTTGGAGGTTATGCTTAATTAAAATATACCTAATTAATGTTTATATATCCAGCATGCGGACACATAGGCATCACATGATTTCCCGCAGTCCAAGCTCAGAGAGTCGTGTACATAATAAGTAAAAAGCTCAGACAGTCGTGTACATAATAAGTAAATGTAAGTGGCTCTTGATATGACCTAATTGTGGATTTATTCATTGCTGATGGTTTAATGCCGTGTCAGCAGCAAGGGCTCGATTCAAGTTTAAAAAAATAGTCTTATTTATTTTGTCATTTCTGTTTAGCACTTATTGTGAGCAGACACTATAAAGTAGGAGCAGACGACATGCATTTTCAGCAGACGACAAACAGTGAGAACAGAAGACGTGCAGGGATACAACTCATCGAGTGGTATTGTAGATTGGATTACAGATGTGATCAGAAAATAGGGGGTGGTAGGTAGTGTCAGCCAGAAGTGGACAAGGGCGGCATGGTTGAGTGTGTAGAGCATCCACACCGAGCTCAGCAAGTCCTACACACCTTTACAGTGCGCAGATCGCTCAGCGTAGCGACCGCAGATCGGGGAGCGGAACACCGCTCACGACTGTTGTCTGCTCTTCTGTGTGTTCCTTTTTATTTAGTCTTCCTCCTCTTTCTTAGTATTTTTGGTTGTTTGGGTTATTGTTTATTTTGTGTACCTTTTTCTTTTACTTTCTGGTCGCTTGGAGTATTTTGTTGTGTTTGTTTATTTTATTTTCTCAACCCTGTGCGCTGATGGGAATGAGATGCGGTGTCGGCAAAATGGAGATGTATGGAAAGGCAATTTGCTGTAACCAAGTATGCTATACTGACGCATAACGCACGCGCTGGCCGTGACTGGCGCTTTCACCGATTCTCTAACCCCGGGCATTATGCGCACCGGCTTTCTATTTTATGGATGTAAGCCCGGCATAATTTAGCATTCTGCCTCCCAGCGACAAATGCTTCAGACCGTGTATGCATAATATTGACGTAGGTATGCATAAATATATATATATATATATACATATATATATATATATATGTATATGTGCTCTATTATATATTATGGGAATATACACAAGGACACTAACTCTCTTCATGTACCATTTATCTAGGTTCTACTGCATGCTGCATCTAGATCCAGACTCGGCCACCCTGGAGCCATTAGTCACAGGCTTTGACAACTTGCATGCCAGGGCCATAATGTGACATAATGCGGTGAGGGAGCTTGAGGGAGATAGTTGGGTGGGGGGGTGGAGAAGAAGGGCTGCGTGGTGGAGACTGGAGGCGAATGGCTGAAGGAGGCGGCGGGCGGCCTTATAAGGGAGAAAGTGAGCAGTGGCAGGGGAGGCGTGAATGCTCAGGGCCGGGGGAGGGCGAGGGGAGCAGCGGGCGTCGCGCGAGGCGCGAATGCTGCGGAGGTGTCAGGGTGAGGGGAGGGACTCTTCCTTTCATCGCATCAAACGTAATGCTTCGCATTACGACCGATGCGCGGAAAGGAAGACAGAACACGGAGGTGGGAAACTGAGGCGTTTATTGGGACGCCTCGGGCAATATGACATAGCAAATACAAACAAATATCAAACAAGAGAAAGATATACAGGGTAAGTATGAGGCTGAAGTACATATCAAAGAAGGTTGTTTAAGATGAGAGAAAAAGTCTGATGGCCTATGACGGGGGGTGCGCCGAGGAGCCCTCCACCAAAACGGAGGAGAGGGCTCGAGGCGCGCCCGAGGGGGCGAGGCGGGGTACGTAAGCGTGTACCGCCTCGGAGGTCCAGGTCCCCTGCGCCATGATGTCGGGGAGGGGCACCCCGGCGCGCTGCCAGGCCTGGGTTCTTGACGGAGGCCGGGGCGAGGGCGCGGGCGAAGAGGGAGGCGGTGAAAGCGGCGACATCGAAGGCCGACGGGGCGAGGGGGTCGACACCTCGGGCAACCATGAAGCTGACGAAGTCCTCAGCCTGGCGGCGGCGATTCCTCCAGGTCGCGGGAGCAAGGGCTGCGAGGCGGAGGCGGGCGACGTCGTCGATCTCAGCGGGCAGGTAACCTATAGGCCGGGATGAAAGGGGAAAGCGTCATGTGATGCGGCAGTGGGGGCGAGCCCGAGGCGATCCACCTCGCTGCGGACCGTTTCGGCCCAGGGGCCGGCGAGGTGGGCGCGGCTTAGGGCGTCGGCAAGGAGGAGGTCCGCCCCGGGCTTGTGGGTGATGTGAAGGTTAAAGGAGCCGGAGGCCGCCAGCAACCAGAGCTCCCTCGCGCAGGTCCCGAGGGTGGGGTCTCGGGCGCGTCCTGACTCGAGGGCGGTGGCCGAGGCCATGTTGTCGGTGTAGACCACCACCGTCGCCCCCGCGATGTCGTACGGGGGGAGGGAGTGGAGGGCGACGACGAGGTTGACCGCCTCGAGTTCGTGGATGGAGGGGAACCGCGCCCGGAACCCCGAGGAGTACCCTCGGGCGTAGTAGTGCGTGGGGGAGTGGGCGCCGCCTCCGGTGAGACAGGAGTCGCACTCGATCACCCAGCGGCGGCCCTCCGGGGGGCGGAGGCGGTGGATGCCGTTGGAGATTCGTCCATAGGCGGCGAACCACCTCAGATCCCGGAGGGCGTCGTCGGCGAGGGTGATGGAGGCGGCGCCGTAGCAGCTGCGGAGCGCCCCGAGGAGGCGAGCCATGAACTTGCAGCCGGGGAGCACGTAGCCGCTCACGTGGTTGAGGCGCCCCAGGAGACTTTGAAGCTGTTGTTTCCCGAGGGTGGGATGGGCGATGCGTGTGTCACAGTCGTCGATGAGAGCCTGGATCTTGGCGGGGGCGACCCGGATGGTCATCGTCTCGCTGTCGAGGGCGAACCCTAGCCAGTGGAGGCGGACAGCGGGAGGATGGCACTTTCCGGGTGCTACGTCGAGACCGAGGGCAGCGGTGAGGGCGAGGAAGGCGTCGAAGGCCTGGCACGCCCTCAGGTAAGAGCCCTCGCATCCTATGAAGTCATCGACGTAGACGAGGGCGTGGAAACCCTCGCGCCGGATGATCCAGGCTACTGCAGCGGTGACACGGACGCAGGCAGCGCCCGAGGTGCGGCACCCGAAGGGGAGGGCAAGATCTATATAAGTGTTGCCGTCGAGGCAGATGCCGAACAGAGGGCAGGAGAGGGGGTCGGCACGGAGCTGGCGGTAGGCCCGGGAGATGTCGGCGGTCCAGACATAGGCTCCGTGGCCCTGGTCGATGAGGCGGCGGCCTACGTCGGCGACGGAGGGAAGGGTGTAGGTGTGGGGTTCCCCGAGGAACTCGCGCCGGGGGATGCCGGAGTTTACGCTTGCCCCGGGGCGGTAGGAGAGGTCGACGATGACCCGCCTTTTGCCCGAGTCGGCCTTGGGGCGGGTCATCATGGGGGAGACCTGGGTCCAGGGGGTAAAGGGGGGGACGGTGAAGGGGCCGATCAGGGCGCCGAGGGCCACTCCGTGTCCGACGAAGTCTCGGATGTGGAGATGATAATTCTGGGTACTCCCGGTGAATGAGAAGGGGGGCGGGGAGGGTAGAGTGGGGTAGTCGCGGGGAAACCAACTCGAGGAATTCGAGGACGGCGGGGTCGGGGTATTGGCGGAGGTGGGTGCCGCCAGGGGCGGGGATGTGGAGGTCCGAGGGAAGGGGAATGCGCGGGCGGCCAAAAAGTTTAGGAAAGGCCCGCTTACCGGAGGGTTGTGTAGCATGGTTAAATGCGGGGTAGCGGACCCACGCCTCGCCGGAGGTGTGGGGCCAGGAGGAGAGGAGGGTGGGGCGGTACTGGGAGGGTGTGGGGCCGCAGGAGGGGGCGGCAGGGAGGGTGTCCTGGAGGTGGGGGTTGATGACGTCGACGGTGGGCTCGTCGAGGGTGGGGGCGGGGGCGAGGGCAGGGTGGCGGTCGGGGGAGGAGGTGCGGTGAGGGCGGGTGAGGGGGGCAGCGAAGTCCTGCTGGGTGGGAGGAGGCGGGGTGGGGTGGAGGGCGGAGGGGGGGTCGGGTTCGGGGTCGGGGGGCTGAGGAAGGCGGTGTCGCCAAGGGTGAGGGTGAAGTCTGGGTCGATTATGCTGGTAGACAGCGGGCAGAGGGAGGCGGCGAGGGCCTTGTGGGCGGGAGCGGGGTCCCAGGCGGTGGAGGCGGTGCTGGCTGGAGCGGCTCCGGTGAGGTGGGCGGCTTGGCCCTCGGGGACACTGGTGGTGCCCGGGGCGGCCCGAGGTTTGGCTGGGCGGACCGGTCCGAGGAGGAGCGGCGGCCCGAGGCCGGTGGTAGTGACTGGGGTGTGGATGGCGGCGGGGCTGGGCTGAGCAGTAGTGGGCCGGTTAAGGGCCTCCGGGCCGGCCGGGGGGCACCGGCGGACTAAAAATCCGCCGAGGTTGCGGGCATCGCGCGCTTGGAGTTGCATACGTCCTCACTATGCGCGGTTAGCATCTTGCACACATTAGCGCAGTAGGCGCACGTATGCCTCTGCCTGGCGCCCCCCTGGCCGTGGGCCTCGCCGGGGCCCGCTAGGGTGCAGGCTGCGGGGTCCCGGTTCCAAGCGCCACAGGGGGCCCCGTGGAGCTCCCTACTGTAGGTGATCCGGGCCTTGGGCAAGGAGCGGGGCTGTTGGCGGGCTCTGGGTGGGTCTGTTGGGCGGACGGGGGCGGCTGTGGACGGCTGGTGGGCGGGGGTGGTGAGGGAGTCGACCCTGAGCATGTTCAGGGCCACAGGGTCGTGCCACCCCTGGGGGAGCCTACCGTCCGCGATCCAAGAAAATATGCTTTCCGAGTAGCGGCGGACGGTGGGCCAAGGGTGGATCAGGATATCTCTCATGACGGTGAGGTGGTGGTGGTGTAAGCCCTGGAGGGAGTGATCCGGGAAGGAGGGGTGGTTGACCATGGAGAGGAGGGCGAGGTTGTACTCGTCCTTCGTCGCCTCTCCAAGCTTCACCGCCTTGCGCCCCGGACCCCTCTCTACTAAATCACACGGGAAAACATAATCAGACGGGATACCTCTGCGGCGTACGGTGTGCTGCGCCTCGGCAGATGCTAGTATCTCGCGCACCGCGTCGGCCGCGGATGCCGGGCTGTGCTCCACGGGATCCTGGCGGTAGGCGGGCGGCGGTGCTGATCTGGCGTGGGCGCGGGTGTATCCCTCGTACTGCGGATGCAGGCCTCCGGGCTGAGTCGCTTGAGGTGGAGGCGGTGGCCGGCTCCCGGTCGCGGCGGTTGCCCGAGGCGCCGGGACGGGCGGCAGGCTGTAGGCGGGCTCCCGCCTGGGCGTGGGTGGGGGGCTCCCCGGAGCCCCTCGGGCCTGCCCCATCTCGACGGCGTCCATGCGGCTGGTGAGGCGTGTGATGGCCTGGATGAGGAGGGCCGTCTCGCTGCTGGGGTGGCCCGAGGGCACTGCGGGCGACGCCGGGGCCGTAGACGGGACGGAGCCACCCGGCGAGCCCGAGGAAGGTCCTGGCGTGGCCATGCCGGACGCCTTGGAGCTCTTCCGGCCCTTTCCATTTCCGCGGCTGGGCATGATCTCGGGTCGGCAGAGGAGCATCGGTCCGAGGTGAAGTATAGCCAAAGTAGAAGAAGGGCTGCGTGGTGGAGACTGGAGGCGAATGGCTGAAGGAGGCGGCGGGTGGCCTTATAAGGGAGAAAGTGAGCAGTGGCAGGGGAGGCGTGAATGCTCAGGGCCGGGGGAGGGCGAGGGGAGCAGCGGGCGTCGCGCGAGGCGCGAATGCTGCGGAGGTGGCAGGGTGAGGGGAGGGACTCTTCCTTTCATCGCATCAAACGTAATGCTTCGCATTACGACCAATGTGACAGGGCCTTTATATTATGTTACGCCAGTGTATCGACTAGTGTTTGGTTACGCCAATATATAGTCTAATATTAGGTTGTGTCAGTGTATTGTCATGTCTGGTCTAGTGTTAAGTTATGCTAGATATGGTCTAATATAATGTTATGGCAGTGTCTGGTCTAATATCAGGCTAAGCCGATACAATATTATAGTCTAATATTAGCTGATTAGGTTGTGTCAGTGTGTTGTCATGTCTAGTCTAGTGTTAATTTATGCTAGAGTATGGTCTAATATAATGTTATGGCAGTGTCTGGTCTAATATCAGGCTAAGCCGATACAATATTATAGTCTAATATTAGGTTGTGTCAGTGTATTGTCATGTCTGGTCTAGTGTTAAGTTATGCTAGAGTATTTTCTAATATAATGTTATGGCAGTGTCTGGTCTAATATCAAGATAAGCCGATACAATATTATAGTCTAATATTAGGTTATGCCAGAGTTTGCTCTAGTGTTTGGCTATGACAGTAAATGGTCTAAAGGGCGCATTCCTTACATGCGGTATGCGGTATGCAAATGTGAATGCGACAAAAAATCGAAACGCCTTGAAGCCTGTGGGCTACATTCCTTACATGCGGTATGTGGCATGTGGCATGTGGCATGCGTCAACTCAATCGGTCCCAGTAGTGATCGGTGCGGCATGCGGTATGCGGCATGTGGTGTGCAAATAGAAACATCAGTCGCACTTGTCCATTAGTTTTAGACTAGGAGAGGAGACTGAGCATTACGGAACGGTCACACAGAAGGGTGCTGAGGGGAAACATATGGTAGTGGTGGTGGTGGGGGTTCGGGTTGGTAAAAATGCTACCAGAGCCACAAAAATATGAATACTTATCTATAATTTGGTAATTATAAAGGTAGGAACCCCCATGTGACATACTAAGAGGTACATAGATATAAATGCAATATTAGGTCATATACAGTGCAGTATTGAGTATACTTGTTTATTTATATTTTTTAAATATAGCCAGTTGTGTGCCGCATGCTGCATGTGCATGCCTCGTGTAAGGAATCATGCCATTTGCATACCTCATGCCGTATGCCGCATGCCGCATACCGCATACCGCGTGTAAGGAATCCACCCTTAATATTATGTTACACCAGAGTATGACCTAGTGTCAGCTTATGCTAGAGGATGGTATAATATTAGGTTATGCCAGAGTCTGGTCTAGTGCTAAGTTACGCCACTATATGGTCCAATATTAGGTTACAACAGTGTTCGGTCTAGTGTTCGGTTACTCCCCAAAGCAATACGGTTTGCCTTGATCGGTGTCTTCATGGTGGGGATTACATCAGTACCTGTCTACAGTTTGCCGTGTGCGGACAATTTGTCAACGCCAACGCACATTTTGGCTTTGCTTCATTCTATTGTCGCTCAGATATTTGCCAAGTCGGGACATTATTGGTCTGGATGCAGACTTGTCCGTTGAAGATATGTGATTTACCTGTTGGCTAGTGGCGGAACAAAAATGGTAACTAATTTAACGACCAGTACACGACAATAGGACAAAACAAGTGCATTACACCCCCCCCCCCCTCCCCCGTGATGTTCTCTGTGGCAGAGTGGTTAGAGTACTGGGCGCGGTTTCGGAATTGGTATATGTTTGTTTGTTATTGTTTTACGTCCTAGCAACATCTAAGGTAATATCAGGACGGCCGAATTGGTAGATCGCGGGCCTGGCGTGCGGAAGATCGGGAGGTCCGGTCCATTTCGAGTCAAACCAATGACTTATAAAATTGATACTTGTCGCTTCCTAATCCTAGCCTGGCGCTCGGCATTAATATGATGAGGCAAGAACTGGTTGGCTCAGTGTCATGATAATGTGACTGAGTGGGATATCAGGTCATGGTACCGGTGGCCTGATTTCCCAGTGGGGCAGCATGATAAAGTCGCCATGAGTGTGCACTGTCAAAAGTCGGCACCCATCCTGACATGACCTTAGATATTGCGAGGACGTAAAACTCCAATAACCAACCCATATTCTCCCCCAACCATACCCAGTTGAGGTGATGTGACACCAGGGGGCGCCACTGGCGGCAGTGCCACATAACTAATCCCGGCTGTTCCCGCCACACTGCCCGCCTACGTCACGGGTTCCCACTGGGAGCCCCAGTAGGCTAGTCGCTTTTCATAACGAGGCTTGCTGGGCATGTTGGGAATACCATACCACTTGAGGGTGGAACGAACACACTATAGCAGTACGGAGCCATATAATATATGGTGTAATGAGGCTGGAGGATTGGTGGGTTGAGGGTTGGGGAGGGCACAGAGTGGGGGACGCTGGAGTGGTCGACGTGCAAGGGCAGGCCTGGTACCCCACAGTCCAGGTGACAACAATAAGAATAGCTGTTTTGGGGTAAATCAGCCGAGTATGTTGGTGAGTGGGGTAGCCGACACTGGCCCACTAATGGATACTCGCTGCTGGACCAAGCATATATATCAATTGTCAGCGGTACAGTGAGTGAGGATAACGGGCCCTGAGGCATGGGCGAGCAGGTTGCGCCACACGGGGAGGTCATGAGGTACCAATAATTGACCTAATGAAAAGCTGACCAGCCAATGACTTAGTGGTTAGGGAGTAAATGGATTTTCCGGCTTATTATACTCGTATAATAGCTTATACAGCATATATATATATCTTTGTCCCCCACTCCTGCATCCCCCACTCTCTGCCCTCCCCAACCCTCCCTAATTAAGGTATGCAGGTATTGCAGGTATTGCAGGTATAGCAGGGAGTTTGATGCCCCTGCCTTGCAGAGTTGTAAACCTCTCCCTTGTGGTACAGGTTCTTGACAGAACCGAAGGCTAAGGGAGCAAACCTTAAACAGAAAACCATGTCACTGTGGCAGCATTAAGGGCAGTTGATGTATGGAACTCCCAACATCTTCCGACCAGCCACTGCAGGGACAAATAGTTTTGCGCCTGTCTTGACATGTTCTTGCCGGTGTGAAACCTCTATTTGCTCCCCAAAAGAGTGCTGCTGGTAATTTGCAAAAGCCAGCAGCACTTCAACACTTTTGCAGGCAGCTTTCCTAAAATGTACCTGAAGCTGAGAGACATTAATACCGAATCATGGACGCAACTCTCACAGCAGAGAGCTAAATGGAGAGCGGCAGTCAAGGAAGGAAATCAGTCTTTGTGGCATCATGACCAACAGCATGATGATGTCCCTACATATCCTGACATTCAACATCATTACAATAGGGCAAGGATCAGTGGAACGAGGAAGATCAATTTTACCTGATTGAACTCCGCACTGCTTCATCAATTAATGCACCAAATAAGGGGTATGTGTGTTCATAATCGTGTAGCTATAGAAAGTCATCATCAATACACACTATCACAGGTTGCACACTATCACAGGTTGGTGCCCTACTTTATCAGACCCCTACTGCTCCCGTCAATTAGATACCGGACGCGATGGCCGAATTTGTAGAGCACAGGCTTCCCGTCCGGAAGGTCGAGATTTTAAATCCCGGTCGAATCAAGCCAATGACTTACAAAATTGACTTATAAGCCCTGATTACCTAATCAATCAATCATTAGTTCCGTCCTCTAGTTGAGGGTTGGATGCAATGGTTCTCGACTTGTCCCGATGTTGTGCTGTTCTTATAGTCTGTGAATAATTCAAGCCCGTCCACTGTGAAATATTTGTAAACCATGATGTTCTTGGTCTCCCTCTCCCTCTGCTGCCATTCACCTTCCCTTCCAATGGATTGATTGCTCAATAGGTAGACGGAAAGTAGTGGCATTTTAGTGTAACGTGGATATGGCGGGGGATATGGACTGAGATGATATAACAGGAGAATATATCATGGTGATATCCTGAGGATTATTTAGGGGCGGGATTGGCAGAGTGGAGCGTGGTACAAACTACTGGAGTCCCATACGAAGTTTACTTGAGTGCAAGAGACAGGCAGGGAAGCGGATGGGCGAATGGATTCAAAGGGGCGGTGGGTGGGGAATATTATATGATGGGTCCAAGGGCATTATGAGTTGAGTGGAGTGCAAGAATAGGTGGCATACTTGAGTGCGAAATTATACGAGAAGGCGCTTGAGACATGAGGGGTAGTCTCGGAGGGAACGTGAGGTAAGTGCAGTGATGACTTGGGATTGGGAGGTCAAGTGGTAACTAGGTAAGATGTTGTTCTCGGGGCTGCCGGGAGGATGGGTGTGTGGGTGGGATGGTGGGTGGGTTGCTCGGTGCAAGTTATTGTCGTTGTGTGAGACGGTGTGACTAATTGGGTACGTCATATAAGGTGGAACAATAAACGATGTTGGCGTGTATGTGTCTAGACGGGTGTGTGAGTATCGGATCTGAAGTGGGTGCTAACCTTCCAAAATGCGCATATCATTTACTGAAATTGCAAAGAATAACGCTGTGTATTAAGTACCTTACCAGTATTGTTACTACATTACCTAAGGTAACATCGCTTACAATTCTAATTGGAATGCTACATGCTAGGTATGCTATCACTTGTTCATTTATTGAAATTGTAAAGAATAGCAGTGCACATTAAATACCTTACCAGCATTGGTACTACACTACCTAAGGTAACATCCTTTACAATTCTAATTGGCAAGCTATATTTAGCCCATATTGGATTGGTAGGTATGCTATAACTTGTTCATTTATTGAAATTGTAAAGAAGAACGGTGCACATTAAATACCTTACCAGCATTGCTACTACATTACCTATGGGAACATCGCTAACAATTCTAATTGGAATGCTAGATCTAGACGATATCGGATTGGTAGATATGCTAGCACCTGTTCATTTATTGAAATTGTAAATAATAACGGTGCACATTAAATACATTAACAGCATGGCTACTACATTACCTTTGGTAACATCACTTACAATTCTAATTGGCATGCTATATTTAGCCGATATTGGATTGGTAGGTATGCCATAACTTGTTTATTTATTGAAATTGTAAAGAATAATGGTGCACATTAAATACCTTACCAGCATTGGTAATACACTACCTAGGTAACATCGCTTACAATTCTAATTGGAATGTTATATTTAGCCGATATTGAATTGGTAGGTATGCTATAACTTGTTCATTTATTGAAATTGTAAAGAAAAATCGTGCACATTAAATACCTTACCAGCATTGGTACTACACTACCTAAGGTAACATCCCCTTCAATTCTAATTGGAATGTTATATCTAGCCGATATCAGATTGGTAGATATGCTATCACTTTAGGGTAATTTGGGTAGTTGTCAAAATATATATATATGTTAGACCATAGGAACTAATGGTCCACAAATAGTTCATCAAAGGCTGTGGTATGTGCTGTCCTGTCTGTGGGAAAGTGCATATAAAAGATCCCTTGCTGCTTATCGGAAAGAGTAGCTTATCTGGCGGCAGTAGGTTTCCTCCACAACAAAATATGTCAGAATGGCAACATCGTTGACATCCAATAGCCGATGATAACAATCAATGTGGTGTAGAGGTGTTGTTAAATAAACAAACTTTGTTTCCAGACCATCGGCTAATTTGAATGATTACGTTTGTTTTAACTGAATGCCTTCTTCTCCTAATATAGGATTTGAGTCCTAGAATGTGTATCAATATAGGCTCTCTTTCATTAGATTATTGCTCAGAGGTTGTCTGTCTTTAAACCCCATACCGAACAACATCAGCTTTACACAGACAAATTTAGGTCTAGTTGAGTTACTTATATTCATTCAGTCCTAAATAACCTATATGTGCTTAGATATCCCCATCTAAAAATGATATTGTTGTGTCTTGATATTATTTTCCCCAATTTGTTTCACTGAATTAGCCTTCACACGTAGAAAATAGTTCAAGTAAATTAAAATACAATGATAAAAAAGAACAACAAAGAAGGAATGTATTTCAGTGGATTCCAAACAGATCATCATCATCATCATGCTGTCGGTTGCAATGCGACAAAAACTGCTTTCATTACTTGACTGCCAACTCTCCATTTAGCTCTCTGCTGTGAAAGTGATGTCCATGAGTTGGTCTTAATATCTCTCAGCTTCAGGTTTCTCTTGATGGTATCCTTGAACCGGAGATGAGGGCGCCCTCTCTTTCTGTAACCAGAAGACAGTTGAGAGTAGAGGATCTGCTTTGGTAGCCTGTCTAATGACATCCTCATGAGGTGTCCAGTCCACCGGAGATTCTTTTTGATCAGAAGATCTTCCATAGAGGGCAGCCCCATCCATTTGAGTATTTCCTTATTTGTCACTTTACATTTCATGAAAGCTGCTTGGAAAAGTGTTGAAGTGCTGCTGGCTTTTGCAAGGTACCAGCGGCACTCTCTCGGGGAACAAATAGAGGTTTCACACTGGCAAGAACATGTCCAGACAGGCGCAAAACTATTTGTCCCTGCAATGGCTGGTCGGGAGATGTTGGGAGTTCCATACATCAACCGCCCTTGATGCTGCCATAGTGACATGGTTTTCTGTTCAGGGTTTGCTCACTTAGCCTTTGGTTCTGTCAAGAACCTGTACCACAAGGCAGTGGTTTACAACTCTGCAGGGCAGGGGCATCAAACTCCCTTATGCATTGCAATACCCGCATTCCAAACAGATAATCCCCCACAAATTAAGTAGCATGTACACTGATGGCCCTCAATAACCAAGGATGTGGCTTGGATTGCTAGTATCAGGAATGGATAATGCAGTCCCCCCTAATCAAGTCATGTGATGTACTAGCAGTGACCCCCTAATCCATTATCACTAGTAACCTTATTCTGAATCACCTTCATGTCAATAGAATTATACTGAACCTGTAAAATATGATTACCGATGTTATATGGTCAAGATTCAAGAGAATTAAAAACAACAATGAAATTTCGTCAATGTTCAAGACAATAACAACTACAATAAAAGACACACACAAACAAGAGAATAAACCTTGGCTTTCGGAGCAAACAAAGACAGGTGAGGATAATAAGGGTAGGGTGAGATGGCAATTCAATGGACGGTCTGGGGAATTTCGACGGCGCACAGGGAGGTTCAAGTGGAGAGATAGGTGTCAGTCAGGTGCAGTGAGTGGTGGGGCGAGGGGTGAAAGTTGGGTTGCAACAGGATGGTACGGTTTGAAGCTATGGTGTCAATGGGAATAATTGGGGACGGGTGAGGCGTAGTGTGATTGGCTTATATTGTATTATGTGGGAATGGGTTGTGGTACTGCAGGTATTGCAGGTATTGCAATACCTCAGGGAGTTTGATGCCCCTGCCCTGCAGAGTTGTAAACCACTGCCTTGTGGTACAGGTTCTTGACAGAACCAAAGGCTAAGGGAGGAAACACTAAACAGAAAACCATCTCACTGTGGCAGCATCAAGGGTGGTTGATGTATGGAACTCCCAACATCTCCCGACCAGCCACTGCAGGGACAAATAGTTTTGCACATGTCTGGACATGTTCTTGCTGGTGTGAGACCTCTATTTTCTCCCCGAGAGAGTGCCGCTGGTAACTTGCAAAAGCCAGTTGCACTTCAACACTTTTGCAGGCAGCTTTCATGAAATGTACAACCATCACTCTCACAGCAGAGAGCTAAATGGAGAGCGACAGTCAAGTAATGAAAGCAGTCTTTGTCGCATCGCGACCGACAGCATGATGATGATAATGGGTTGGGGTGGTGGGTGCCTTGTTGGTTTGTTTGTTGTTTGGGTTTTATGTACTGGCAACATCTAAGGTCATATCAGAATGGGTACTGAGTTGTGACAGTGCACACTCATGGCAATTTTATACTGATGTCCCTCTGCAAATCAAGCCACTGGAACCATGACCCGATATTCCACTCAGTCACATTATCCTGACACTGAGTTCACAAGTCATTCAATTATCCTATTAATGTAGAGCACCAGGCTAGGAACCGACCAATATATATTTTATAAGTCATTGTGTTTGAACCGAACGCCCGATCTTGGGCCCGCGAGGCCCGCGCTCTACCGATTCGGCCACCACGCCCGGTGTGGGCGCATTGTAGAAGGGCGTAGTGGGTGAGTGAAGGCAGGTCATTATATAGAAAGAGGAGTTGCGGGAGGGAATGATAGGAGAGTGGAGGGTGTGGATGGACGGAGCAAGGAAGGGCGGAGCAGGGTAGGAAATAGGGCCGGGCGGGGTGTGATCGGGGGAAGGTGGGAGCGGGGTGATTAGGAGGTGGAGGTGTGGTTGGGGGCAGGGCGGGCAGGGCGGGCAGGGCGGGCAGGGCGGGCAGGGCGGGCAGGGCGGGCAGGGCGGGTCAGGGCAGGGCGCCGCAGGGCGGGACAGGGCGGGGCAGGGCGGGGCAGGGCGGGGCAGGGCGGGGCAGGGCGGGGCAGGGCGGGGAGGGGGGCAGCAGGGCGGGGCAGGGGGCAGGGCGGGGGGCGGCCAGATCGGAGCGTGGCCAAATTACGAGGCGGCATCGAACATAAAGCGGGCATCTGTAACAATGGTCGATCACCACCACCAGGCGGCGCGCCGGGCAGGGCGCGGCAGGGTAGGGAAAGGAATGTCAGGACAGGGCTGGTCGGAGCACAGTAGGACCGGAAAGGCTTAACCGGGCGGCGATGGGTGGCGGACGATGTAGAGAGCAGGATCTATGACTGGGGGGGGGGGGGGGGCGGAGCGGAGTGGAGCAAGGTGGAACAGGGAGGTAAAAGGTGAGACAGGAAGGAAGAAAATGACCCGGTGAAGTGTGGAACCCGGCGGTAAGGGTCGGTGAGGAGGGGAGGGCGGGGGCGGGGGGTGCTGGGTCAGGAACCGTCTGGGCGGGACGAGGCAATGCAAGGCATGATGGGGCGGGGCGGAGCGGGGCAGGGCGGAGCGGGGCGGAGCGGGGCGGGGCAGGGCTGAGCGGGGTGGGGCGGGGGCCGGCTTACAATTGGAGCAGAGAAAAGCGAGGAAGCTGACCTGGCCCATGTAGGCAACTGAATGGGAATTGCAGAGCAATGCGCATGCGCACGCTGTTTTCTCTTACTCACCCCCCTCCCCCCCCCTGCCGAGGTCCAAAAACACAGTTCGCAAGCCGTGGTCTCGGAGGGCAAACACTCGTCAGAGACAGAGCCGTAACAACACGCTGCTCACGGCACTGCCCGATCACATCCCCGTCCACCCACCACCCCCCACTCACCAGCCTCCCACGTCCCGACCCATATCAAGTCTCCGGTGCATTGCAGGCATTGATCCCCTGAGCAAATGTCCACTCGCGATCCACGGCCGGCAGTTACACATACTCGGGTTGTGTCTACACGCCACATGACAATGTAGCTCATGGTGTGCGCAAGGGATGTGGGGCTTGGGCCAGGCAAGGCTCCTCGAATATACTATGTTTGTATATATACATATATAGTGTATATGTATATATATATATATATATATGCATAAAGATATGTTATATCTTTTTGAAAAGAGAAGAGAGAAAACAAAGGAAGAAAGAAGTGTTTAAACACAATTCTAGAGTCATCTTGTACATTTATTGATGCATGCTCACCAAGTGCATAATACATATGTTGAACTGGAATTGCATGCAGTTACTATTACGACAAATAGTCAATTTATATTATGCTTCTATTATCGAACAGGTTTTTCATGTGGTTATTATTGCAACTGATATTGTCATTTATGTACCAACAAATTGTAATTAACGGCCGGAAGACCAGTGCTCTGGCGCTGACAAAAGACATTATTCGCTGAATAAAATACATTTAGTAAAAAAAAGAAATATATAAACATAGGCCCACCTACTACTCCCGGTCTAATCTCAGACTGGCATCCACATTCCCACTACATAGGTATACACATACACATTCATATATAATGAAACCCATAGATTGCCACAATATAAATATAAATATAAATATAGATAACTCCCCACACGCCTAGGGACAAATCTAGATACACACATAACGACAAGCATTCACACGTACACACATGTATATACATATACACACATGCCCAGGGACACACCTATATACACACATATCTACAACCATACACACATTCACACCTTCACACACATCCCTCCACGCATTCACACCTACACGCATTCACACATACTTACACACATACAAAACTACACAAATACACAACTACACATACACACGTGAATACACATCAACACACATACACATGAATACACATATACACAGATATACATATGGACAAATATGCACAACATGTATACTCATATACACATGCACACACATCCATATATACACATACACACACTCACACATGCATGCATACACATATGCACATACACACACTCACACATAAGGACATATACATGCAAATATGCACATTTAGAAATACACATTTTCAATTCAACATACACACATATCATCATCATCATCATCATGCTGTCAGTCGCAATGCGACAAAGACTGCTTTCATGAGTTAACCGCCACTCTCCAATTAGATCTCTGCTGTGAGAGTGATGTTATTTCATGCGGTTGGACATTTCATAAAAGCTGCTTGCAAAGTGTTGAAGTGCTGCTGGCTTTTGCAAGTTACTAGCAGCACTCTCTCGGGGAGCAAATAGAGATCTCACACCGGCAAGAACACGTCAAGACAGGCGCAAACTATTTGTCCCTGCAGTGGCTGGTCGGGAGATGTTGGGAGTTCCATTCATCACCACCCTTAATGCTGCCACGGTAACATGGTTTTCTGTTAGGGTTTACTCCCTTAGCCTTTGGTTCTATCAAGAACCTGTACCACATGGCAGTGGTTTACAACTTTGCAAGGCAGGGGCGTCAAACTCCCTGAGGTATTTAACACCTAAGGTATCAGAGGTACTGCAATACATATATATACACACTTACACAGGTACCTAATCAAATTAGATTTAATTAATTAATTTTAATTAATTTTGTAAGAGCCCTCCGTGTCCTCGGAATATCCTCATTGGATACGGTGTCCAGGGTCTGCCACTTGGTATTTTTACCTCATGTACCGGACATCTCTGGACCCCAGATATACATGAAGCCGGCACTAAAAAGCTTTGATCTTAGCCAAAAGGCCGAGAAGCGATCACTTGCACAGGTAATACTGCCGCTGGCCGAATGCAGAGATAATTACTAAGAATAACCTCTGGTAGGAAAACCAATAGAAGTCGCAAATTCAATAGACGTGGTAACACATGTTACCAAAACAAACTAAATTGCTACTCTGCGCATACATTTTTCAATTCATGATTATTTACACAAAAATGGTACATAAAGAATGTATATATTAATGCGAGCTAATTATTTGTAATACAGTCACAATTCCCAGTATATATCACAATGGCTTCCTGATATGTACATATAAGGACAAGTACCATATACAGATATGTGATATCTAGCTGTAGTTCTGATATATATATCTATAGTTCTGGTTTTATTTCTCCTGGATATGTGTATTGAAATTGTATGTATTTAGTAAAGTTGCATAGTTTTCTAAACCAAAACAAATAAAATGTTGTGGTGTTCTCTGTGGCGGAGTGGTTAGAGTGTCTGACTTTTTCGAGGTCGGACTCCTAATCTGAAGGTCGTCGGTTCAATGCCCTGTGCCCCCACCTCTGCCAATTTGGATTTCTACCACTGTGTATAACTTACAGAATCATCAAAGGCCAGTTGCTCTCATACCATGTCTATGTGGTGTGGCAGGTTAAAAATCCCTTGGGTTGGTAAATGTGTAGGCTCGGGCTTTCTATCGACAAACTGTCTAATGGTGAAAACAAGTCTATTCAGACTTATCCATGATAGGCAGTATAAATCTTCAAGAAAAAACAATGTATCTAGATTTGATCCTACATATGGACCGTAGATATTAATGCACTTAATAAACCTTTGTTACCAGAGACAACAGAATACTGAGACAATCTAATAGAACATGTCACTGCAGAAGTTTATGCTGTCAGAGTTTTGGCAAGCTTGCCAACATTAATGTTGCATGGTTGCGCTTCAAATATCTCCAAAGTTAGCCACTTTAAATATAACCTAGTTTAATCAAAACTAAGGTAGATTGTAAAGATCAACCTAAGCCATTTATCTCAGAAATTTACAAAAACTGAAAAACAATCGGGATATGCAACTTTAAGAGATCATCCTGCAAACCTTGTCCGATCCCCATGTCTTATATACATCTAGGTAAATCTGACACTGGGCGCGAATCAGTAGAGCACTGGCGGGAGATCGGGAGTTTGTGAGATCGGTTCCCGGTCGAGTCAAACCAATGACTTAAAAATTGATACTTGTCGCTTCCTAGCCTGGCGCTCGGCATTATTAAGGATAGGGAAGGACTGGTTAGCTTGGTGTCAGGATAATTTGAGAGAGTGGGATATCGGTTCATGGTGTCGGCAACCTGATTTCCTACTGGGGCAACACTACAAAATCGCCATGAGTGCAAACTGTCACGAGTTGATACCCATCCTGATATGACCTTAGATGTTGCTAGGACATAAAACAACAACAAACAACAACAAGGTAAATCAGCTCTGCCCCTGACGACGACAGTCGCGCAGTGTATTCGGAGCTTGTTGGATATCACATCGCTGCCCGTCGGCCCAGACCCGGTGGAGGACGTTCAAAACACTACCCCTTTCAAAACACTACAGTAGTGTTTTGAACCTAAGTTCAAAACACTACTGTTAAATTCAAAACACTACCCAAGTTGAAAACACTATCATGACACGGCAGCACCACATATATACACCACATGTACACGCTGATACTTGTGATAGTGCTGCAGCATCTGCACCATGTATTAGAATCCACTGATAGTCTGTTTGTTGTTGTTTTACATCCTAGCAACATCTAAGGTCATATCAGGACGGGTACCGACTTCTGACAGCGCACACTCATGGCAACTTTTATAGTGCTGCCTCACTGGGAAATCAAGCTATCAGCACCATGACCTGACCTTAGTATACCCTGATAGTGCTGTGGCGTTTAACAACATATTAGCTGCACGGTGGTTTAAATGGTAGAGCACGCGCATCGTGTGTGGAACATCTGGAGTTTGGTTCCCTGTCGAGTCAAACCAATGACTTTAAAATTGATATTTGTCGCTTTCCTGGCATGGTGTTTGGCATTAATAGGATATGGCAAGGACTCGTTAGCTCAGTGTCAGAATACTATGACTGAGTGGGATACCGGGTCATGGTGGTGGCGGCTTGATTTTCCAATGGGACAGCACTATAAATTTGCCATGAGTGTGCACTGTCACAAGTCGGTACCCATCCTGATATGACCTTCAATGTTGCTAGGACGTAAAACAACAACCAATAACAACAACCTCTAATGCCCCACCTTATTACATACTGCTCCACCCTACTGCCTACTTCCCCACCCTGCTGTATTCTTTCCCACCCGACTGCACACTGTCCCACCCTAATGCATACTTCTCCACCCGACTGCACACCACTTCTCCACCCTACTGTATTCTTCCCCACCCGACTGCACACTAACTACCCCACCCTACTGCAGACTTCTCCATCCTACTGCACACTTCTCCACCCTACTGCATTCTTCCCCACCCGACTGCACACTGCCCCACCCTACTGCATACTTCTCCAACCTACTGCATACTTCTCCACCCTACTGCATTCTTCCCCACCTCACTGCAAACAGCCCCACCCTACTGCATACTGCTCCACCGTACTGCATACAGCCCCAACCCACTGCATACTGCCTCACCCTACTACAAATGAAAATGAATATGCAGCAATTATAACATGTTTTTTAGAGTAGTGTTTTGAACTTAAAGGTAGTGTTTTGAACTTAAGGATAGTATTTTGAGCGTGGCCACAGTAGTGTTTTCAACCTCCCTTCGATTAGGTTGAAAACACTACCGTAGTGTTTTGAACCTAGGTTGAAAACACCACTGCAGTGTTGTTGTGGGGTAGTGTTTTGAACTTACTACACCAGCTTTGGGAGACACGGATCATTCAGGCTGAAATTGAGTTTTTGATGGGCGTTGTTTGGTGATGTGTCAGTTTTGTGGTGCCGTTCTCGGTTTGGCCGGAAGTCGGCTGTGGCATATATACAGACAACAAGCCACAGACGCGGAGAATATGAGGGCAGTTGGTTTATTTTTGTTGTTGGTGGAGTTTTGATATATTATATCAATCATGAATGCATACATACGAACTGTGTGCTTACCATATCAGTTGACGGTGGTTGTGTTCGTTGGTGTGTCTCTTATTTGTTGACAAACTATAAAATCCTTTCAGGATTTTTGTTGTTATCCAGTTCCGCCTCGAAATGCTTGTTTGTCTGAATAGGGTAGGCTACTATGCCCAAAGGTGCTGGTTAACTAAGTGTATTATAAAGAATGCTTGCATTGCTGGACTCTATTGAGTACATGCTATATTATAATATAATAACGATGAATTAATGCATCCTGATATGATCTTAGATGTTGCAAGTGCATGGAACCCCAGCGAACGAACAGGATGATCTGATAAAGGTTGACAAGTATGGGGACTGTGTACTAATAATTTTCACTTGTACGATATTTTATTCTAAATTCTTGGATTATTTAATGTGTCATCAATTTGAAATCTATTCTTCCAGTTCCAGGCCTCTGCACACTTCCTCGGGTGCGATTTTTGGTATATGTGAGCGGGAATTATGGATATGTAAATTTTTCAGTCAATTATTCACAACAACATCTTGGACTTTACCACAGCCCTTCTTCATTGTGTCCTTCCACCAGTTATCCCAAGCGATTTTTGGGCAGAGGTATGATCTTTATTTGTGGGATGTGCTCTCGGTGGTGGATGGTGGTAGCAGGATTTGCAATCAGATAGCTGATTCCCAGGGCCGCGAGGTGGACACTCCTGCTGTGGCCAGGTTGTCGATAGAAAGCCCGGACCTACACTATTACCGACCCAAGGGATTTTTAACCTCCCACACCACATAGACATGGTATGAGAGCAACCGGCCTTGTTGATGCTGTAAGTTATACACAGCGGTGGAAATCCAAATTGACAGAGGTAGGGGGGGCACAGGGACGCAAACCACTAACCTTCAGATCAGGCATCCGACCTAGAAAAAAGTCAGACACTCTAACCACTCCGCCACAGAGAACACGACACCACAGCCCTAATTCCGGCATATCTTCTACCACACGCATCAATGGACCACACTATGCGTCCTCCACGTTGCTTGTTTATTCAATATACCCAGGGGGGGCCATGCTTAATATTACTCACCATATATTTACTGTTCAATCTCCAAGCACTTTCTAAGCCACTGTGATTGGCCATTTCCTACTCCGATTGTGGAATAACGAGTAACACTGAGATAACTTCAAACCTCGGGGCACTCCTTGGTTTTCCCCTGCCACGGTCAGAATATAACTAATCTGTCACTCCCCACCTGAGTAACATCTGAGCTCACTCATCATGGGGTAACGAGTAACAATGGGTAGAATAGTTCACCACAGAGAATATTTCCGCTTGCGTGCTGCCACCTGTTGCTACTTCTTAACAACAGAGGTCAGCATAGTCACAACCGCCACCGGGAGCTCAAGGCGGACTACTAGGCTACTTTACTTTAAAACAACCAGACGGGGTGGCCGAATGAGTTAGAGCGTCCGTCTCCCGTGCTGGTAGATCGTGGGGTCGTGGCTTCGAACCCAGGTCGAGTCAAACTAATGACTTAAAAATTGATACTTGTCGCTTCCTAGCCAGGCGCTCTGCATTATTGGGATAGGGCAAGGACTGGTGTGCTCAGTGTCAGGATAACGTGACTGAGTGGGATACCAGGTCATGGTTCCAGGGGCCTGGTTTCCCAGTGGGTCAGCACTATAAAGTCGCTATGAATGCGCACTGTCACAAGTCGGTACCCATCCTGATATGACCTTAGATGTTGTTAGGACGTAAAACAACAACAAACAAACACACTTTCAAACAACTACAGGTTGTACTCCTTTAATCTGGCAAGATTGCGATATGGCTATTGACGAATTACAACAAATGCCGGACTACAGAAGCATTAATTGTT
Source organism: Branchipolynoe longqiensis (assembly GCA_030323885.1). Lineage (NCBI taxonomy): Eukaryota > Metazoa > Annelida > Polychaeta > Phyllodocida > Polynoidae > Branchipolynoe > Branchipolynoe longqiensis. The sequence continues at coordinate 81,707,345 of CM059191.1, read as the reverse complement.
CCAAGCGATGTTTTGATTGTTTCATGTATTATATAGCCCCGAACCAAAAGCAAAACCTTTAGTGTCAGTGCCGCTCTATGGGAGTTGGCGAAGTAGGAAATGCCCGATTAAAGAGGTACAACCTGTAGTAATAATACAGAATAATGTTGTTGCCAATGTGTGTATATAAATATATATATATATATAAATATATATATATAAATATATATATATAAATATATATATATATATGTATATATCTTGCATGTGTCTAGAGATTGATGAATTTAGGTTAGATTCTAATGTCTCGAATTAATGTAGGTACCGTACTGCCTGGGTTACCTAGCATCCACCGCAATGTAATGTCTCCATACACATCAGGCCGTGTGCATCTAGTCGACATCTCAAGCATGCACATCACTGGCAGCAAATCAAAAACTGTTGACTCTATCTAAAGCAATAAAATATAACCCAAAGAAAAAGACCTGCAGCGACTAGAAGTAAAGTCAATATACATCCCATTAGGTCTCAAATTGCAGCCTATGCCAGGACTATCAGTCAATGGGAATGGTACTAACAGTAGTATGTAGGGGGGTTCCACGTCTTAGCTGTGTCACACTACTATGTATCTCGCTGGCGTGCCAGCAATGGGCACAATCACTTTTAATCGTCGAGAAACATCAAGCTTTTCAGCATCAGCGCAACATATTGGTAGCGTGCAGCCGATGTTGTGCAGAAAAAAAAACGAAAGCCCTGTAATTCATTATTAAATTTAATCAGACCATCCCACTTATTCCTAAATTTACAGCGACAATTAGGCCTGTACCGATCGGTCAATTGAAGCTGTACCCATGGTGAATATTCAACTGTAAATTATACATTGAATCCGTTCCCTCTACCTACCACTAAATGGACAAGATCAAAATATATTCGCTGATTGATCAATTTGGAATCCTACTTAAGATTGTTCTTGGACTTAAATAGCGTAAATGACTGAAGTTAAGCATGTCCAGAAGACCAGTGTCTGTTTTCAGATTAATACAAGTGTTACAGAAAACCATGTCACTGTGGCAGCATTAAGGGCGGTTGATGTATGGAACTCCCAACATCTCCCGACCAGCCACTGCAGGGACAAATAGTTTTGCGCCTGTCTGGACATGTTCTTGCCGGTGTGAAACCGCTATTTGCTCCCCGAGACAGTGCCGCTGGTAACTGGCAAAAGCCAGCAGCACTTCAACACTTTTGCTGGCAGCTTTCATGAAATGTACACATCACTCTCACAGCAGAGAGCTACATGGAGAGTGGCAGTCAAGTAATGAAAGCAGTCTTTGTCGCATCGCGACCAACAGCATGATGATGATAAGTGTTTAGAAAAAAAAAAAGAATATGTATAATAATTAATATCCAAAACGAAAGTACACTCTGGATTACACCCCCTTGTCTACTACTACAAGTTAAAAAGCATCGAAAAACAGGTCCTAGCGGAGTGGCTCAGAGAGTCCGACATTGTAGCACTACCCCCGCCACACACACTCACACACCTAGTACCCATTATTCCCACAGCCCATTATGCCCGCAGCATGCCCCCTAATCCAGGCAAACATTCCCAGTCCCTCATCTCACCCGCCTAGGCCCTTTTCTATCGCCTTGCTTATTCATTCATGTACATACATTACCCACGGTGAGAAGCAAAAAAATACTAAAACAAAGGGTGAAATGAACAGACAACAAAAAGACCCCCCACCCCACCATCTATCGTAAAAAAAGGAGAGTATTGACGCACACAGTCATTATTTATAAAGGTGTTGGGGGGGGGGGCTTTGCTTGGTTCATTTACTAAAGGGGGCGGGTGTGTGCTTTGTCGTATCTAGTGAGGGTGAATCATGAGTGTATTTCCACAGGCAACTTATTTTGTTGGTGTGCTATCATAGGGTGACTGGGTTGGGGGTAGTTGTGAGGCTGGGCGGGTGGGGGCGCGGTTTCGGTTGGGGCGCGGTTGAATCGGGTCCGGTTACCCGTGATAACACCATTTGTGGGCCGAACGCATCGCTACTCAATGACGTCATCATCGTCAACATCATCTGACTTAAAGCCCCTTCAGCAGGCGCTATCCACATCAATCAATTCAGCCTCGTTTTCGATATCATGCGATATACTGTGCGATATCGCCTGTTATTAATTATTCCAGCTGTGAAAACAACCATCGAATTCCAATTAAGATCAACTGGGATGCAGCGGGAAATTTCCTTCTTATTGCCTGAGCAGACGACAATAATTAAGTGGTGTTTGCAGCGACAAAGTGATCATCATCATCATCATCAGCCTTAAACGCCCCTCACCATGCGCTATCGACATCAGCCAGTACAACCTCTTTGTTGATATCACACGACATGTACGATATCACCTGCAATTAATTATTCCAGCTCTGAACAAATTCTATCGAATTTCAATGAAGATACACTGGGACAACAACGACAGAAGTCCTTCTTTTAACCCGAGCAGACGACAATCATGAACCAGCGTTCGCAGCGACATAGTCGACGGGCGTTGTTGCATATGGATGGGCGGCAGCTCAGCCCGGGGCTCCGGGGTCACGGGCCCCGCTGGCTTTTTAGATACCGTGCCGTTGGGACGGGCCCTGCGGCTTGCTACTATTGATTAGCATTTAGCCACTAGAACCAAATGAGTTACACCGATTGGCTGCCTGTGACTGGCCCTGTTGGTCGTCCATCACGCAGTCCGGTCCATGTCCTCTCTAGCTTTCTCTCCTTTAACGATGTTTACTGGCAGCCAAAAAATCTCTCCCATCACAACGCTTCTTCATCCGTACACACACACTGACACACACACACACTCCAATACCCCACTCCCCCATTCTAACTACCACCCATCCCGTCCCGGATTCTGCTTTTCCTTGCAAAGGCTGGTTGCCGGAGTATTGCATCCTGGCAAAATCTAAAGTCAGATCAGGATGGCTACCACCTCGTGACAGTGCACACGCATGGTGACTTTATAGTGCTGCCACACTGGGAGAGCAGACCGCCAGGAGCATGACCTGATATCGCACTCAGTCACATCGTCCTGGCACTGAGCAAGCAGGTCCTTGCACTATCCTAATAATTCCCAGCGTCTGACTAGGAAGGGACAATTAACAACGAGACAGGAGTGGTATGATTTTCAATTTATTCGACCAGAATACTCAGGTCAAGGAACAATAGTAAATCATCATGGTCAAGGGCAATCAGCATAATCAGGTCAAGGAACAACAGTAAATCATCATAGGTCAATAATTGGTCAATCAATCTCATCAGTCTCAACCCTACCACTTGAGGAGTCTGTTTGTTAGTTGAGGGATGGAAAATTGGTGGTCAGGTGGTGTTCACGTGTTCATGTCCTGTTGGTGAGTGAGCGAATGTGTTGCTCACTGTGACATCACAGACTGGACAAGAACCTGCAAGGTGGCAGCATCAGTATAATTTAGTTTGGAAGTTAGAATATATGTGGGGCAGGCTTATGGCGTAAGGCCTGAAAGTATCAGATGAATGTGAATGTCGTACGATGGCTCCGTCACGTCACAAATGACCCATGTTATGCTAACATGAACAATTACGGATTTTTAAATCATTGGTTTGACTTGACCAGGGTTCGCATCAGTGGGTTCGAATCCCACGATCTAGTACAACGGGAGATGGAGGCTCAACTCATTCGGCCATACCGTCTGGTGACTACTAAAGGACCTTCCATGATAGGGGATGAACCCCCCCCCCCCCCCCATGTTAATATATAAAATGACTGAAGCAAAATATATAGATAAGGATTATGGTATACGAAGTGGTGTGCCTCATTAATATAATTCCGCAGGAAATGTATAATATATATGATATAATATCATATGTTATATCATTTCCACCGAATAAGACGCTGTCCTGATATGACCTTAGATGTTGCCCGAATGTAATACTTCAACAAACGATTAAGATCGCTTTCATGGTTTTGAGCCTCAAAATGCATCCCTCGATGTGTAGCTGTACATAGTCACACAGCTATTCAATAGTTCAACTGACTGGTACTGCTATTGATAATTATATACTTATATTTAAAAATCCATATAGATGAGTATATATGTGTATATTTATATATCTATGTATGTGATTAGCCCTTGAATAACTAGGTTATGTGCACCACACGGACATCGGATCGAATTCCAGTACTTCAGTTGTATTCGTGTGTTTGTTTTACGACCTAGCAACATCTAATATCATATCAAGACTGGTGCTGCCTGGAGGCAGTGCGCACCTACCGCGACTTTATAGTGCTGCTCCACTGGGAGACCAGGCTGCCAGCACCCGACGATCCCCACTCACTCGTCACTACCAGAAAGAGGATCATCCCCAATTTCAATCGGTCGGTCCTTACCTGACAGGCACTCAGTCCATCCTCCACTTCGCAACAGGCACACACATCTAGCACCACCCTACCTATCCACAAACGCTCCCGGTAACACACTTTGCTTATGCTGGACAGTCTCGTTAAGCCAGGCAATTAATTATCTTCTGAGACAATGTCATGAAAAGCCATATACGAGAAGCAAGAAAACCATAATTATTACTGAAACAAAATTCAAAAGATTTAGATCAAATTGGATTAGCGCTGCCTAGCGGTGAAAACAGGTGTTAACACATCTATCCGTTATGAGCAGGGTAAATACATTCATCAACACAAAGGAAACAGCAAAAATAAAGCATGGTGGCAAAACTAGCAATTATCTTTGGTAGTGAGACCCTCTAGCAACACATCTCAGAGCTGAGGAATAGGAGAGAAGGAGGCTTCAGCGCGGAATGACGTCAGTGTGTGTGAGACTGCACTACACGCCCAGAGTCACTGAATGCACGTCGGACGGAGAGACTGACTGGCTCGGGAGCGAGTAAGGTGGAAGCTCTGGCTAGAGGGACAGATGTAGGCACGGGAGGTGAGGGTGGTGGGAGAGGGGAGAGAGGGGGCTTGGCGGACTGTGGACCCCAAGCGCGCCGCCATATTGATTTCTCATTTTGTTTAGATTTTGCCAATAAAGGGGTGGCCCGCCCTGTGAGTGAGCACTTGTAGGGTGATGTGGGTGGCCATGTATCCCTCTCACCCTTCCACGGCCCAGCGCAGGAACTGTTTCTCTACCCTCCCACACTTACACACAAATACACTGCGTACAGAGTGCATGTCGTCTGCTTTTGCCGCAACTCAATGCACATTCGTGATAGCTGGCAAGCCGAATGCAGTATATCATATTTAGTAGCAAATAATAACCACCATATAAACAATATTACACATGGTTTCAATGGAAATATTTTGCATAGTGAAATCAATTGGAAGCAGACGACTTTTACTTTAGTCCGGGTAGACGACAATTTTCGGGTTGTGGTGAATGGACCCTAATGTAGCGTTGGGGGTAGGGGGGGGGGCTTCAGCGTGCTGTTGATGCATGACCTGAACGTGATCAGCGCCTCGCGTTATCTCCTAATTACTGCCACGCAGGACAGATAATCGCCCAATCTGCGCATGCGCGCGCCAGAACCCCGGCCATCCCCAGCGGTTTCCGGGCCACGCCGCCGTCTGTCCGCCTCGGCAATCACCTGCCCTCACCTACTGGAGGAATGGAGATCTGCGCCCAGGTTCAGCCAGTGCCTCCATCCCTCCCCACCCCCACCCCCTCACCCCCACACTCTCCTCACCACGAACCGCGACCCTGAGTTCGGCTCGGAATAAATTGTCGTCTGCTCTTGAATAAACACCAGTATCCCTTTCAATGAAAGTCAGCTACAGTTCACTAAAAGAGTAATCTGTGGATGGTAAATGTCAGTGGATGGTAGATTGGTAATGGCAGCCTGTATTTAGCTGCCGTGGGCAACGAAACAAATGAGCTGCTGCAACTGATGGGAGGGGGGGAAGTACTATCACTGAGATTATTGTGATTGAAGTTAGACTACAGGGACGATTAATTAATCACCAGTCCATTCATACTATACTAATCTATTATATTAACCTTGGCTACAAAGAAATTTAGCCCTATGTGTAATTTGATATCATATATATATATATTTGTATAAACATGAATAAAATATCAAAAAGATACCATGCACAAATGAAGATAACTCATCCCCCATTATCTTATTTTTAAGAAAAGGATCAGTGGGGTGGGTTAGTAACACATGCCCTTGCACGTACACCACCAATCTGGGGCATTGCATTCGTGGCCACCTCCGGGTCCTGCTATCATCAATACCGCCAAGTCAGACAATTGTCCCCTATAGCTGCCCAGAGTGTACTCCCTCAACCACTGACCGCAGCCTCAGGCCATCATCCCATGAGAAGGTGATCTGCACAGTGTCGTGCACCACTCGCCCAGCATCGACTGCAGTCGCCAAATGTCAATGTTTAAAAGTATGCGAGAGGAGATCATGTGGCCTTTCACTGCCAACATGCTTTCTTTCCTGGGATATGCATATATATATTTGTTCTGTTTGCTTTATTGTGTGTCTTTGGGTGTTTTTTAAAAGTGTTTAAATTTATGTTGTCTTCCTTTCTTTTGTTATTTGGCGGGGGGTCGGGGGGTGATACCATATCTTAGGCACTGCAGACATTTGTATTAAATATCGATGTATTATTTCTAAGTTTCTAAATTTAAAGAATCATCCGGCGGCGGCGACTCAGTTCTGAAAGAAAATATGGTTATTGCACGGATTAAACTATTTCCACAAATAATAATAGTACTCATGAAAGATTACTGTTGTTCAGTATCGTTATGATGTTTTAGTGACGGCAAACTAATTCCATGACTTCTCTGAAATGTATAATACATAACGGTATTATTTAAACTGAACTCCTTTCGAGTTGTATATCTATGTATATATATTTGATTATTCCCTGGTAGATGAGATGATAAGAATGTTGAAGACCCATATTATTATTATCAAATATTGCACAAACTAATTTAGGAGCCGTACTTCCAGGAGCCATTATCTGAAATGTATGATACACAAAGGTATTATGTAAATGGAACTCCGTATCGAGTAATATATTACACATATAACCGTATTTGATTATTTCATGGCCTGCACGTTAGCAGGCGGAAAGCAGATGATAAAAATGTTGAATACCTGTATTTTAATCTTGACTAACAACTAACCCCACCCATTGCCTAACTAATCCCATCCTCACTTCACTTCTTCCTCCGGCCTTGGCCGGTGTCGCAGTTTCAGTGCCCGGTCAGTTTCAGCTGCCTGTCAGTTTCATGCGCATGCATCGAAATCTAACATCATCGTCACTAACCATATAAATTTAATATAATGTTTTTGGTAAAGATGTTTTCTACATGTGTACAAAGCGATTTGTTTCTAGGTGGTGTGGTTTTAGAGATATATCACTTTTCCTGTATTTTCTGTATGAAGATTGCTAGCGACCATTGACAATGCCTTGAGTTTGACAGTAGGCACAGTGCAAAACCTTAGTTTTATTAAAGATTAATACAAATCAAGAACCCTAACCTTATAAATTTAATACAGCCTTTTTGGTAAAGATGTTTTCTATATGTGTACCAAGCGATTTGTTAATAGGTGGTGTAGTTTTAGAGATATTTCACTTTTGCTGTATTTTCTGTATGAAGATTGCTCACGACCATTGACAATGCCTGAGTTTGAGTCTATACAGGTGGTGGAAACTGACCGGGCGCTGAAACTGCGACACCGGACTTAATGAGCATACCAGTGAATCTGGAGGGACTGAAGTTTGCATCCTGGTCGACTCAAACCAATGACTTATAAAATTGGTTACCGGTTTCTGCTTTGCGCTTGGCAATTTGAGGGCAGGACAGGGACTAGGTGCATGGTGTCAGGACAATGTGACTCTGTGGGGCATCAGATCATGGTGCCAATGGCCTGATTTCCCATTGAGGAAGCACTATAAAGTCACCATGAATGCGCACTGTCACAACTCGGTGCCCATCCTGGTATCGCAGCGTATTGCTGGGGCGTAAACCTACACCAACCACCCAGCCTCCCCCGGAGCTCTCAGAGGACTGTGGTTGGGCTCTTGGGCTGACTCTTTTCCTTCCCCCACCCCGATTGGTCTTCCTCATTCCACTGCTCCTTGCCCTATCCTAATAATGTTGAGCGCCTGGCTGGGAAGCGATAAGTATCCATTTACAAGTCATTGTTTTGACTCGACTAGGATTCGAACCCACGATCCCATGATCCACCAACACGGAAGACGGACCTCTAACTCATTCGGCCATCCCGTCCCATTTGCATCCTTCAGCACGCCCCCGCGACTGAAAACTCCCCAAAAACAACAAAGTTTGCACACAATCATTCAACAACCAGAGTGTATGCGTACCTCCAGGAGCCATAACTAGACAGCTGGGTTTTCCGCTGACACAGCGCAATGTTTCTTAACACGGTGCATTACATTGATGACGATTTATCCGCTACCGACGTCCTTTGCCAATGGCAGACGACAATCGAAACACTCACCGTTTCTTGTACTCGAAGAGCCACAATGACCACAGAGCACCACGTTCGAACGTCACAAGAGTCAGTGACGAGCAGCGTAGGCACTCCCATGCTGCTCTTTTATCTGACCACAACTTCGCCTCACAGGCTAATCTCACAAATGTCTGTCAGTGGAAATTCCCTTGCACCAGCGCCGACTTCCGTCCCTGATTCACCGGTGCACCTCTGGCGGCCACTTCCGGCAGGGCGGATTCAGTAGTTCCAGAATATGGCGCATGTCGCTGCTGTTTGCCAGGCAATTATGCTTTGCACAACTGCTTTGTGATAGGATTCCCAACCTATTGTCTCTCGGAAACAGATAAATATGTGCTTTATAAGCGATGATATGCAGATAGATAATACATGCACTCATATATTTGATTATTATTCTATTTCGTCCGACCATTCATGTATGCATGGTCGGACGGTAGCCCGGTAGCCTGTAGTCAGAAGGGGCATCGGATATAAGCGTAGTAGGACAAGTTATATGACACTACTGTTACCATATTGCTATGGAACTTTTGGGTTACAGAATTTCATTGTGTTACATGGTGCAAATTGTGTATTCACCAGGTATTGTACACCTTATTCTATATACCTTTTGTGTAAATAACCCTGAAGTGAAAAATGGCTGGAAGACCAGTGCTTCAGCAACGACAAAAGACTTATTCAGCAGAATAAACATATTTACCCCCAAAAAAGATAAAAAGACAGCCTGCATGTTTCCAATACCTGGCATATGGCGGAGTACTAGTAGTGTATGGAATAGAGACTTTGCCACAGGTGGTTGCCAGCAGACTCGCTAGGCCCTGTCACACTACGACGTAACGACGTCAGCGTAGGGAGAATGTGAAGAATGTCAAACTTCTCAGCATAGTATCAAATTTGGCCACAAATTGAACGTGGATGCAGCATAGTTGATGAGAGCGTAACGTCGGTAAAGCATAGTGATACCGTCATTATGCTCACGGAACGTTATGAACGTTATTCCATCACCAGAACTATGTTATGTGACGTTACATACGTCATGACATGGTGGCGAAATGTTGAACGTACGTTGAATGTATGTTCTCCTGATGTTCTCATGACGTTCTCATGACGTTCCCATTATGCTACGTGGACGTTTCCACCAGGTTTAATGTGGGTCAACATAGTGGAATGTAGTAGAACGTAGTGAGCAGCGTTTGACTTACGTCCGTTTAATGTCATTGATGTTCGCTGAACGTGTACAGAACGTACGGCGAACATAAACCCTTACGTTCGAGTTACATCGAAAGTTTTGAACAGTTTCAAAACTTTGATGCGCGCCGACATAACATGACATAACGTGACATAGCTCGACATCAGTCTAATGTCATGCTGACGTCATCATACCATAACGCAAAGTATGTCAACGTACTGATGAAACATGAGCACTTCAGGCATATGTTTGGTGGTTACGTCGTAGTGTGACAGGGATATTACACGCACATCACTCCCATCTTTATATACGACCTATAGTACACCTCTGGAACGTGATGCCTCCAGTATGCACGTACCCGACTAGAGCACACAGGGGAGCATGTACCTAACTCACCTCACCTTTCATCTCCCCACACACACCGCCACGCTATACAACCCCCCCACCCCCTTCCAATTGATTGGCGATCGGGGACTCCTTATGAATGAGCCGTCATAGTTCATATTGGATTCTACGCTCGAGATTCAGAATGGAATATAAGTCAATTACAAGTCACGGCTGTTCTGGGAATTCGCCAAGAATTTATAAGTGTGTGGGGTCTGGACTTAGTATTGTTCCCGATTCCCGATTCCCGATCAATGGAGTTCAATTCATAATAGTTGTTGGTTGTTGTAGTTTAACTTGCTAAGGTCACATCAGGATGGGTATTGACTTGTGACAGTGAACACTCGGGGCACCTTTATAGGGCTGCTCCATTGGGAGACCAGGCCGTCAGCACTATGACATGCTATCTCACTCAGTGCCATTATCCTGACACTGAACCAACCAGTCCGTGCCCTATCCTAATAATCCCGAGTATCAGGCTAGAAAGCTACACATATAAAGGTTTATGGCATTGATTTGACTCAACCAGGGTTCGAACCCGTGAGGTTTGAATCCGTTGATCTACCAAAACGGGAGACGAATGCACAACTCATTTGGCCATCCCGTCTGGTCAATTCATAATATCCTCCTGGTTTTCTCTTCCATTATACACATCTGCCTCTCTTCCATCTCGTCCTGCTATGAACTTAGATGTTGCTAGGACATAAAACGCCAACAAACTAACATCTTCCCCCCCCCCCCACACTTTGCACAAACACCGCTTCCGACTTCATCCTAGTACCCACTAGTACACACCTCCCTCCAGTGCCCTGGCTCGGTCCCACTCTTGTCTGATAGCTCTCCATTGCTAAGTGAGCTCTATCGACACAATCGGGATAATTCCCTTTATTTGGGCGTTCGGGACAAAACTGGAAATCAATGACCACCGAAGTGGCGGCGCCAACCCTCCACATCCCTCCTGCACTGGGCCTGGGTAAAATGGTCAGGGTTCAATGGGTGGCGACGAATAGTTGGGTGGTTCAGTGGGTGGTGAGGCATAACTGGATGGTTTGGTGGGTGATGACGGATAGTTTGGTTGTTCAGTGGGAGGTTACGAATAGCTGGATGGTTTAGTGGGTCGTGAGGCCATGGTGGTTCAGTGGGTGGTGACAGATAGTTGGGTTGTTCAGTGGGTGGGTATGTATATCTGGATGGTTTAATGGGTGGTGACGCATAGTTGGGTGGTTCAGTTGGTATTGTCGGATAGTTGGCTGGTTCAGTGGGTGGTGACATATAGTTGGGTGGGTCAGTGGGTGGTTACTGATATTCGGGTGGTTCAGTGGGTGGTGCCGGATATTTGGGTGGTTCAGTGGTTGGTGAATGATATTTGGGTGGTTCAGTGGGTGGTCATGGATAGCTGGGTGGGTCAGTGGGTGGCGAGATATATTTGTATGGTTCAGTGGGTGATGATAGTTGGGTGGTTAGGTGGGTGGTGATGAATACTTGGGTGATAAACCGTGGTGGGGTATCAGACCAGGCGAGGTGGCCAAATCGGTAGAGCGCAGACTTCCCATGCAGGTCTGCAGTTTAAGCCCCAGCCGGGTCAAACCAGTGACTTTTTATTAAATTGATACCTGTCGCTACCTATCCTGGCACTCGGCATTAATAGGATAGGACAATGATTGCTTCGCATAGTATCAGGACAATGTGACTGTGTGGGATATCAGGTAAATGGTCCCGGCAGTCTAGTCTTCCAGTGGGGCAGCACTATAAAGTCGGCATCAGTCAGGGCTGTCACAAGTCGGTACCCGTCCTAATATGGCTTTAGATGTTGCTAGGATTTAAAAACAACAACAGAGCTTTGACGTGTGAAACTGTCGGCTGTAGAAATATTACAAGACATAGTTATCTTGCATGGCATTGGGTGTTGGTGATGGGGCTGTCACACTACGACGCTTCTCGCCGGCGACCCGTCAACGTGTGGTGTATCTGGGCGAAAATGGGTGAAATATCGAGAAACGCTGGGAGTGCGTTATGCGCGCGTCGGTACACGTCAGTACACTATGTTTGACATTGACGGTCAGCGGAGAAAGTCGGCGCGCGTTATTGGTCGCTGAGTGTTTTCAACATGTCAAAAAGAACCCAACCACTGCCAGCGCGCACAAATATATGGGTAAGGACGTTAGGCGCGCATCGCGCTGCGTTGGACGCGCCGGAATAACGTTATGGGAATGCTAGGAAGACGGCGCACGCGCGGGAGGGTCGTTGCTCACACGTTGTGGCAAACTGGGCCGTTTTTGTTTTACGCCCTAGCAACAGTTAAGGTTAAATGAAGACGTCGCGCCAAACTTTTTTTTTTTTTCCCCAGCGCGTCGACACACGTTGGCCGTGCGCGCATAACGTGCCGCGCTGACGCCAACCTTTTCCCCAAATCGCGAAAAGTTTGACGTTTCTCGACGCACAAGATTTTATTTTCAACGCTGACGGGTCGCCGGGAGAAACGTCGTAGTGTGACAGCCCCATTAGGTATTTTGTCATGGTACGGGGTTGTGACACACCATAGTAGCATGGTAATCAAGCTTAGGGTGATGCAGTAGCCTATTGAAGTGTGGTTGGTCAATACCGGAGTACTAGGGAGAGATGGTCTGTGTAAGGTATAAGTACAGTGTGTATAGCGAGTGACCAGTGGAGTGATGTCACGGGTTGGAATGGCCAAGCAGCCGAATAAAGTACTCACACACTGGACGTCGAAGTGTTCACTTGTCTTCCATATACTACATGGTGTCAGATTGTGAGTCTGAACAAACCACGCCCCAGAATTCGCCATGGCGCTGTCAGCTCTGAAACCACCATTACCATTGAGCCTAGAAGGAAATTTAGCCATGAATTGGCGTGCTTGGTATCACGCATACAAAATAGACAGTGTCGCCAAGGGAGCAGCAAACAAGACTGAGATAATTCAATGCTGCGTATTTCTACACATAGCCGGACAAGAGGCGCAGAAACTACATCTAATGTTCAAAATACCCAGTCAGTAGGGCGGCATATTATGGGGACGATAGGATAATGATGTATATATGGCTGTAATGGGGTTGAATCAATAATGGTATTGTAATGGGATGGTAGACATACACAAGTGGAATGGTAAATCCTATTAGTGTCGTGAGGGGTAGTAAGATGTGTGGTTATATTTAGATCGTCAGCCTACAGTGGGGAGCTAAGCTATTCGACTATGCTTTATAGGTAAAACACAAGATCTGATCTGACTATTTTATCCTGTATTATAGCATGATAGTGAATAGTAAAGTGATCAGATATGGTGCTAGATTAGACTATATTGTGCCTGGGTAGGCTATGGTGAGGTGGTAGCGGATATAATGAGCGTGGACCTAGGAAACAGTAGCGCCGTAAGCGGCAAGGAAAGTAACTAGAGCACAACGGGGTAGACTCTGAGAGCTTGGTGTTGTGGGAGGGGGAATGCTGGGATATGGGGAGGGTGGAGAGGGGGGGGGGCGCAGTGTAGTTGTATACATCGTGGTGGTCTCATGTGCCTGCCCAGCTGGCTCAGTGATGTCTGAGTACAACCGGTTAGTAGACACGAGTGGCATGATGCTGGCGGAGGTTTAGTTTAGTGGGTGTTGTACAGCCGTTAGCAGGGTATTGTGTGGTAATGCTTTCCAGTGGCTGGTCCACTGTGTCAGAAGATTGCACCCAGTGGTGCAGTAGTAGTAGTGTAAACTATTCCGATATTCAGCAGAGGGGGGATTGCAATTGTTCTATTACTGATCAGTGTACGTGACCAGGCGCATGTATGTATGTATATATATATATATATATGTATGGGTTGGTGGTGCCTGAGTGGGATGTAAATAGACATAGTGGTGCTGGCAGGTCTGCGTGTGAGTGCACTCAGGGCCTACCCCCTCTGCTGGCATAGGGATCACCACACTCAAAGGTCATGGTTGGAGGTGGCCATGGGGCCATACAGCTTGTGGTGGTGGGCAGACCATTGTCCATGGGGACCAGGAATGCTGGATCCCTATTGGTAAGGCCAAGAATGCTTGTTTGCCATTGGGGGAAAGGGGTGGGGTGATACTCTACAATGAACACATGTAACCATATAAATAATAAACCAGAGGGCTGGACTATCTCTTCTTCTTTACACTTTATACTCTTCCTTTCTCTTTGTCTGTATTGATTTCACCATAGCCTGCCTACAAAGCCACAGATTCGAGCATTGGACTTTACAGTAGTATATGGAATGCAGACCTTGACGCGGGCAGCAGACCTCGGCAGAGCCAGCTGTGAGGCCGCCCCTTATCTACCTGGGTCCGCCTCTGCTGCACCACCCGCCACTGTACATCCAACCCCTCACCACACTTATCCCCACACTCTCCACTCCTCCCCAGTGTGTTCTCCCACTCTTCCATGTCACTCTCCCTCTCCCTCGTACTCTTCGGCTCCTTCTTCGTTTCCGTCTCCGTATCCCTCCTCCTCTTTCTCCCTGTCCCTCTCCCTGTCTCTCTCCCTGTCCCTCTCCCTGTCCCTCTCCCCGCCCCTCTCCCTGTCCCTCTCCCTGTCCCTCTCATTGTCCCTGTCCCTCTCCCTGTCCCTCTCCCCTCCCTCTGCCTCTGCCTCTGCCTCTGCCTCTCGCTCTGCCTCTGCCTCTGCCTGTGCCTCTCTATATCCCTCTCCATGCACATTTTGCCCCTCACTACCCTTCACCCACTCCCTCTCCCTAACCCTCTCCCTCTCTCTCTTCCTCTCCATCTCTCTCTTCCTCTCCCACTCCCTCTCCCTCTACCTTTCCCTCTCCCTCTCAATCTCCCTCTAACTCTCCCAATCCCTCTCCATCTCCCTCTCCATCACCCCCTCCCTCTCGCTCCTTCTCCCTCTCTCTCCCCCTCTCCCTCACCCCTCCCTCTCTCTCTTCCTCTCCCTCTCCGCCTCCCTCTACCTCTCCCTCTCTCTCTCCTTCTCCCTCTCCATCTCCCTCTAATTCTCCTCTCCCTCTCCCTCTGCTCTCCACATCTCTGCACTTCCGCCCCAACTCACCAATGCCACTTCCTATCCGGTTCTACCACCCCTCTTCGCTTTATGTCTAGGACAGTCTCGATAGCACTACCCATACAACACCTTTTCCCCGCAGCATTCCTCGCCTAGTCTGACCACCCTTGTGCCAGATAACAATCATCCCAACCCCAGTTCCAGCTCTATCTTCCCCATATTTTCCTGTCCACCCAACCCATCCGACCATCAAACCCCTACTCACCACCCCACTCTCCCTGTAACCGCCAATCACCTCTCTCCGCCACGGGTTCGAACCCTGGTCGAGTCACAGCAATGACTTGAAAATTGATGCTTAGCACCAGGCATTCGGCATTATTAGGATAGGGCAAGGACTGGTTGGCTCAGTGTCAGGGTAATGTGACTGAGTGGGATATCAGATCATGGTGCTGGCGGCCTGGTTTCCCAGTGAAGTCGCTCTTCTGATATGACCTTAGATTCTTCCACGACGTAAAACCCCAATTAACCAACCGACCTATCTCCCATCCATCGGTCAAAGATACCCAATGAGAGTTCCTACCATTCTCTTCGGCGCCACTTCCCATTCTAACCACTCCCAGTATACTCCATTCCTACCGGAAGTGGGCTCGTCTATCCGCATGTACCAACACTCCCCTCCCACCTGCACTGACCACCTCCCACCCACCAGCACCTCTCGCGTTCTCCCACTCGACCCGTTCTCCGGACCACACCCAGCCAGATACCCCCATGCCCCTTGAGCCCCCCCAACCCCACCGCTCCCACCACACACCCTCACGTCCCTCTGGGGGCCCCTACTCCATGCCCTGTTGGGTTCTGCGTGAGGTCGGGCTGGGATGATGGGGTCCGGGGAGAAAGAGGGGGGGGGGGTGAGGGCGCCGATAGCCGCGCCGCCTGGTGAGAGGAATAGAGGGTGCCGACAAATATTAAGTGCAGTTTCGCTTACTTCATGCTTGGTGGAGCTGTGTTCATTGATCCATGCCGGCCAGCGTCTAAACGCCTCCAGCCCATGGCACCCGTCCTCCCTATTCCCACCACCCCCTGCCCCCTGTTCACTGCCCCCTGTACCCACATGGACCTATCGCGGATGGAGATCGGTGGTCGGGCGGGGGCCAGGGGCAGGGGATGCCGGCAGTGAGGGGTGGGGTGAATGGGCGGGTGGGAGGGAGGGTTGGAGGTCGGCCTGGCGGGGCGGGGCGTTGTGGGGTGGGTTGCGGGTGAGAGGGCGCACCGTTGTACAATAATATATACGGCAACCGGAAGCGGAAAGCGATCCTTCAGGAGACGCGGCGCGACCCCTGCCGCCCGACGCCTGCCATTCATCTCGCCATGATTCCCCTCGCGTATGCGCAATAGGGCCTAAAGGAGGCTAGGCACTTCCAGGCAAGGTAAAACACAAGATCTGACAGCGGGTGGTCAATACCACCGGGACCGCGTTTGTGGCCGGGTGTTGTTAACAAATCACCAATTCACTTTTAGACCGATACTTATGCGGAACAGTTATTCTACTGCGTCCCTGTAATATGTGCCTCATTTCAGATGATGTAGAACTATCTCCGTTTAATCTAGGGCGGGTTTTTTCAGCTGATTATGTTCAGGGATCGTGGTGGCCGTCACTGTGGCAACCTTACTGATTGTGATGCATGTGGAGATTTGGATCATTGGCTTGTTTGTATCACGTACCCCCTATCGACAGTGTTGTTGCCGATTCCCGGTGTACTGAGACCATTTAAACTTCTGTCACAGTGTCAGTACTCTGCTCTCATAGTGTCTGGGAACACAAGGCGTATACAAACAAGATGCTTGCTTCCAGTCACACACCCGGTCAGGTCTAGTCTGAACGGGGGTATTATAATTAATAGGCAATGAGCACACAACACAGAAGCGAAATCATTCAGGGAGACCAGTGCCTCATCATGGTATTCAAAGGAATAAACCACTTGAATACAAATAAAAAGGATTCCCTTTCGGGCCATTTAAAAAAGTGCCACGAATACTACTGGTACGAGTATTCAACCGTAATAATATACATAGCAAGGTATTTTAATGAATATATGGCGCAACACCATTGATACTTGAATTAAAGTAAAAGATTTATAATTGAAGGTAATTTTAATTCTAACTAATTCAAATTTTCATTTGATGAAAGGGTTATGTTGCAATGAAGAAAACTATAGGAATGTAAAATATGAACATTTTGAAGGTTTGACTCCAATGTGTATCTAAATGATTGGGTTGGCGTTTACAGAGTTCTGTGCCTGAAGTCTTCATATGTATAACACAACCTATACAAATCCAATTCGCATTCATTTCAGTAAGTACAAATCGAATACATACGCTCCCCGTGACTTCCACATTGTTCATACATCTCCATCTATTTATCTCTTTAAATCTAATGCTATTGCATTGGTACAGTGGCGCAACCTAGTGCCTAAAAGTCGAAACCAGTGTTGTGATGTATATTTGCCATAGGCTTCTATCATTAGCAGTGAATCTAAATCTGTTCGGGTAGTTCTCTGAGTCCCCGCTACCCGGAACTGGCGCTGCTCCCCTCGGTTCCCCCACTCGTACTGCTTATTCCTTCACAAGCCGACATGGCCCAATGACTTGAGCGTCCGTCTCATGTTTTGATAGATCTGGATGATCTGAACCGATGGGTTCCGACCCTGGTCTAGTTAAATCAGTGACTTAAAAATTGATACTTTTTGATTCATAGCCAGGTGCTCGGCATTAATAGGATAGGGCAAGGTCTGGTTGGCTCAGTGTCAGGATAATGTGGCTAAGTGGGATACGAGGTCATGATGCTAATGACCTGGTCTCCCAGTGGTGCAGCATCCATGAGTGCACACTGCCACAAATCGCTAATCGTGTTGATATGACCTTATATGTTGCCAAGACGTAAAGCTCCAATAACTTAAACGCTTGTTATTTCTGTACCCTACATGCATCCACATACTTATGGTAAATTTCTGCTTCAAGTACAGGTCAGACTGGTTTCCCCTGAGGGTGCAGGAATGGCCATTGCGTACTGCAATTCCAATTCCTATTACATTCTAAAGAACTTTGCAGTCAACATGGCCAACAGCCTCTCGGTAAATGGTACCCGGAAACAGTTACAATGGGTCTTGACAACCTACATAGTCCATGACTGTACAATGCATTTGCTTTAACCCGATTTTCTTCCATGGATTTCCATAGTTTACCAATCGCAAAGAATACATTTTCCTTTATTTGAATTCCCCCAGGAATTCCAGAGATTTCCATAGGAGAATAATGCATTTTATTTTATTTGACTGACTTTTCGAGGAATTCCTTACCTTTCTATCCAAGAACAATGCATGTCCTGTTGTCTGATCTTTCCAGTAATTGCATAGATTCCAAGACGAGTACAATGCATTTCCTTCATTAACAATAAAAATAGGGTTTCGCTTCATATTCTACTATTAAATGTCATTTCTGATTAGCAATATAACAGCGTAGCACATGCACCGCTTACAGGTCATTTTTCTAGTTGCAAGCACACAGCGTTGAATGAAAAAACTCATCAGGATTGCTGATTTGGATTTGAACAAATGAGATTCAGGGAAAACCGGAAACAAAAAAGAACGAGGCTGAGCGAAGAATGTCAAATATGTAAATTATTCAAAGAAGCGAGCTCACCATACAGAGTGAGAATGTGGATCGAATTCTTTTGATTTATTTGCTGTTTCACTGGTGCCCTCAGGGTGGTAGTGAAGGAAAATCACGTGATCCACCATCAAGGACTGAAGCCGCAAACGGTGGTAGAAATGGGGGGGGGGGGGTTAATTGGTTCCTCACAAACCAGTCCTTTAGTATAGACCCTATCATTTAAGCTCACTTTATAACCACAAGCACATTGTTACTGATTACCAAACTCGGACCGAGGGAATACAAATAGGAGCAATCCGCCTTGGTAAAGGCATATGGGTCACTCTCCTGAAAACTGGTCAGCATGGGATGGGATTTTAAACATCAATACAAAACTTCCTACTTATTTTGTTCCTTATACTTTTCATATTCACGTTCAGATTTGATAAGAAATAAGGGAAATAAAATAAGCTGTGTGCAACTTTGGTCCTTTTAATTATGAAGTGTTTTTGTACCAAAAACAAGTCAGCCATTTTTAACATGACATATGGGACATGGTTGAATCCTTACTAATATCTTGTATTGTATTGATATATCAAACAATACAGTTCCCAAATCAAAAAGGAAGTATTTATTAACATGTATGCATGCTTAAATTTAAAAATAATTAGTGGATGTCTTCAGAAATGTGACACTTCTGGCCAGTTTTTAGGAGAGTGACCCAAATACAAATGAAGTGCTTGCTTCACGCTACACCGGACCGGGTCTCTAGTCTGAAGAAATGATGAGCACACAACGCAGAAGCGAAATCATTTAGGGAGATCAGTGCAGATATGTGTTTGCTTTGAACTTGTTTGTTTGTGGCTTTACATCTTGGTAACACCCAAGGTGATATCAGGACGGAGACTTGTGATAGTGTGCACCCATGTTGACTTTATAGCGCTGCCCCCTGGAAGACCAGGCCGCCAGCACCAAGACCCGGTTTCCCATTCAGTCCTATTATCCTGACACTGAGCTAACCAGTCTGTGCCTATTCCGAGTATTGCGAAGTGCCAGGCTAGTTAGCGACAAGTCTAAATTTGGTAAGACGATGGTTTGACTTGGCCAGAATTCGAACTACCTACCTTCCACATGGGAATCCTGCACTCTCATGCCATCCACCCACCACGTCTGCCATCCACCCACCACGTCTGCCATCCACCCACCACGTCTGCCATCCACCCACCACGTCTGCCATCCACCCACCACGTCTGCCATCCACCCACCACGTCCAATTCATGTTGAAATAGTTTCTGGCGTGGATAATGGTCAACGTGTACAAGCAAACAGTCAACATTATACCCCTGTCACACTACGACGTAACGAGCCAACATGAGCCTGACGTGGTCACGTTTCGTCATTATGTTGATGTACGTTGGTTACATTATGATGATGTCAGAATGACGTTAGACTGACGTCGAGCTACGTCACGTTAGGTCATGTTACGTTGGCGCATGTCAAGGTTTTGAACCTGTTCAAAACTTTCGACGTAACTCAAATGTAAGGGTTTACGTTCGCCGTACGTTCTGTTAAACAGACATTAGTCAAACACTGATCACTACGTTCCACTATGTTTGACTATGTCGACCCACATTAACCCCATTGGAAACGTCCAATTGGAACGTCAGAAGAATGTCAGGAGAACATCAGGAGAATGTATGCCGAACATACTTCCAACATACATTCAGCATTTCACCACCTTGTCATGACGTATGTAATGTCACGTAGCATTCTTCTGGCGATGGAATAATGTACATAACGTCCCGTGACTATAATGATGTTGTCCTCTCTTGTTGAATGACGCTATCACTATGCATTACCGACGTTACACTCTCATCAACTACGCTGCATCCATGTTGAACTTGTGCCCAAATTTGTATACTACGCCGAGAAGTTAGATGTTTTTCACTTTCTCCCTATGCTGACGCCGTTACATCATAGTGTGACAGGGCCTTTAGACACACACGAATCAACTTAATATATGTATCTCAGTAAAATGACAGAAACTTAAAACCATCGTACTATGCAACTTTAATGCTGAAAATAAAGTCTAGGTAAATTTGTTTGCCACGTCATCAAAATGGCGTGCTTCTTGTGTGGATGCATACCTGTCTTCAACGAACACTGTGATAAGCGAACGCCTGCCATATGCTTCAATTTGCCAACACAGAAACTGTCATTGGTTCACTGTAGTGTCTCTCCGATGACAACACCGTTGCTAGGTTTACGACAAGAATGGCTTGGCCTCAGTTGGCGATGTTCTCCTGCAGGGAGGCCGAATCGGTGGAGCCCGGTCCTCGCGAGTTTGGTTCCCGGTCGAGTCAAACCAATGACTTATCAAATTGATACTTGTCGCTTCCTAGCCTGGTGCTCAACACTAATAGGATAAGGCAAGGACTGGTTAGCTCAGTGTCAGGATAAAGTGACTGAGTGGGATAATGGGTCATGGTGATGGCAGCCTGATTTCCCAGTGGGGCAGCACTATAACGTTGCCATGAATGTGCACTGTCAGAAGTTGCTACCTGGCCATATATGTCTTTTTTTTTTTGGTCCATTAGTTGTTTAAGCAGGGGAAATTTCAGTCATAGACGACTGGTCTTCCTCATTCCACTGCTGGTCGATAGAAAGCCCGAGCCTACACTTTTACCGACCCAAGGGATTTTTAACCTCCCACAGCACATAGACATGGTATGAGAGCAACCGGCCTTTGATAATGCTGTAAGTTATACACAGCGGTGGAAATCCAAATTGGCAGAGCTGGGGGGCATGAGGAATCAAACCGCCGACCCTCAGATTAGGAGTCTGACCTAGAAAAAACTCAGACACTCTAACCACTCCACCACAGAGAACGCCTTAGGTGGTGCAAGGACGTAAAACTCCAACGACCAACCAACCAATCTCCTCCAGCGATGCAAACGTCGCTAAATATCGTCAACTGTTGATGAAATCCTAGCGAATTGCAAACCAGTAATATCGGTCGCATAAGCATACTCTGTATTTGCCAGGTTTCCATCATCACCACACACAACGCTGCGGTAGAGAAATAAGCAGAACCCTGCGTTTTTCAATAATCATTTCCAAAAGCAACCTTTTCTGAGTTGCCAGATCGCAGATTGATGGTAATTCCCCACACCCAAGCACTCTCCCCACCCTCCCCCGTATCCCACCCCCCAAGTTGCCCATTTTGCCCATTCCCATCATTTAAGCAGATCATCAAAATCAATTTGGCATGAGGGAGTACGGACCGAAATTGTCCTCCTGCTGTGTTTTCTGTCTCTCCTTTTTATTCCCCCTTCGCCTGTCTGTCAATCTTTTGAGAGTTTCGGCAAGAAGAGATAGTGTGTGAAAGGGTGGGCGTGGTGCTTTTTACTATTTTTATTATCACTGGGTGCTGGACGATCAATGAACTATCGGAGGAGCATATCACGTACCAGGCAGACTGGGGCAATGAAAGCCTTCATAAACCCTCTTTCGCTGATAAGATCTGATCGAACAAGGCATTCCGTTTGGCAGACCGACCTATAAGTTAGTCAGCGTCTAGTGAATGTCGTCTGCTACATGTGTGACATTTCATAGCAGTGAATGTAATCTCCTACATGTGTGACATTTCATGCCAGTGAATGTTGTCTGCTACATGTGTGACATTTCAGGCCATGGAATGTCGCCTGCTGCATGTGTGACATTTCATGCCAGGGAAGGTCGTCTGCTGCATGTGTGACATTTCATGACAGTGAATGTCATCTGTTACATGTATGATATTTCATACCCGATTAACATTGATTCACTTGAAATATATCACTGTCCTTGCAATATTTAATTACTAGTACATTTATCTTATGCTAGCCAACATTTATGTCCAGGAGCATAACTTAATAAATTAAATATTGCGTGCTTATACAAGAAAGTACTACCAAAGACCCTATAATACTATATAGTATTTTAGGGTCTTTGGTACTACACTCACAGTACTGATGTATTCAGTGGAATTTCTTGACTTTTACTGAGATACTGTTGGTTTTTCAGTTTCATATCTTTCCCAGCAGACGACATTTTCCCAGACCAGTTGGAAGTGTGACATCAGTTGCGACAACTCGGTTAAAGATGCCAATCCACCTGTGGTTTGAGCGATAGCGGCCATAAATCGCACATTAAAAAATGCCGGCCACAAACAGGGCTCGGCGGATGTGGTACACGCCGCCACCGGGCGTCTTATAACCAACCCATCAACCATGCCCGTCTGTTCCAAATAAATACCGTCTGCTAACAAAATTCATGAAATATTACAATCGTGTTTTTATTATTTTGTTTATAACTGAAAAGTATTTATCTTAAAGCTACATAGTCCGATAAAAACATCAAATTTTCAAAACAAACACTTTTTTCTGGATTTAACTCTACATATCTAGCTTAGATACTGGCACACTTATTAAACTTGTGTCGCCACATAGAAGGGAACGCTGAAACAATTTAATAGAACATGTTACTGCATAAGCCTATGATGTCAGGGTTTTGGCATGGTTGCCAAAACTAATTTAGCATAGTTTGCACTTCAAATAGCTAAAAGGTTAGCCATTAAAAATGAAAGTTACTTCCAACTGAAGTAAAGTAGTTCATAGCGATCAACCTGATAGGTTGATCCCAGAAAACGATAGAAACTCAAAAGCATCGGACTATGCAGCTTTAATTAACTGTGTAAAGTGGCGCACAGAAACCCTGATATGACGTCAGATGAGTGACAGCAGACGACGGTTAATACAGGAGACATTGGGAGAAGATTTATCCAAAAGCACAATGACAAGATGTGGCCTTTAAGTGGTGAAAGGGTAAAATTAAAAATTAATGCTGCTCATTTCGAATATCACCACGTAGCCTCGTTACTGGGCCAGGGGGCCGAATCTGTAGAGCGCCGGCCTCGCTTGCTGGCGATCGGGAGTTCAGTTCCCAGTCGAGTCAAACCAATGACTTATAAAAGTGATACTTGACACTTCCCAAACCTAGCGCTCAGCATTAATTGGATAGGGCACTGAGTGGTTAGTTCAGCGACAGGATAATGTGACTGAGTGGGATATCAGGTCATAATGCTGATGGCCTGTTTTCCAGTGGGACAGCATTATAAAGTCACAATGGGCTCGCACCGTCACGAGTTGGTACACCTACTGATATGACCTTAGATGTTGCCAGGATGTAAAACTCCAAGAACCAACCAAGCAACTGCAGCCTAGTTGCCGTATTTGAAGAGTGTTTGCTGCAACTGCATCCTAATCACATGTACCAGTCGACCTCCTGTTACTCCATCACCTCTATGGGTGTGTGTGCTGGAAATACTCTCCCCCCTAACGCCTTCTGTGTACTAATCGGATTGGCTTTCTTCAACTCTTATTGTCTCCAGCCGTACACCATCATTCTGCAGAATTGGCCATGGCTGAATCTTGATTAATATACATTTAAAGATCTGGTCTCATTATTTTACCATGAATTGCTTGCATGAATATTCGATGTATCGCAGCGAAAGATCACAATTGGAATGGGATATTTGATCTCGAACCAGGTAGATCAGGATTGGTCTTGCAACCTCACTAAAATGCTAAATACCCAATAGCTATTAGTGACAGTTTTCTGATATAGAAGAGAAGGGAAGTATTATTTTTTATAGGTTATATAGCACACCCATATCTTCATATTTATTTTAGGTGCTAATAAGTTATATGGCAAACTCAATTGCTTCAAATTTACTTTGAGCGATAATAGGGTGTTGCAGGACTTTCCAAGTATGGAATATTTCGAAACTATGATAACAAAAGAAATGATAAAAGGACTAGATGAAGTGGGGATTCAAATCATTCATAAGCTAGTAACTGACATCTATGAGACTGGATTTATACCATTGAATATGAATGAATCCATATTTGTACGACTCCCAAAGAAGCTAAAACCAACATTGTGTACTGAGTACAGAACACTAAGCCTGATGAGTCATATGTTGAAGATGATCCTGAAAATAATTTTACTGAGAAACAGACAGAAAATTGAAGAACAAATCAGTAACGTACAAAGTGGGTTTATATCTGGAAGAGGTACACGTGAAGGGATTTTCAATATGAGAATGATTTGTGAACGTTATTGTGAAGTGAACCAGGATGTTTATGCCTGCTTTATTGACTATGAGAAGGCCTTCGACCGAGTCAATCATGAACTGTTAATCAAATGTTTACAAGATATTGGTGTCAATGGCAAAGACATTAAACTAATTGTGAACTTATACTGGACACAACGTGCATTTATAAAAATGGAGCAGGGCCTATCGGATGAAGTTATGATTAAACGAGGAGTTCGACAGGGGTGTGTATTGTCACCATGTCTATTTAACCTGTACACAGAGATGATTTTCAGACACATTGAAGATTGCAAGGGAGTGACAATAGGTGGCATGAACGTCAACAATCTTAGATATGCCGATGACAGTGTAATACTAGCAGACAGTGAGAAAAACCTACAAGATATAGTGAATAGAATCAATAAAGCTGGAATACTATTCAACATGAAGATGAATGCCAGGAAGACCAAAACAATGGTTATAAGTAAAAAGACAGATAAACCAAATGTCAATATAACCATAGATGGCACAAACATAGAACAAGTATCCGAATTCATATATCTCGGACAAAAGATTACAAATGATGGGAGATGTGAGGAAGAAATTAAAAGAAGGATAACAATAGCCCGAACAACATTCTCCAAAATGTATAGAGTGTTAACATCAAGTAAGATATTAATACAAACAAGGAAGCGTATTCTTCAGTGTTATGTGTGGTCTACTCTAATGTATGGGGCAGAGACATGGACAATCTCTAAGAAAATGTACAAACGTTTAGCAGCATTTGAGATGTGGACTTATCGAAGGATGATGAAAATATCATGGACAAAGAAGATCACCAACAAAGAAGTTCTCAGAAAAATTAAAAATAAGAAAAGCTTGTTTGCCACTATACAGACAAAGAAACTTATTTATTTTGGCCACATCATTCGTCAGAGTTCAATATACCGTACATTGTTGGAAGGGAAGGTGAATGGCAGCAGAGGGAGAGGGAGACCAAGAACATCATGGTTTACAAATATTTCACAGTGGACAGGCTTGAATTATTCACAGTCTATCAGAACAGCACAACATCGGGACAAGTGGAGAACCATTGCATCCAACCCTCGACTAGAGGATGGAACTATTGATTGATTGATTGATGCCTTACTATAAGATTACTAGCCACATATTTTCAACAGACATACTCATATCTAAATGATAGGCCCTACATGACTAGATAATTGATCATTTCAATTTACATACATTATTACTAATCCTATTTGTCCATATTGTTTGTGAATAAGTAAAAATGTTGTTGTCATGTCCCAGTGCTTCTAAGCTCTAGTTTGCACTGGGTTATACAATGCATCACCTTAATCTATTCCCACCTACGACTTCTGGTTCCCAAACCCCACATCGGAGAAGACTTGCTGAATATCTGATTATCATTATAAATTATGAACGGTTATTGCTCGATATTAGCGTGGTGTTCTCTGTGGCGGAGTGGTTAGAGTGTCTGACTTTTTTCTAGGTCAGACTCCTAATCTGAGGGTTGGCGGTTCAATTCCCCATGCCCCCACCTCTGCCAATTTGGATTTCCACTGCTGTGTGTAACTTA
The DNA here is from genome assembly GCA_030323885.1 of Branchipolynoe longqiensis. Classification (NCBI taxonomy): domain Eukaryota; kingdom Metazoa; phylum Annelida; class Polychaeta; order Phyllodocida; family Polynoidae; genus Branchipolynoe; species Branchipolynoe longqiensis. The sequence continues at coordinate 81,680,898 of CM059191.1, read as the reverse complement.
CAGTGTCATCAAAAGCAAGTTGCTCTCATACCATGTCTATGTGGTGTGGGAGGTTAAAAATCCCTTGGGTCGGTAAAAGTGTAGGCTCGGGCTTTCTATTAAAAAACTGTCTAATGGCGAAAACAAGTCTATTCAGACTTATCCATGATACGCAGTATAAATCTTCAAGAAAAAAGAAAAAGGTTTCTAGTCAGATGACGGATAGGGTGAGTATTACCTGATGTGTTTATGTAACCCAGATTGCTAGTGGATTCAAACCCAGAGTAGGATGTTAATGGCTTGGTTAAATTAATGCAGCTTTCCAACATTCCTTATGATGTTCAGATGAAGGGTGGATTCAAACCCACAGTAGGATAATGCAAGTATGGTTAAATTACTGTAGCTTTAACACGGTCATTATTATTGTCAGATGTTGGAATCAAACTCACAGTAGGATATTAATAAGGGACTAAACTAAGGTACCTTTTAAACAGTTCTTATTCTGGTCAAATGTTGGATTCAAACCATAATAGGATTATGAAGGCGGTCAGATGACTGGAATCATACCCAAAATATTATGATAAAGTCTGGATTAAATTAATGTAGCTTTCAAATATTCCTTAATAGGGTCACATGACTAGTGCATTCAAACCGACAGAATGGTGATATAGGCTGCATAAAATTGCTGTACATTTGAAGACTTCCTTATTATCACATTATGGTCAGATATATGACTGTTGGATTCAAACCCACAGTAGGATGGGCAAAGCTGTATTAAATTATTGTAGCTTTCAAGCACAGTATTTTAAAATAGATTTGCAAATATGAAATAAGTAATATCATTTCAATTCATTCTGATATCACCTGTATCATTATGGAAAGATTGGAAACGATATGGTTACAAGACGCGGTAGGCACTGGGGAACATCACTTATTTGTTTCCTGATTTATTTCTAGCATGTTCATTATGCATAGCCATCTTCCCTCTGGATAGACCAGAAAGAGTGTACACGGCTTCAAAATCAGCTCCTTCCTACACCACTTCAACAACCTTTGGCTGGTTGTTGGAGTTTGAAGTACTGGTAACATCTAAGGGCATATCAGGATTGGTACCGACTTGGGACAGTACACACTGCTGGCAACTTTATTGTGCTGCCCCACTGGGAAATCATACTGCGGGCATCATGTTCCGATATCCCACTCAGTCATATTATCCTGACATTGACATAGCCAGTCCTTGCCCAATCCTATTAATGCCAAGCGCCAATGAGAGGTATCAATTTTATAAGTCATTAGTTTGACCAGACCTGGAACCGACCTCCCGATTTCCCCCCTGCGGGGCCTGCGCTCTACCGATTAGGCCATCACGCCCGGTGAACAACCTTTGGTGAACTGTTCCTGTTTGGGCCCCATTCCAAGTTCAGACACAATTCACCTGCCTGATTGGCAACCTTATCAGGTTCAACTCCCCGCCCCCTATGCTGGCTCTGACCCCATGAGCCATTGTCGATATCAATCCCCCCCCCGCGATATCAATCCCCCCCCCCGCCTCTCCTCCCTACCGCGTCAATCAATAATTTGGCTGCAACCTGGAAGTGGAATTTCCGATCACCGACAAACTTCCATCTGAATTATAGGTGGGCCTTAACCGCATGACTCCCTTTGTGGTTCGAAGTCAAATCGCGTAGTCACGTGACCACATCGCCATGATGAATAAACATGTGGGTTAGTCCATGTTGTGCTATTGCTCGGGTCTCACGTGCGAGAGGTTAGGAGTTCGGTTTCCAGTTGAGTCAAACAAATGCCTTATACAATTGATACTTTTAGTTTCCTAGCCTGGCGTTTGGCATTAATAGGATAGGGCAAGGACTGGACGGCTCAGTGTCGGAATAATGTGATTGTGTGGGATATTGGGTCATGGTGTTGGTGGCCTCATTTCCCAGTGGGGCAGCACTATAAAGTCACCATGAGTGTGCACAGTCCAAAGTCGATACCCATCCTGATATGACCTGAGATGTTGCCAGGATGTAAAACTCCTATAACCAACCGACCAGTCATTTCAATGCTAGAAGGCTTTTACTACTGCACTGACGGCGATTTGTTCGAACGCCTCCACCTCGCTTCTTGCCACACACAAGGATACCCACTGCACATGTCTGCCATGTCACATAAAGATGTGAGTCTAAGATAGGGACAGAATTCCCGATCAACAAGGCTAAATTCCCGGCTAGTGCAGGACGCAGTTTAAATTCGGTTATTTTTCAAATTCGAATGGATGGCTATTTATCATCCGTCACAATTCGCAAAGTTATTCGGCGATATGGGGTGTGATGCCGAAGGACTTCAGGGTTAACTATTGACCGACATGAGACTGGCGTCCATATTCACCCAGGAGTACCCCAACCCCCACCGGGGATTGCGCAATCCCACATCAGAACGCTTCGGCGTTTATTGACTAGCCTCAGCTTGGACAAAACACCAATTCCAATCGAGTAGAATTCCAAATACTCATACATTTTCAAACACAACAAGCGGCTGATAGTTAATCACAGAACTGTAATATTGGACTGGGACCAGGCGGATACAGGTTTTATCAAACCAAGGGGGCCGCAGGACAACACCATGGATACCATCACCATAGGAAATTCATCATGGCCATTATTTAAAGTTGCATAGTCCAGTGGTTTTGAATTTCTGTATTTTTTCTGAGATAGATATATTAGATAGATCACTAGTATCTACTTTACATTAGTTCAAAGTTACTTTTATTTTAAATGGTAAACTTTTGAGATATTTTGAATGCATACATGGAAAATGAGTTTCGGCAAGCTTGCCAAAACTCTGACACTATAGACTTCTGCAGTCAATTTAACAGAACCTGTTAAATTGACTCAGTATTGCTTTCTATGCAGAAACAAATGCTTAATAAGTACATCAGTATTTAAGTTAGATATGTAAAATCAAAACTAGATAATTGGTTTGGTTTTAAAAAGTTGATATTTCATCGGACTATGCAGCTTTAAGCACATACAAAAGTGTTGAATGAAAAACTCTCCCGGAGATTAAAAATAACTAATGTATTAAACTCCTCCACTGACTCTCCCATCTTCACTCAGCCATCCCCCATTGAAACACACGCTGGGTAGTAGTTGTGGTATACAAGTCACGCAGCCGGTGGAGGGCTATATATGTACGTTGCTACAACGATGTATGAGTTTGAAGGAAATGGCCGCCAGGGGGCTCGGGGGGCCGCGTCCCACTGGTACCCGGGGTGTTCGGGGTCGGATTCTGCAGTCAGGCGGGATGTGTCTGGTGCTCAGTCGTATTCGTGATCTGGAAGGAGAATATTGATATTTGATGGTCTCTTCAGATACACCCCCCAACATATATATCCACACGCTACCACGCCGCTCTTTAATATTTATATATATAGATTTATATATGAATGTGGGATTCGAACCCATGGGTTCGAACCCTGGTCTACTCAAACCAATGACGTAACAAGTTATACTCGTTGCTTTCTAGCCAGGCTTTCGGCATTATTAGGATTGGGCAAGGACTGGTTGGCTCAGTGTTAGGATAATGTGACTGAGTAGGATATCAGGTGATGGTTTTGGCGGGCTGTTCTCAGAGTGAGGCAGCACTGTATAGTATTGACCTTAGATGTTCACATGATGTATAACTCCACCAAGCAACCAACCTTTATTATATATATATTGATATATATATATAATTTATTTTATTATAATTGGAAAAAGAGGTCACTGGTGTCATCTGCAAACAATTGTTATGCATGAACATTATAGATTGTTGTGCTTCCTGTGAATAATTCAGGGATTTTAATGACGTTCACTACTACGAAAAAACAGAAGCTGCCCTATCCCCATCACACACATCGGATACCAATTCTTGAGAAGATCGTCGGGTATCTTTTTAGAATTGTTCACCAAATTTGCAAAGCACTCATAGTCATAATGCCGCCATCGAGAGATCGATATGTATATGCCTGATTCCAGCAACGGTACCCGCGAATCTATTGCGGTGTGGAATGCAGTCGATGTCGGGACACGGTTGATATTTCGATTCTATACAGATGGTGAGATTCTGTAGGAATCCGAGGTCCAGAAAGGGCAGGGGTATTGATAGCGCAGTACTTCCCCCTTATCTTCGTTGTTTACCAGACGGGATCGCCGAATGAGTTGAGCGTACGTCTCCTGTTTTGGGAGATCAAGGGATCCAAACCCAAAGGTTCATTGGTTCGAACCCTGGTGGAATCAAAGCAATGACTTAAAAATTGATACTTGTCGCTTCCGAGCTAGGTGCTCGGCATTAATAGGATATGGCAAGGACTGGTTAGCTCAGTGTCAGGATAATGTGACTGAGTGGGATATCAGGTCATTGTGCTGGTGGCCTGGTTTCCCCGTGGGGCAGCACTGTAAAGTCACCATGAGTGCGCACTGTCACAAGTTGGTGCACGTCCTGATATGACCTTAGATGTTGCTAGGACGTAAAACAACTATGAACAAACATAGTTGTTTATTTCTGCTCTGCTCGTCAATAAGTCCATGACATTATTAAAATAATGCACGTCATGTCTTTTCCAATTAACACCTTCGAAGGGTGGTTGGTTGGATGATGGAGTTTTACGTCCTGGCAACATCTAATGTCCTATTAGGATGGGTACCGACTTCTGACAGTGCGCACTCATGGTGATTTATAGTGACTTTATAGTGCTGCCTCACTGGGAAATCAGGCCTCCAGCACCATGACCTGATATTCCACTCAGTCACATTATCCTCACACTGAGCTAACCAGTCATTGCCTTATCCTATTAATGCTGAGCGCCTGACTAGAAAGTGAGAAGTATAAATTTGATAAGTCATTGGTTTGACTTGACCGTGAACTGAACTCGCGACATACCGCACGCAGGGCTCGCGCTCTACCGATTCGGCCACCACTCCCGATTTAGAAGGGCACATCCAGGGATGAGACTATTAATACGCAACTAAAGGAAAGGTTACTCATCCCACTCAGAACTCGGCCCTCGCTGAACTGTCCTTAGAGATTCCCCATATTGGCCAGTCCACAACCAATATTTCCACTCCAATTGGCATTGACAATATGTAATTACATTGACATTGGCAATTCATGTACATATTCAGTCACCATTGAGATAATCAGGAGAGGAACTAGTCGATATCAATTTTATACAAGCATGTTATAATGCGAAGGTGAACAATGAACAATGCTAGAAAATGTAGGATAAAATGCACAGATTACACTATAAAATAGTTCATGATAGGTCCTATCAAGAATGTGAAGAAAAGACACATTTGTGGTATGATAACTATTGGCAGAGTCCAATGAATAAAGCCATTACATAGGATCAAGCTGCCTGGTCCTTTAGAAGCACCGCATTTTAGAAACCAAACACTTAGCTCCATTTGATCCTAGATATCGAAATTATAGACCATTACACTTAGTAAGCAATTATTGCTGCATAGAAAGGAATATGAAGTCAATTCAGTAGAACCTGTTACTGCTAAAGACTATGGCATCCAATATTTCAATATGCACACCAGCAGTAATTGTTCATGTTTTCAGATCAAATATCCATAACAAAAGTTAAGCTTTCAATATAATTATTATTTCAACCTAAAAGCAAGGGAAATTAAAATTATTAACTTCATATATAATTAGCTGTATAATATGCAGAGACACCAAAACTATCAGAATATGCAAAGCTGTACTTTTTATTTCGGACAAACCAGAGACCTGGACTGAGTCCAACGCTATATCCAGTGCAATCCTGTCCATATCATATGAACAAAACAGTACAGAGATACTTATTACTGGTTTGTGTTGTTCTCTATGGTGAGGTGGTTAGAGTATCTGACTCTTTTCTAAGTCAGACTATTGATCTGAATGTTGGTTGTTCGATTCTCCATACCATCACCTCTACCAATTTGGATGTCCACCTGTGTGAATTGTCACGTATAATAACTAATGCCTAATCTTATAGACTAGCTAATATATTGAGGAGAAAAGAGAATTCGGAACATCTTCTATTCTTAGTAAAGAAGACAAGTAATGATACACAAATATGTACTTATAACATATATTCTCAATTACAAAGTGTACAGTTACATATAAATTTGCAATGGTATGATATTACACTCACAAGTGTCTGTAGTCCAGGTGGATGATATATACACTCAGTCCTCTTGGTGCTTATTACATATCTCAGTTGCCTTGAGGAGTTGATGGATATATATTATCCACTGTCTTTAAGCTGTAGCCAACCATACAGGTATAGAGTCTCAGTTGATGATGGATGTACATCTCAGGCTAAGCAGCAGTGATGTGGGAAAAGGCAGGTACAACAGTCACCAATCCTGCTGATGCCCATTGCTCAATGTTGTAGAAGCTCAGCAAGTTGAATCCATCCCATAAGCTGTAACTAGCCAGATAAGGCTTCAGGCCTAACTGACTTGGCGATGTTGATGCCTAGATGTCTGGGAGTAGAGTCCCAAGAGTGACTTGACTTGGGGGGTGGTTTTTAACCGTACGACGGTTACTGGTTGCAGAACTGCAACATTTATAGAGAGGCTCTGATAAATCGGCCCAATCTTTGGTTGAAGATTAATCTTCAGTAGGGATGGTTGTAGAAGCTGGGGACATCTTTACAACATGGTAATTGCGAAGCGTTGAGTCGGCCCTGAATCTCTTCAGTCCGGCGGTAGTTGAGCACTTGTATGTGACTACACTCCTTATATAGTTGCTGGGTAGGCCAGTCCTAACGAAGAGATGGAACGAGTAGGATGGTTCAACCATGTGTTCTAACCACTATAAAAGGCAACTAACTACCTGTTAGGAAGCAGTCTCCATACATTCAGTGCTATGTTACAGTATAACTTACAGTGTCATGAAAGGCAAGTTGCTCTCATACCATGACTATGTGGGATGGGAGGTGGAAAATCCCTTGGGTCGGTACAAGTGTAGGTGCAGGCTTTCTATCAGCGAACTGTTTAATGGAGAAACCAAGACTATTCAGAGGTATCCATCATAGGGAGTATAAATCTTCAACAACAAATTTCTAAAGTGTCTCTAGCAATTACCAAGTCATTTGTTGACACCTACAGCATGTTAATATGCCCTCATTAATGCTAGAATGATTACAATAGAAGTGCAATTATTACAGACAGTTCTGTCCTCTGAACTACCCAAAGTATTTACAGAGAAACTCCGACAAAATTTAATATTGCAAGTCGATTTTAATAACAAGTGTATTTATGGTATTATTTCCTACAGGGAACTTCGGTGGTGAGGTAAAATATGCTCTCAATAAGGTTGGTTAGGGAAGGTAACATTTCTAATTTAGCTTAGGCTGGGTTAATGTAATTACATGTCTTGATTTCTGCTGACTTGTCATTAGATATATATACGATCAGGTTCAACCCATGCTGTGCTTTTGCAAATAGAAGCATGCCATGTACTCCATGCCCTTGAGTTGGCCTATTGTGTTCCAGGTTTTTTCTTGTTGGGATTACATTATTTCAGTTTGTATTTAACTTTTAAGGCAGTCCTTGAAACCTTTTTTCTTTTGACAACCTCGGATCATGTGTCCTCTTAGAAGTTCACAATAGAAGAGTGCTTTTCGTATCTTGCTGTAGTGTTGGTATAACAAAGGTGACATTAAATATAGCACGGAGTGACTAACTGCAAACAGAATTGTAGCCCGGATAAACCTGACCCCTTACGACGAGTCAAATCACGGATAGGACATGTGGTCAGACTTCAATGGAACATGTATATATGAGCCTGTCTCAAAAGGTACTAACTCTTCGTTTTTGTGTCCATTGTAACGATTGACACAAAACAGCTCAGAAACAGGTACACTGAAAACACAAGGACATTTGCTTCAAATCAATATGTATTCTATTGGGATTATGAAATGCCATGTAAAAAACAAATCAGTTTATCCTGAGCAAATGCATAAGTATATAGTGTGTTGATCGTTACAATGGACAAAGTTTTGTCCCATATGGCTTAGCACCTTTTGAGACAGTCACATATACATACCTGTATATAATTTAAAATATCTATAAACTAATATGTAAATTAATATGATCGTAATATTTAGACACATCTTTGTTTGTACATTAGTTCATTAAAGCTGCATCGTCCGATGAAGCATCACATTTTCAAAATCAAAACAATTATCTAGATTTGATTCTACATATCTAAATTAGATAGTGATACAATTATTAAGTATGTGTTGCCAAAGAGAAGGGAACCCTGAGTCGATTTAATAGAACCTGTTACTGCAGAAACCTATCGTATCAGAGTTTTGGCATGCTTACCAAAATTATTTTCACATGTTTGAATTTCAAATATCTCAAAAGGTAGCCATTTCAATTAAAAGTTACTTCAAACGAAATTAAGGTAGATTATAATGATCAATTTATTATACATATCTCAGAAAAATGTCAGAAACTCAAAACCATCAGACTATGCAACTTTAAGCCGGGACAATTTAAATCGCGGATAATTTGTCTTCCTCATTCCTCTGCGACAAATACCAATTAGTTTGACGCATACTGATTCAGAGTTCAATCCCAAATTTCAAATAGACATATATTACCGGAAGCCTGACGTCAGTCAACTTTTGTTCGTCTTCGGAGGAAAAAAAGAGGTTTAAACCACCCTCACTGGCACGGCACCTGATTTGATTGGCGGGTATTCGAGGTGACAGGAGAGCTGGATATTACTGACAATAACCCAATCAGAAAACAGGACACGTCACACCGCCACACACATACCCTAGGCCTTAACCTAAAACCCGCTAACATAGCAACCTGACAAAAAGCCGGATACCGATATAGACATGTAGGTTGTGGTAAATCAAAGGAACGAAAATAATTCTATGTGAGTAGTACACATTCACGTACCTACCATTCTCCACCTCCCCCCATGCACCCGCCCCTCTCTCCAGATCCCCCCCCCCCCCCCCCATCACATCACCCGTACCTCTGTCCACCTTCCCCCCATGCACCTGCCCATCTCTCCAGATCCCCCCCCCCCCCCCCCCCCCCCACACACACCCCTCACCCGTCCCTCTGTCCACCTCACTCCGTGCACCTGCCCCTCTCTCCAGATCCCCCACCACACACCCCCTCACCGTCCCTCTGTCCACCTCACTCCGTGCACCTGCCCCTCTCTCCAGATCCGCTCCCCTCACACACCCTCACCCGTCCCTCTGTCCACCTCCCCGCATGCACCCGCTCCTCTCTCCAGATCCCCTCACACTCCCTCACCCATCACTCTGTCCACCTCACCCCGTGCACCTGCCCCTCTCTCCAGACCCCCCACACTCCTTCACCCACCCCTCCGTCACTCCCCCCGTGCCCTCCAGATCCCCAACTCCCTCACCGCCCTCTGTCACCTCCCCTCGTGCACCTGCCCCTCTCTCCAGATCCCCCCCCCCCCCCCCACCACACTCCCTCACCGCCCCTCTGTCCACCTCCTCTCGTGGTGCAGCCCCTCTCTCCAGACCCCCCCCCCCCACATACAGACTCTCACCTGCCCCTCTGTCCACCTCCCCCGTGCACCTGCCCATCTCTCCAGAACCCCCCCCCCCCCCCCGGCACCCACCCCTCTCCACTTCCCCCCGCACCCGCCCCTGTCCACCACCCTCGCACCGTCCCCTCACCTCACCCCCTTCACCCCCCCCCCCCCCCCCGCACCCCCATCCGCTCCGACGCCGATATCCCCAAGGCCATGCCGGTGTGTGTCGGTTATGCGCGTTATCTATAGGTCTATTTACCATTCGCTGCAGCTGCCAAGCGCTGAGTGGCTGGTTGAGTTTATTACCCTCTGCTCCAGTGCGTTCCGAGCTGCTTAACCTCCGCTGCCGATCCCCGGCAGCCGCACTTAGACGTGAAATGAAGCTGGAACTATGTTTACAGTCAGCGCCAGCCTGACACGCGCTTCCCAATCGGGGCAGCGCGGCGAGTAGTCAGTGCCTATTGTCAGCCCGAGGTAGAGAGCTGGTGTGTGAGCAGCACAGTATGTGTGTGTACGTGGGTGAGTGAGCAGACCGAGGCGGGGAGGTGGGGGAAGGGAGGGAAGAGGAAGTGGTGGGCGAGACAGGGAAGGGAGGGCCAGGGAGGGAAAAGCAAGTGGGTAGGCGAGGCAGAGAGGTGGGGGGAGGGAGGGAAGAGGAAGTGGTGGGCGAGGCAGGGAGGGGTGAGGCAGGGAGGGGAGGGGCAGGGAGGGAAGAGGAAGTGGTGGGCGAGGCAGGGAGGGGAGGGGCAGGGAGGGAAGAGGAAGTGGTGGGTGAGGCAGGGAGGGGTGGGGCATGGAGGGAAGAGGAAGTGGTGGGCGAGGCATGGAGGGGAGGGGCAGGGAGAGATTTGTTTTGTTTGTTGTTGTTTTACGTCCTAGCAACATCTAAGGTCATATCAGGACGGGTACCGACTTGTGACAGTGCGCACTCATGGCAACTTTATAGTGCTGTCCCACTGGGAAACCAGGCCGCCGACACCATGACCTGGTATCCCACTCAGTCACATTATCCTGACACTGAGCACACCAGTCCTTGCCCTATCCTAATAATGCCGAGCACCTGGCTAGGAAGCAACAAGTATCAATTTTAAAGTCATTGGTTTGACTCGACCAGGACTCGAACCCACGACCCCACGATCTACCAGCACGGGAGACGGACGCTCTAACTCATTCGGCCATCCCGTCTGGTCGGCAGGGAGAGAAGAGGAAGTGGTGTGCGAGGCAGGGAAGGGAGGGGCAGGGAGAGAAGAGGAAATGGGTGGGCGAGGCAGGGAAGGGAGGGGCAGGGAGAGAAGAGGAAATGGGTCGACGGTGGGAGCTAGTGCTAGACACTGAATGGCATGATCAGTGAGCAGCTCGAGTGTGTGGCAAGAGTATGTGTTGCGCGCAGGTGAATCTCTTGTGGAAATGAGTGGTTTGAGCAGTTCGATGTTTGCGGAGAGTGGCTGGTGTGAGTAGCTCAATCGGTTCTGAAAATTAGTGGTTTGAACAGTTCAGAGTGCGGACAAAGCGTGGGTGTGAGCAGGTCAATCTGTTTTAGCAATGAATAGTTCCAGCAGTTCGATGTGGGGGGGGGGAGGGGGGGGGAGAATGTGTGGTGTGCGTAGGTTAGTATGTTGTGACAATTAGTGGTTTGAGCAAATCAGTGTAATGGTAATGTCTGGGCCGTGAGGAGGTCAAGCTATTTTGGCATTTATTAGTTTGAGCAGGTGTGGGGTGTGGGCAAGGTGTGGGGTGTGAGCAGGTTAATCTGTTGTGGAAATGAGTGGTTTGAGCAGTTCAGTGTGGGAAAAATGTGGGGTGTGAGCAGATATATCTGTTTTTACAATTAGTGCTTTGAGCAGATCAATGTGTGGGGGCAACGTGCGGGGTGCGAGCCGTTCAATCTGTTGTAAAACTAGTGGTTTGAGCAGTTGGGTGTGTAGGCAAATTGCGTGGTGTAACCAGTTCAACGTGTAGACTAGTCGAACAGTAACAGGAATAGTGTTCTCTGTGGCAGAGTGGTTAGAGTGTCTGACTTTTTTCTAGGTCGGACTCCTAATCTGAAGCTCAGTGGTTTGATTACCCGTGCCCCCACCTCTGCCACTTTGGATTTCCACCGCTGTGTATACCTTACATCGTCATCAAAGGCCGGTTGCTCTCATACCATGTCTATTTGGTGTGGGAGGGTAAAAATCGCTTGGGTCGGTAAAAGTGTAGGCTCGGGCTTTCTATCGACAAACTGTCTAATGGTGAAAACAAGTCTATTCAGACTTATCCATGATATGCAGTATAAATCTTCAATCAATCAGGTCCACCCAAAAACAAAATATATCATACCTTTCAGTGACATTCACTTTGTCATTGAGTGGCTGTGAGTTCCGAGGTAAATATCTGAGTCTGTAGATCCTAGCAGTCGTGTGTGCAGTTCAATCTAAAATGACTCTGTTCTCCACGCAATGTGCTATTTTTAGGGCATAATACATACATTTGGATAAAACCTCATATATATGTATCGGCCATATCTCGCCTATATTCCACGTAGTTTCAGTTCGCCCACAGAAAGGAATCTCACAAAACCGTCGACATCAGACCCTGATATCGACATGATTAACTGTCGGCGATTCGATTCTCCATGTGCCGAATGTTGTAATCGAAATACTCGCTCAAACACCAGCTATGTTTTCTTCATTTACTTCTGTTTTCATTAAAGCTAGGATGATATTTTGAAGATTACGACCACACACTTGGCACATTATTGCTTTTAGTGAAATCTACTTTTAATCTAGATCTAACACATACTTTGATGAATAATATTATTATAAATCTTTCATAGAGCTTCAATTACTGTATTAGATTGCTTGAGCACTTGTGTTAATGTGAGAGTTTTAACCACCCTGATTTAAATCAGTTGATTAAGCAGGGGAGATTTCAATCGCGGACGATTGGTCTTCCTCATTCCACTGCTCCTTGCCCTACCCTAAGAATTCACAGCGTCAAGCTAGGAAGCGAGAACTATCAATTTTTAAGTCATTGGTTCGACTCGATCAGGGTTTGTATGGTACGAGCCGCAACCATTCAGTAAGGTCACTAGACTCGGTAGTCCAGTATATCTAGAAGGCGGGCAGAATATCGTCGTCGTCGCAGATTAATTATATATAGACACATCAGCAGTAACATCAGCTATATTGTAAATAAACGAGACAACACATGACATATATTGCAGGCAGGACAGTATTTATAGACTGCAATAAAGAGACAATGCTTGGCAGTTAGTAAATTAGTGGAACCTGGACAAGTAGCCACACGCAGGTGGCGCCGCGGTAGCCGAGCGGTGAATTGTAGAATTCCTACCTAGTTTACAATAGCAGTGCGGGCTAGTATAGCTATGAATGGTTCAGGCAGAAAAACTGACAAATCCACCTCGGTTTTTTTCTGTCAAATAGAATTTGCAGGTGTACTTTCCAGATAAATTTTATCAATTTCATATTCAGTCAGCAGGGCATTATATAGGTGAGCTTCAGCTCAAATGTGGGTGTTATGGTTTCATTGAAGCCCCGATGTTGTTTGTTTGTGTTTGCGTCTGACCCCTTCATACAGTCTACATCTGTGTTTAAGGATAGTTTTCTATCAAAGCTCAACCCGTGGAGACCAAAGATGCACTACAGTTCTGACACTGTTCAAATTCGGAAATAGAATTAGAAATCTATGTCGGGTATCGGCAAGTGGAAGCACAAAGGCTTGTCAATATGTGATAGTTTATGATGAATACCAAATTGGCATGTGGAAATAGTTCATACTGTACAGAACGCACGAGAGTCGCATTTGAAAATAAATTATAATTGATATTATTTGGAAAGTCTGATAGCGTACAGGGATAACCACACTGACATAACACATGTTATTGTTCATTCTAATCAATACTAGCCTGACAATAGGAATCATCTGATATTGTACGCTCTTCACCAGACTGTGATTAGGAAATATCCCATTGTTTATTTTTTAGCATCAGCATGGCATTTTTTTTGCTTGAAGATTTATACTGCCTATCATGGATACGGCTGAATATACTTGTTTTCACCATTAGACAGTTTGTTAATAGAAAGCCTGATTCTACACTTTTACCGACCCAAGGGATTTTTAACCTCCCACACCACATAGACATGGTATGAGAGCAACTGGCCTTTGATGTCGCTGTTAGTTATACACAGTGGTGGAAATCCAAATTGGCAGAGGTGGGGGCAGGGGGAATCGAACCACCGACCTTCAGATTAGGAGTCTGACCTAGAAAAAAGTCAGACATTCTAACCATTCCGCCACAGAGAACACTACATTTGGAAACATCTGTTTGTGTCCGCTCAGGACCAGACTGTGATTAGGAAATATCCCATTGTTTATATTTTAGCAACAGAATGGCATTTGGAAACATATGTTTGTGTATGCTCAGGACCGGACTGTGATTAAGAAATATATCATAGTATATGCTCTGCATCATACTGGGATTAGGAAATACCTCATAGTGTACGCTCAGCACTATTCGGATGTCAGGACATATTTCCTAGGGTATGCTCAGTACTAGACAGTCAATAGGAAATACCTCATAGGGTATGCTCAGCACTATTCTGGAGTCAGGACATATTTCCTTGTGTATGCGCAGTACTAGACAGTCAATAGGAAATATCTCATAGTGTACGCTCAGCACTATTCTGGTGTCAGGACATATGTCCTAGTGTATGCTCAGTACTAGACAATCAATAGGAAATATCTCACAGTGTATGCTCAGCATTATTCTGGTATGAGGACATATGTCCTAGTGTATGCTCAGTACTAGACAGTCAATATGAAATATCTCCTAGTGTACGCTCAACACTATTGTGGTATTAGGACATACTTCCTAGTAGTGTATGCTTAGAACTAGACTGGCGTTAGGAAAGATTTAATAGTATTCACTCAGCACTATTCTGGCATTAGGACAATATCATTTCCTAGTGTATGCTCAGAACTAGACTGGCGTGAGAAAATATATCCTATTATACGCTCAACATCAGAGTATTAGGAAATATATTATAGCATACCCTTAGCACAATACTGTTAATAATATATTATACATATGTGATGCATAAGCATTATACGAGTATAAAAGCGCGGAAAGGAATTTAGTATTATCGTTATCCATTATTATCCATTTATTCTTGATTTATTACCAATTACTACTCGCACTGGACTTGCTCCGTTCCTTCGATGTTGGGACTGGTGGCACCACCACCTGTCCAAACCGTGACTACGGGCACTCTCATTGTCATTCGCGCCCCAGAATGTTAATGTACACTCAATATGATACTGACATTAGGAAATATATGGTATTGTAGGCAGAACATCAGAATGACATTAGGGAATATCGTAGAGTATACGCTCAGCACCAGCCTGGCATTAAGAAATATCCATTAGTGTACGCTAAGAACCAGCCTTGCATGGGGGCTGTACAGAAGCCGTCATTCGGACGCGTGCTATAGTATATGCTGCACTTATCGGTCTGTCCTTGATCTAGTCGGACCGGCAGGAATACACAACAGGGGACTAGATAATTGTGCGACTGACAACTTCCCTCTGGCCACAAGCTTTTGATTAAGTTGATTATATGCGTTTGAGGAGTGGAGGGCAATCCAATTGGCAGCTTGGGGGCCGCTACTTGTAAAGGGATTGTCTCGCAGAGGAGATTAATCCATTCTCCAATGGCTTCTTTTACTCAATCCCCCCAACCTAAATGTCGTCTGGCAACTTTTAATTTCAGTTATAATTCGAGGGAATATTCCCCAGTAACACTCTTAGGTTCAGTTTAACATCCTCATTATTAATCGTCATGCCTTAAAGTGCCGTCATAGTGGCGGCGGACGATATTGGATCAAAACAGACGTCTTTGAGAAAAAGGGCGGGAAAATGGCTGTGCTGTCCGTCGCATTTTGGCGAGATTTTCCCGTGGTGAACAGGCCAGCGGCGGCTACATTGACAAATGCATGGAGGATGACACAAAGCTGCACATGCGTCATGGGACCCGCTCGTGGCGAGGAGGTGTGGACGTTGTGTTGAGGTGCCGACATAATACAAATAACAGGCACCCACGCCCGCAAGGGAAAAAACTACAACTACCCGACAACAAATCATATAACCTCCGGCCGCCAGATTCCTTGCGCATCACTGATAAATTAATCACTGCAGCCCTCATTATCTGAACACACGCCCCCTCTTTTTTATTTTTTTTAAAGAAACAAACTTTGGATATTATTGCATTCATTACTCGCTTTTTCTGTGCAGTGATTTAGATGTTCTGCTTGGCTTGTATTCATGATAATTGAACGACACAACACCAATACAGTATAAAGTGGCATTTATTCTTTCTTTCAGTTTGTTACAGTTTCAAAGTCATGGTGTTGAGATTTAGAGTTTGAGGTTTCCAGGCACTTAACCCTATAAAGACAATTTCTTACAGTAGTTGGGTTGGGTGGGACCGTGAATCTGAGCTGGGAAATTCACGTCCGATCGATTGAAACACTCTGGTCGAAGTAAGTTAGATTTGTAATACGTCACAATTTGTTCATGAAAATTACGCTAGGTGGCGCGTCGAGCACCGGCCATTTATTAGTTACTGACAAAATGGTAGGGGGCGCCAGGGACCGCGTCCATAGTTACTGAGTGTGTTGGTCTCGCAAACTCAATTACCCACATTGCGAGCAACATGGACAATGTTGCATTTTCTTTGTTACTGTCATGGTGTTTCTTGTAGCTCCAACTGCATAATCTGATAAAAGTATAAATCTTTCACAAGCAAAACACTGGGGTTGCTTGAAATTGCATCGTCCGATATGAATATAACATTTTCAAAAGCTAAACACTTATCAGGATTTGAACTTACACATCCAACTTAGATACTGGTGTGCTTACTGAGCATTTGCAGCTACATAAAATGGGCCAATTTAACAGAAGTTGTTCTTGTTGAAGCTTATGAGGCAGAGTTATAACAAGGACCCCAACATTAATTTGGGATGTCGACATTTATAATATCTCTCAAGTTCACATTGATACTTGTCGCTTCCCATCCTGGCGTTTGGCGTTATTAGGATAGGGCAAATACTGGTTGGCTCAGTGTCAGGATACTGTGACTGAGTGGGATATCAGGTCATGGTGCTGGCGGCCTGGTTTCCCAGTGGGACAGCACTATAAAGTCGTCATGAGTGGTCCCTGTCATAAGTCGGTACCCATCCCGATATGGCCTTATATGTTGCTAGGACGTAAGACAACAAGAAACAAAACGAAACGTAATTTGTTGGCAATGTTACATTAATTTAGAGGATAATGTTTAACCTGATAGATTTATCTCTGAAAATCAAAACCATCGGACAATGCAACATGAAACTTCTCATACAATAGGTGTATTATCCCGTGAAGTTGTTGAAAATTCTCCATTGAAGATCTATCGGGAGGTGAGATTGTGTGTTCCTTCTAAGTTCTAGCAGCTATAATTGACATTTTTCTTAAAGATATTCCCATATGCAGCAGACTAAACTATAAGTGTTGAAACTTGGTTTCCGAGAGTGACGTTACATTCCAGGCGCAATTAGTAGAACCTAAATTGCTAACTTAGAACGCTCTTTTTACTCCTCCCTCTCAACTCTTGTTTGCTCTCTGTCTCTCTGTCCAAAGCGGGGAACCAGATACAACTACAGTTACAGCTACGGCTACAGCTAAATCTACAGCTACAGCTACAGCTAAAGCTACATCTACAGCTACAGCTACATGTCAAGTTAGAGCTATGGCTAAAAGCTACAGCTGTATAAACATAAACAGCAACAGCTACAACTACAGCAACAGCAACATCAACAACAACAGCTACATCTACAGGAACAGCTACAACTACAAGTACAGCTACAGCAACAGCAACACCTACATCTACATCTACAGGTACAGCTACACCTAAGACTACAGCAACAACAATAGCAATATCTACAGCTACAAATACAGCAACATCAACAGCATCAGCTACAGCTACATCTACAGGTACAGCTACAGCTACAGGTACAGGTACAGCTACAGCTACAGCTACATCAACAGCAAAGGCAACATCAATAGCTCCAGCGACAGCTACAGCTACAACTCCAGCTACAGTTACATCCATGGTTTCAACCCAACTAGACTACATTGATAAATTGACTAATCCCACCAACATTTTTCAGTGATGTGGAAATAAAACCAAACGCACAATTCATCATTTTCGCGGCAGCAGACGATATTTGCTAAGACCGCTCATTCTCCCAGGCATATAAGAACTAGCCGACGTTGCCGGCGCGTAGATTAGGGCCTTATCGGCAGCACGGCGGCCGGATCCCCGGGCTTTCATGCCGTGCCAAATCAGAAGGTGGCGCGCATGTCTCGTCCACGACCGACTGCCCTGATTAATCCGTCGCCGATACTGCTCCTTAAGCGGGAACAAGCGACTTGGCAGGGCACACGTGCCGAGCTCTCGGTTCACGGGGCGCACCGCGAGAGGTCACGAGCTTTTCATAAGGGCCGGGCCCGGGGTGAGGTCACCTAGCGGCGTGAGGCGAAACTAGAGTGTCGGGGTGTGGAGGGTATGGAGGGGGAGTGGGTTGTGGGTGTGGAAGTGAGGCGGGGAGAAGGAGGCGGGGGGGGGGGGGGCAATCATGGCGACCCGACCGTGACTCAGCGATCCGTGACGTCACACCCGGGAGGGTGCCCCGCCATTGATGTGGGACGCCGCGTCACACACTCAGGAGGCGGGGAGGGGGCGGGGGGGGGGGGGGGGCTCGGCGTCGTGCTGCAAACAATTCGCCGATCACAGGTCATGAAACATAGCCGGGTGAAAAAACACTAACAACAGGAGCAGCAATACAAATTTCCAAGTTAATAAAATGACAGGTATTTCAGGAATTAAGTGCCAGATATTACCGCTCTATAATCTCTCATGTTAAAATATAGCAAGTGCAAACTAGCCGATATCTGTATATATCACACACGCCTACACTGAAAAACAATAACAACATCAATACAGGCTTAATATGCAAAGAGTTTTCAAATGAATACAATTACATGTATTTCAGGCATCAATCGAGTGCTGTTTAGTAGTACTAGTACTCTATGAGCTATCCTGGGTGAATATCGCGGGTAAAAACTAGCCGATATCTGTATATATCACAAACACCTACACGGAGGAAATAACCTTCCAACTCAGTAAGTAAGATCACCTGATTGAAGAGCAATTTGCTTCATGGGGGAAGCATAGCTACCACGTCTATTATCACTAGAGACTGACATTGTAACAACTGCCATTCAATATCTAACATCTCGATATGTCCATCCACACTTGGACGGGTCTCCCTTGTTTGCAGATGCGCCAGTGTGGGTCAATGCGGTCACTATAGAACCACACCACCTCCTGTTATTCATCAGTGACCCGTTAGTGACACAGGCACCCGGTGGGGCTGCGCGCGCACCCAGGGACCGGAAGCGTCGACCGTGCGCCGTTTGGATGATTCACGGCTCGTTGGCGACGTAATCGCCACCAGGGGTGGCCATCTGCGTCGCCAGCCTCGCTGACCAATCAGAATGAGGCAGGTCGTCACGTGTGACCCCCCACGTCGCCCTTCTCCTAACCCCCCGCCCCTGTCCCCCCCCCCCCACCCACGAAACCCTTGGATCGCTGACGCCACCAAACAACGGCTCTCCACACCCTCGCACTCCACACATCCCCCCCCCCCCCCTCCACTGCGACCAGCCCTCCTTCCACGTTCCCGCTCCCCGCTCCCTCCATCAGACATTGACCCCTCCCATCCCCTTACACCCCCCTTCCCTTCTCTCCCCACCCATCCCTTCCCTTCCCCTCCGCTCCTCTCCCCTCTTCTCCCCTTCCCCTCCTCTCCTCCCCCTCCCCTTCTGAGAACACCCCCGTCCCCATCCCCGTCAACCTCCCCCTCCCCCTTTTCCACTCCTCTCCCATCCTCTCTTCCCCCCTTTCTCCCTTCCCACCCTCCCAATCCTCTCCACCTCGCCTCTCCTCCCAACAGTCATCAGCATCCACACTACTCCTACCCCTCCCACAGCCCCGCCCATCCCTCCAATCCCCCTCCTCTCCTCTTCTCCCCTCTGCCCTCCCCTCTCCTCCCCAACCCTCGTCCTCCACCCTACTCCTACCCCTCCCACAGCCCCGCCGATCCCTCCAATCTCCTCCCAGCCCCTCTCCTCCTCTCCGCTCTTCCATCCCCTCTCCTCCCAACTCTCGTCCAGCCTCCATACTACTCCTACCCCTCCCACAGCCCCGTCCACTGACGAGCATCCCCGCCCCTTCCCCAATGTCTCAAGCAGCATCTCAACGCCCCGCGTCACCCCTTCCCTTCCCCGCCTCCTTTCTCTCACCACCACCCCCCACCTCCCCACACAAACACACATCACCCCCCCCCCTCCCCGCCCTTATTCGCTGCCCTACTCCCTCCACCCGTATTTCGCGCCTTTCCGCTGTGCCGCCACTGATTAAAACGAACTTAATGGGCATCAATTCTCGCATCTGGAACGGCCGGATGTTTGCCCTGATGCGCGCGCACGCGGCCTTGACCCGACGCGCCGCCGTCACACCGCCGTCCGAACGGTGGTGCTGCATCAGCTGCTGCGCGCCTTGTGACGCGCTTGTCACGGTCACGTGACTTAACGCCGTGACGTCACGAACACGCGGTCAGCCGGTCAGCGCAAGTGGCCTTCTTCCTCGGTCTACCGCACCCTCGATCTAACCAGCCCTCAGGGCCCTGGCCAACACGCCCTGGCCACTCAGCCAGCCATTGGACATGTCAAAGCCCGCCTCCTACTAGGCGAGGTTCAAGACGGATAGCAGACATTCAAAATAACCATTAGTTTTATTTGGTGATGATGACAAACTCGGTAATATTTATCATAACTTTTCAGCATCCATGTTTATTGATAAATGGGATGAAAGTAGAGTTTGTTCTGTTACACACATTGTGAAATACTCCCGCAATTCCATGGATTCATGTCCTATTTTCACGGGTCACGGACATTTCGCATTCTCTTTTCTAAATTAAAAAAGATCATGCATGTTCCTGTAGGTGACTGTCATTAGTAGAATGTCGTAATTTATTTCAGTAGATGAATACAGGAAAAATAATATGACCCCCAATTACAACAATCTAGGAAGAATGGTTATTGACATTTGCTAGAAATAATTATAATCATATATACTATTCACATATATCGGTACCTGTCTTCAAAAGACATCTGCATCTAGATCAAGGGTCCTGACAAAGCGGGTGTCCTGTCAGCATGGGGAGAGTACAATAAGACAGGGACAGTTTACCTATTGAACAACTGCTTGGGGGTCGACAATCAAAGGGGTGAGAGAAAATCTATGTTTGCTGGTGTTGCTTGTTGGAGTTTACGTCCTGGCAACATATAAGGACGGAAGAAGAGAGGTGGAATGTTAATCAAAGTATGAGGTGCTCAGGACAACACCATCATGTTCTGTTATTCTCCCCACCCTCGGTCTACCTGTACCCTCTTCAGTCTATCCACCCTAGTTCTAACTGTACCCTCGTATTCTCCTCATCCGTGTGCATAGTGTACCCTCGTTATGCTCTTCACGGTCGGTCTACCTCTATACTACTCGTCCTCATTCAAACAGTTCCACATTTGCTATACTCACCACCCTCGATCTACCTTTACCCTGGCTACTCTCAGTCTAACAAATCTACCCTCGCCATTCTCCCAACCCTCAATCTACCTATACCCTCGTCATTCTCCCAACACGCGGTCTAATACCCTCCCTACTCTCCTCTCTCTCACTATAACATGTCTACCCTCGCTATTCTCCCTACCCTCAATCTACCACTACCCTCCTCATTCTCCCAACACTCGGTCTACCTCATACGCTCGCTATTCTCCCCACTCTCTGCCTAACTATACCATCACTTTTTACCCACCTCAGCCTCCCCTCATTCCATCCGTTCAAGCCCTAGCCTAATTCCACTGCTCAGCCCCTGGCCTACTTGTACGCTTCCACAGTCTCTCGGCGCCCTCATCCTAATGACCTTCGGCCGCCTGCTGCCCCCAGCTCCCAGTACTCACCGCTTGATTTGCTTCCCCCATAACTCATGCCGTAGTCCCGCCATCTGCGCCCCCTAACAACTCGCGTTAGTACCGTATTCTCTTGTTTAGTACCCGCCACCCAAGGTGCATTTCCTATTGGATTTAAACAACGAAACAAACAAAAGAAAAATGTCAGCGTATAATGCAAAACAAATACCCTTCTCGTATTGGTGTTGCAATGAATGAGCAGAATTTTAATTTGGAATTGTTGGTATTTTTGGTAAATGAATTGTATTCAGATATATATTTTGTCAGTGCCCTCCCACTGGTCTTCCGAACGCATCGACAGCTACACACTTTTTTGTACATGCCAAATATAAATTTCTTAAAAAGTAGGGTAATATACAACTAATTGTCCCGTAGCAGAAATCTATCAGAATAGTGATATTTACTTAGTAGTCCTTCAGAATTATCAACAGTTTCACAAGCGGACAAACCAACTAAACCCTGCCCCCCCCGCCCCCACAACCTTTGGTGTGTATGCTTGTTTAAATGTGGATAATTCTGAAGGACCCCTAATGTACATACCGTAGTTAATAAAATATCAACATATTGTGAGCATACGTTGTGGATTCATGGGGGAACAGTAAAATGTGTATGATTGTTACACCTTTGAAAATATTAATAACGGTGAAGACAACAGATATTGAATGAATATTTAATGAGGAACCTCCCGCTCTGAAGAGATAATGTTCACAAATCAATCACAGAAAAAGGTACCACTACTATGAGCTTCCCTAATCAAATATATTTTAATGTGTGTACTGGTCCTAATAAATACACTGAACCTCCCAATTTTTCCTTCACAATGAACAAATGTGCCTCGACCAGCAGACCCCTGCCGTCCCAAGAACGATGTAAACAAAACTCAATGTACGATCTCCTTAGTTAGATCGAGTCTCTGACGAGGTTGGTTGGTTGGTTGTCGGAGTTTGTCCTGGAAACATCTAAGGTCATATCAGAACGGGTTGTGAATTGTCACAGTGCACACTCATGGTGACTTTATCGTACTGCCCCACTGGGAGACCAGACCACCACCATATCCTGATACCCCACTCAATCACATTATCCTGACACTGAACCAACCAGTCCTAGCCCTATCCTAATATTAATAATGCAGAGCACCTAGCTAAGAAGTGAGAAGTATACATTTTAAGTAATTACTTTGACTCGACCAGGGTTTGAAACCGTGAGTTAGAATCCCACAATCTACCAAACTGGGAGACAGACGATCAACTCATTGGGCCATCCCGTCTGGTCTGTCTGATGATCACCTCGCATTGCGAATATTAACCACCAACGAACCCTCTGCCATTCCCTTCCGCTCCAGTGCACCATCCTCACCCTGACTGTGTATGTATGTCAGTTCCCTTACACTGGATACCCACCGGTACCCGGGCCTTACCCGATAACTCATTCCATGACCCATCCCTTCCCCCTCTAGTCAGCTAAACCCTTATCCCCTCACTGACCTACTACCCTCTCCGCCCCCTCCCCGGTCCTCACCTTCCCCCTCAGTGCCTCGCCTCGGGCCCGGTTTCCTCTGCGCCTACACACTTTCTCTTTGGCTGCACCTAGACCCAGTAGTGATGAATGTAGCACGAGATCAGAGATACACGCGAAACAGCGCCGACGGGTACCTGCTTTGCCTGCCCAAACAGAGGCAACCAGCTCCCCGCCCTCATCCTCCCCCTTCACCCAACGCCCCCTCCAACCCAACCCCGCCCTGCTCATCCCACCCTAACATCCTCTCTTTCCTACAAGGCATTCACATTCACACAACCTTAGTTCTCATTCCATTCAGCGACGCCCTGCTAAGTGTTATCGGGCTCGTCTCTGCTGACCTTCCTCCTTCCTTAGAATGTACCCCAGAATCTATCCACTTCTGTCTTCGCAATGCAACCCCCCCCCACCCACCCCCACCACCACGCATCCACCACCCGGATACATTCTGACCCATATTCTCCATTCCATGTTTTGCTGAATTTCTGCTGTATATGACCTACACATCTGACCCATATTCTCCATTCTACGTTTTGCTGAGTTTCTGCTGTATATGACCTACATATCTGACCCACATTCTCCATTCTACGTTTTGCTGAGTTTCTGCTGTATATGACCTACATATCTGACCCATATTCTCCATTCCACGTTTTGCTGAGTTTCTGCTGTATATGACCTACATATCTGACCCATATTCTCCATTCTACATTTTGCTGAGTTTCTGCTGTATATGACCTACATATCTGACCCATATTCTCCATTCCACGTTTTGCTGAGTTTGTGTTGTATATGACCTACATATCTGACCCACATTCCGTATTCCACGTTTTAGCGAGGGTCTCCTCTATATGACGAACAGATGGGATGGACGAATAAATTGAGCGTCCATCTCGCATTTTGATAGATTATGTTATTCAAACCCACAGGTTCGAACCCTGGCCGAGTCAAACCAATTAGAAAACAAATTGATACTTGTCGGTCCCTAGCCTTGCGTTTGGCATTGATAGGATAGGACAAGGATTGGTGGGTAGCTCAATGTCAGGATTATGTGACTGAGTGGGATATCAGGTCATGGTGCTGGTGGCATGGTCTCCCAGTGGGGCAGCACTATAAAATCGCCATGAATGCGCAAGGTCACAGGTGGTAATGGTACCCATCCTGATATGACCTCAGATGTTGTCAGGACGTAAAACTCCAACAACCAACCAACCTCTATATGACCAACATATCTGACGAACATTCCGCAATCCACGTTTTCCCGAGCTTCTCCTTCATATGACCTACATATCTGACCCACATTCTGATCCATACTGCACCGCGTATCCCTTGAAGCAAATGACATCCATGTGTCTATCACACCTACATGACGTCACATGACCCAGTTTCTACTCCCAGCTACCTACTACGACTCCCGTGGATACATCCGTTATGTACCCTACATTCTACCAGTTACGTCACCTGACCTACTTCTCAGCCTCAGGCATCTACCCATTCCAGGCAGCACCCTAAATTACTCTCTGCCTATCCCCATTTCGTAATATTGAAATATTATATGTGTCCTAAGACTTCCTGACTTCACCCACAATCCCCACAATGACCACGTGAAAATATACCTACCTATTTTCTACCAATCCCCATCTCTCTCCCTTTCCTCCTCTCCAAGTCCCATTCCGCATCCTCCCCATATGCCCTTCCCTTCTACACCGCTCGGGATCTACCCACTTCCGTCTAGATACCTACCACAAACACCTGCATAGGCACGGCAAAGAGCATCTAGAGCAAGCCCTAAAAGTGCGCCCCTGTCCAAACATCTGACACCTATCTTTTAGATAATATCAGCTCAAGTGGCACCCCACCCTTCAAAGGGTGCCCAGGGAATGTTCCAGACTTGCCATACCTTAGATAAGACATTGACCAAACCTTCATCCACAACGTCTGTCTGTTTCGCCGTCAATACACCAATGGGAGTCCCCCCTCAGTCCTATATGGGTCATTCTCAGAAGTTCTGTGCCACTTTTGTGACATGGAAATCAAAAGTGACAACTTTCCAAATAATAGCAAAAAACATTCCAAATAATACCAGAATCCATATGAAGGTTTATATGTTGTGCATATGTCAGAGTTAAATTTAGTTTTCACTCTTGTTTAATAAAAACAAAAGTTATACACATTGAGAAAGCTGTTAAAATTAACCGTCTGACATCAATCCATAGCATCATTTGAACACACACACCGTAGTCAGACAAGATTATATTGATTACAGCTAATCCAAAATAATTATTTCTTACAAGAAACGAGTTGAAAGAAATGGATGCATAGATGTACGGTGTTGATATTCAAATTTTCATATTTTCACTTTAGCACAATATCAGATAAGCATATCTTGGATATATGTTGTGGAATAGATTAAGTACATGTAGTATCGCTAATATACCGAATACACAGAGTCCACATGAACTATTTCACTCACTACCCCCGCCCCCCCCCCCCAAAAGGCAAACTCATTAACAATAGAACATGGAAACCAAGCATGTGGTACACAGTGTCTGAGAATGACCCATATATATATATATGAAGAGTTCAGGCGCAAAACCACGTAAACGACACTCCAAAAATCTACTTTAAATAAAAGATTTGTAAATGAAAATAATATTAATTCCCACTAATTCCACTTTTCATGTGATCATATGGGTATCAAGCAATGGACAAAACAATAGGAATAGAAAAATATAAACTTGTTGTAGGGTTGATTCCAATGTTTATCTCCATGTTTGGATTGGCGTTTACCTGGTTTTGTGCATGAACTCTTCATATATATATATATACAAATACCGCTTGGCATCCTACTGCCTACACTTGTATCCACACCCCAACAAGTACCCATTTCCGGTTTACCTACCAGCTACCTCTTACACATCCATATGTTTCATTTGCCTGCTTCCTTGCGAGTCGTCCTCACCCAATTCACACTGGGAAGCTACCCTAACTGTCCCTTCCATCCCTTCCCTCTGTTTGTGCGCCCCCCTCCCTCTCCCCTCCTCTACCACCTGGCTTCTCCTTCCACCCCCCCCCCCCCAGGATCCTCCACACTTCCTACCGCGTCTGCCGCACCTCGTCCCCTACCATTTACCCCTCTCCTTCCCATCCCCTGATCCCCTCCCCCCCCCCCCCATCCAGCCTCACCCACCCGCACCCCACTCCAATCCCCAGGGGGTAGCCTACCGGTGATAAATCGGGCGGGTTCCCGGGCCTACGCTGCACACCGGGGGTCGTATGATTGCCTGTCCAAACATCGGCTATCCACGCGGCTTTTCACGAGGTGATCATTTGTCTTTCTGCCACCATGCCCTTCCGACCCCGCGGCCGCTGGGTGGTTCCCTAACACGACACAAGGGGGCGCGTCGGGTCAGGTGGCAAGCCGTAGTCACAGATTGTGTGCAGGGTACCAGGTGGAACTGCTAAAGGCATACTGGGATCATAAGTGAGAAAGTGACAGAGCTCAAGGTGCATGATGGTGCCTTACTTGGCTGCCTCTACATATATAAATGGGTTATTCTCCAAAACTGGGCACCACATATTTGGTCTCCACGTTACGATGCTGATAATTAAGTCTTTGTTTTTATTGATATCAAGTCAAATAAGTATTGCAGCCTCTGTCTATTAGGTATGTTAGCAGTTCTCCATGTATTGAATCTATCCCACAAAAGATATCAAAATTATAATTGTATGATTTTGCAGTACAGTGAAAATATGAAAATTTTGACATTTACACCATACCTGTAGCCAAACCTTTTCCAACTTATTTTTCAACTTTTTTCTTGTAAGTCATAACCTTGTCTTCTTAAAGGTTATCAAGAAAAATCTTGTTTGACTATGTTGTATATGTTAAAATGAGATTATGGGTGTGTCTTTGATTTTCATGATACACAAGTGATATTAATGAATTGCTCAATTTGTATAAGATCTAATTCAAAAAGTGAAATTCATTTTTTTCAACTCTGACATATGCACAACATGCATACATTCATAGGATATTGGATTAGGCTATTATTTCGAAGGATATTTGCTATTATTTGGAAGGTTTTCACTTTTGGTTTCCATGTCACACTTTGGTGCCCACTTTTAGAGAATGACCCATTAAATATAGATATATGTATATATATATATATATTATTGATTCATAGCATTAATCTTAGCATCTTTTGTACATCTATGCACCAAAGGATGCACTGAGTCTCTTTATATCTCACAATCAATCGTCTGAGATTATCCCTATGTGACTAAGGCAGCCTTTCTGATTCACTTATAACATCATTAATCAGAAGCTGGTCATAGCCAAAGCTATGCTGTGATTCCAGCGGGTAGGTATACCGCAACAGCTTCAAAATCTAGGTTGTCCAGGTTCAGCACTGGATTTATTGATGTTGCCATATGAGGCTTCATGGTACATTTTTATTGCAGTGGGGTTTTAGTCTGTGATCCTCATCTGTTCTTAGTGGCCCGTAAACCAAAATATGTGTCAATGTCATTCAATAGAACCATACAGGATTTGCAGTGGGTAGGGACCAGACGGGATGGCTGAATGAGTTGAGCACCCGTCTCCCTTTTTGGGAGACAGTAGGATTCGAACCCATGTGTTTAAACCCATGTCGAGTCAAACCGATGACTTAAAAATTTAGACTTGTTGCTTCCTAGACAGGCGCTCGGCATTATTGGGATAGGGCAATAACTGAAATGCTCAGTGTCAGGATAAAGTGACTGAGTGGGATATCAGGTATTGGTGCTGATGGCCTGGTCTCCTAGTGGAGTAGCACTATAAAGTCGACATGAGTGCGCAGTGTTAGAAGTCGGTAGCCGTCATGATATGAAAATAGATGTTGCCAGGACATAAAACTCCAACAACCAACCATCCAGTAGGTAGGTCAGCCATCATGGTCTTCGCCAGTAAAATGACGTAATAGCCTAACACACCTTCAGACATCCCTAAATGCTAATCAGATTCTAACGGTCACGGAACACTAGAGCATATTTCAGATTATGGGCCACTAATTACAGATAAGGATCACAGACAAAGACCCCACTGTAATGGCAATGTAACATGAACCCCGGCATAGGCAACATTGTACATTCAGCACCGAATAAAGGATTAACCTAGAATCAGAAGCTGTTTTAGTATATGCAATGACCTGTCAAAATTATGCACACCCCTGTTCTGCCTGCATTCATATACATGAAATAACTTGCATCCAGCAGACTTTCTTTAATCGTTCGCGCTCAATTAAAATCAGTAAGGATTCATAGCAGTTATAATTTAAGTGTAGGTCAGATGCTTAGGACATTGATATTTCAAGAATATAGAATGGATACTTTATAAGGCGATGCAGGTTGAAATCAGACCTGTAAGAAATCATGCAAACCATTGTCTGACTTGGCCATTAATTCTCCACGTGCGTTACATGTGTTGCTTTGTCGATTAGATGTTGCAATTGATGGTTGATGATTTGCGATTTGCACTTTGTATGCTGCACCTTACACTGGAGAAGTTTTTTTTGCCCTTTGTGTGTAAGTTGTGTGCTCTAAGCTTTGCATTTGCACTGGGTATCTTGCCCATCCTGATGGTGCTTCGCTTTTCATGTGGTTCACCATTGCTCAGGACACAGCTGACTCAGAGGCATGAGTTGGTTAATCAAGGCTTTTATTCGGGCACTGCCCACCCGGTGGCATGTACATTGACTGTGTATCATCGGGCAAGAAGCGAACAAGCGAAGGCCCCGATATATTGGGAAAATGAAATGTGATGAGGGCATATGAGTCATGTGAACGATTTAACAAACGAGTAATCAATTACGTTAAAGTACAATAGCAATAGTTAATGATACAAATATGAGATAACAGTAGAGGGTAAATTATCAGAAATGTGACATTGAAGTAGGTGTGATCTGTCAACTGCGTGGGTGTTAGTCACTCATTAGATGGTATTCTTTATTTTTTAGTTTAAATGCTTGATTGGTTTTTGGTTTTGTTGATTTTCTGAGGAGGTGGGAAGTGGTCAGTGTGGGCATTTGGAGAAGACTGACCAGCTTCGGTGCCTCTGGAAGACCCCAGGATAGTGCCTGGCCATGATGGCTGGCAGGAGTTGTTATATAGGCTGGAGGGGGGAAGATGGCTTCCCCCCCTCTCCCCCCTCATCACTCACTCCCCCCCCACCACCACCACATTAGTGGCAGGGGGGGGGGCTTTGGCCTTGAGCCTGCCATGTCCAGCAATGACACCGAAGGAGCGACCTCGCTCATTCAAGACTTTGGGGTTTTCAATGTATGCCTTACAATTTAGGGTTTTGTTCTATGGACTTCTATGTTCATGGTTTGCCCCTTGACTTGACATTTTGCACTTGACCGTTTGAAGTTGCCATTTTTGTAGTTGACAATTTGCATTTGGTACTTTGTAGCTTCCACATTGTAGTTGCCACCTTGCAGTTGATACTTTGCAGTTGATACTTTGCAGTTGATGATTTCCACTCGATACTTTGCAATCGATACTTTGCACTTCACTTTGCACCTCTTATTGTTGGTGACTTGCAGTTTTCACTTACTATAGTTAGTAACTTCCACTTTGCACCACTTCGCATGTTGCAGTTTAAGCCTTTGCGCCGCGCACTTTTGGTGCTTTGGGCTTTGCAGGCTGTGCTTTGCGCTAAACCTACAGAGGGCGGCGTGCTTCCCTCACCGCCGTTCATGCAGTCGTAGCGAGATCGGATTACCTTCATACTGACACCTCAAACGTCATGGCCGGCACAGGGTGCGGCTTTCATCATTCCCTCTTGAAGCAAACACGCCGAGAAACCAGATTACACGTGCGCCATTGAAGAAGGGTATCCTAGCATATCTTGTCATAAATGTACAGCTGGAATGAAGGCAGAGCCAACTGAAGTTGGGACTGGAAGTAAGGAGGGGCTGGCGGAGGGGGTTGGCTGTATTATATATATATATATTTATTATATTATATATATTATGTATATTATATATAATATATATATATTATATCTATTGTAGTCATCATATTTAATATAGTTATTACATATTATACTTGTATATATCAATAACATATTACTCTGGGTTGAGCGTTAGCAGTTGAGGAAACATAATACTATGAAGCTTCAATAATACCCAAAGCCCATTCAGCGACACTACCGTAAGAGTATTCAGATCAATAAATAGTTCCAGAAAAATAAGAAAATAACTAACTAAACTAATCAGGCTCACACAAGCTATCAGTAATATACACAATCCGCACACCTAATGCACTCGGCAGAATTATAGCCTCGTAATTGTGGTTATTGCCTCTTCTCGTCAGAGTCGATTCGAGCCATGCATCCGCCGTGGAATGCTATTATTCAAATAAACTCCCAATAAACAACTCAGATTGCATCGTGAGGACATGCCGGTCTCACCCTACCAGCGGCGATAATAGAATCAAGTCGATGCTGCCAATGTGGATATTATTCATTAGTTTATTTTTAGGACATCTGTGACACCACTTCTGAACACGAATTGTTTGTTCATAAATGAATAAGCAATTCTGTCATTTGGCGCACACCCCATAATGCATAGCTTCGCCTGAACCGATTGAATCGGATACCTCTGTGGGTGACTGACAGAAATGGAAGACAGGAATAGATACATTACCATCAACCTGAAGTCTGGCTCTTCTGCCGACCGTCTATCTGACTGGTAAGCACTTGGATGGATGATACATCCTGTCTATCATGTTTCCTTATCAACTTACATCAAATAGAATTTGTTGAATTGGGATTCGAAAGCAATGAATCTGAATATACTGAGAGGTCATGACATTAGTGCCTGTTAACATTTATACTCTTCAATTTGGATTTCAAAAAAGGATTATGAAAATAGTAGTGTGTCAGTCTAATAGTATCCTTTCTGTCGAATAATTCAGCTTCGTGAAGGGATTTGAAGCTTTTCGATCAGTAATATAGCGAAGGGATTTCCAGACAGCAATATGGCGGTACATATACACTTTTTTCTATGATTGAATTTGGCTTCTTTACTTTGTATTGGAGAGAAGCGATAGGAACATAGCAGCAGCACAATACATCAATGCTCTTTCTATGTATACTTTGATCCTACACTCATATTACATATGAGTAGATAGTCAACGATCTCATCCACACCTGAGCTACTCACCCCATATATGGTAAATGTATTTCCATCCATCCAATCCTATCATCCAGATGAGGTGGCCCAGTTAGTACAGGTCTAACCTGTTAGTGAAACTCGATTAGACCAGCTATTATCCACACAATTGGGATACCTATTTGCCTGTATGTATTTCAATATTACTTCCTCCTGAATTTGACCAACCCGCTTAATAACCCATGGTCTAAACTATTTTCCCTGCACAATATTTTCTGCTGAGCAGCTTAGAAACATATATTTCTAAGCCAATATCTGTGGCAACCCAACCCGCATGTATATCACAACACCGCCAGATTTGCACCAACATATCCGACCTATATACTAGTGCAGTTAGTAAGCATTTGATGCTACATAGAAGGGCATACTAAAGGCCCAGTCACATATCCGTTAGTGGACGTAGTTGAATGTAGTGGAGGCTAATGTAGTTCAACATAGTTCAACGTAGTTCAAGGTGGTGCAACGTACCGGCATCCATACTTCTCCATGATGAGAACATGATAATAATGTGTATGGGCTGTGAGTTCCAATTTAAGCTTTGGACATGTTCAAAAGAGAGGTACGGTTGAGGCAGACATAATGTCTGTGATGATAATGTACTCTAGCATAATCTAGCATACTCTAGCATACTCTAGCTTACTCTAGCATACTCTAGCATACTCTAGCATTCCCTAGCATACTTTGACCCACATAAAACCTTGGCAGTTCTGCCGTGGTCACATAGCCGTTAGTGGACAAAGTTGAACATCGTTGAAAGTAGTGGAGGGTAACCTAATTCAACGTAGTTCAACATAGTTCAAAATAGTTCAACATAGTTGGCCTTACCGGGATCCGTACCATAACGTACCGGGATCCATACCATAACGTATTTATCCACACTATTAGGTGGGTGATCAACTCAAACCTGCCATACCTTAATGTGGTTTAACATAGTGATAGCACGCTTGACTCATGTTAATCTATCCTAACGTGTATATGACCTGGGCTTTAGACACTTTAACACACCACTGTATAACTGAAGCATATGGGGGTCAGAGTTTTGGCAAGCATGCCAAAATTAATTTGTCATGTTTTCACTTGAAATATCTCACAAGTTAATCATTCTAAAGCAATTTTACTTCAAAGTAAAGTAATATAGATAATAATGATCAACTTAGTAAATTTATGTCAGAAAATGACAGAAACTCCCAAGCGTCGGACTATACAAATTTAACTCTCACTGAAGTGTGGTCTGCAGGAAGACCAATTATGCAATACAAGTCCACGCGCCAGGCGCGCCAACATCAACCAAAAGGCAAGGATCGTTAAATAAAACAACAAAGGACGCCTACAAAAAAGAAAGCTAAACATAACCGGGCGTAGTGCTCATCCAGACCACACATGGTGGTCGGCTGTCACGCGCTGATCGTATCATATCGGACGTAACGCGAAGCATGTCATGCCCGTCATCCCGGCAATTAGATGAACACGGCGCCCCGCCCGCGCGTCTCCGTCCCCCGTTTGCTAACAATCTACCGACCATTTTCACCAACTTGGATTAACACACTATTTTGAGTACAAGTACTGTGGTGTAATCGCATTAGAAATATACATGTTTGAGATATGAATGTGTTTATGCATAGATATACAATTTTAATATATATGTGTACACATACATATATATCACATATTAATGTAGCAGTGTAGTATACTCAAATATTTGCTATGTATCTGTGTAAGGAGAAATATGCAATTTTGATATATCTGTAACAAAAATACTGAGATATCAAACATTAATATATATGCATACACACATAATTATCAAACTTTGATAGGTTTATATGTATACAGAGACATCAAATATTTATAATTCTGTATATTTCAAACTTTGTTATATTTGGATATTTGGATTCATACATATATATATATATATATATATCAAATATTGATATCTCTGCATACACACACTTCAAAGTTTTATATATTTCTATGCAGGGATATCAACCTTTGATATCTCTGTTTATATAAATAAGTATACCACTTTGATATATATGTAGTATACATACATATCGAACATGTTTTGTATTTATGTACAGTTTGGCACAGGTTTTGTTCCATTCATATTGCTGGAGTTATTCATGTTGATAGTGGATGATGATTTACTGGACCCAGCTCCACACCCTCACTCTCCTCTGTCATTAATCTGTCATGAATCTGTCGATGTTTTCCAACACTGATTAATAGAGGATGCTGCACCAGTGCTGTGGCATTTATTTGAAAGGTCATGATCTATGTCTCTACCTCTCTCTGTATATATACATATACAGAGAGAGGTAAGTAAGTTCAAAATCCGGGCCAACACTGGTGAAAAATGACGCCCAAGCGGCGGAAGCGCCACTATCGGGTAGTCCCGGGCTTGCAGGCAACGGCCAGCAGTTGGACATTATTAGATATTACTAAATATATATATGCTCTCGGAGAATATATTTATTATTACATATCTACTCTGGCATTTTAGATATGTATAATATTATTATACTCCTTATATTAATATGTATCTACAAAAGGACATAGTTTATTTCTATGGATATTACAAGAGTTGTTGATGTTGATATTCGACGATGAATTAATACATCACCCCACCCATCCTCCTCCTTGCCG
Source organism: Branchipolynoe longqiensis (assembly GCA_030323885.1). NCBI lineage: Eukaryota > Metazoa > Annelida > Polychaeta > Phyllodocida > Polynoidae > Branchipolynoe > Branchipolynoe longqiensis. The sequence goes on along the minus strand of CM059191.1, from coordinate 81,646,855 downwards.
ACATCCCCCCACCCTCACCCCACAGCCCCACCTTCCCCGACCATAACGCACCCATCTCTCAGCCCTCTCATCCACTTGATTATTTCTACGTCATCACGCCCTGGAAGCCGCGCCATTTGCCTGCCGAACGCCATTTGCATGTTCTGTAATAAGCCGTCGTCATCCTGCAGTTCGCCAGATTACTGCTTGGTGGCGGGTCAGGCGGATGGCCCATCGCGCTGCGCAGCCGCGTGCGGGGGGGCATCCGGTTTCTGGGGAAGATGAGAAAGCCGACCTTGGCTGACCAGCAATGAATTGTTCATGTTTACTTAAACATGGGTAATTGAATACTCAAGATTGACAATACTCTTTCTATAGACTCCTTAGCTTCTGCCACCTAGCGAGAAAGGACTTGAACTATCACCATCTGCCAGCTGCTGACTGTTGTGCCACTATGTAATGCTTTAGTAACTGCTATGAGCGGTTTCGAATCACTTAGTCCTTAGCGCTCAAACCATCAGGACATATATGATAGGCTCACCAAAATTTACGAGCCCACCCACCCAAGCTTAGAGTAAGATTCATAGGTTTAAGCGTCTGGGAGCCTTGTACATCAAAGTGACGCTAATCTACAACCTGTAACTGTGACAACAAGAATATAAGGCCCTCTATACATGTTGGTCTTGTGTTTTTCAATTACAATGACCGGACTGGTTCTGGCAAAGTATATTGCCGGCGCATTATTGAAATAATAACAAAGAAGTGTCTTTTGTGCTAAGTCAAGTCTTGCAGAATTGAAATGAAAAGCTCTTTTCCAAAGCGCGATAAGAGCCAGTCCCAAAAATGAGTTTACAATGCCAGTTCCAGGTTCATAGATCATGTTTTGGAGAGGAGCTCTTCATAGATATATATATATATATAACTCGTATACAAACTGTATACGGCTGTAAGTCCAAGCAGACTCCGGCTATACTACTTTTCTACTATTGTAGTTTGGGGGTTTGAACCCAGGGGAATTGTGGCGCTGCATGTATAGCTGTCCTGCTGCCGACCGAGTGGGGCTAATTCGGACCTCCAACTCACCCCGAGCAACAGCTGTCCTGATTTTTTTTGTTTTTTACGGTAGGCATTGGCCAGCCAGATGTCAGTTGATAGTCATTATGACTCTCTTACTCATTGATGATTGCTACTTGATATTATTCGACATGGTTCTACTTATGTTATACTGTTTACGATGAGGAAGTTTGTGCATCTGATAATCCTTCTGATGATTGGTATCATACCTTCATGCTGTGCATTGAATAAACTGATATCGCCCTTATCATCCTAATGCCTTCGCTTGCTTACATATATATATGGGATATATAATTTATTACTATGAGTATAAAGGGGCGGAGCTATATTCCTATATCCTGCAGGATCCTAGCATTTAATGCTGCCTTTATTATTAACCCACAATATATTATTGTTATATTCGCTGCGGGCTGGTTCCTGCTGCGCTATCCTGGCGCCCCACCATGTTGTCATATGCCAGTCAGACCTTGTCATGGGCACATCGGCGCCAGCTAAAAATTTGAGGAAAAGTCGCCAAGGCGGACGGTATCGTAAAATCATTTCATTTCTCGACTATGAGAATATTATTTCACCTGTGTCGAGTTCTGTGTGTGTCGATAAACAAGAATTAGTTTGCGTATCGATGTCGACCAACCGCAAAAACTGAGGATACCGTAAAACTAATTTGAATCTCGACCGTTAGGAAAATACTTCACGTGTGTCGATTTCATTCAATCCGACCGACTTGTATCGATCGCCAATGACGGGCTTGTGAGTCGATTTCAACTGTCCACATGGAGGAACGACAGACAAAGCTGATGGTATCGTAAAAACATTTTGAATTTTCGACGGTTGAGAGAAAAATACTTCATGTGTGTCGATGTCATTGTGTCGATCGGCGGTTCGGGTTGTGAGTCGCTAACTCGACGGAATGCAAGCGTTAGAGGGCAGGAGGATCGTATCGATCATCGACTGTAAATTCGATCGACTGTATTTCTACAGACTTGTGAAAAAAATATATAAATAAATAATAAATAAATAAATAAATAAATAAAATCGCAAATCTTATGCTGCATTGACAGTTAAGGTAAAAATACTGAAGTAATCTAACACATCAGTGTTTAGGTCGATTTTACACTAACTGGATTAGAGGCTTTACAGTAAGAAACAGCTGTCTGCAATATATGGGCCCTAGTACTGTAAATGAAGACCATGGGTCAAGCTATAACACACCTGGTACTTTTGGCTGCCATAGCCTAGCTGAAAAAGCGCAGTGCCAAGACTCGAGATCAAGTGAGACTCATGTGTGCCGAACATCAGTGCGTGGGAATGCGATACCATTAACACACAGTTTGTGCTCTGCAACTATTACATAGAAAGTTTATAGAAAGAAGCCCGATTGATTAAAGGGACTATGACTATAGACTTCTGCGCAGTGTGTGGTTCGAGTCACGACGGAGTCGAAGTAGGCTACTGCAGTAAGAAGGAGAGGACAGCGGAACCAACGCGCAGAACTACACGAAGCAGTGCCGCTAAGATGTCTAGGTCGGCGACGGGGGAGCCAGAGCTGGAACCTGCTTCGGACAAGTTGACTCTGGAGGAACAACGAGATGCGGTGCGGCGAGAGTTGGAAGAACTAAAGATGGAGGATGAGCTAATGGAGCTAAAAGATGAACGGGACCGTCTCCTAGCGGCACGGGAGACGAAAAGGAGGCGCGGCGAAAAGGCTGCGACAAATTCGCCTCAACGTCGGGAAGATAGCCCGGTTGGGGCAAGACGCAAGATGCCGGCCAATGACCAACCGTTGGCCGCCGGTACGACGGAGTCAGGCTATTCAAACTACGGATGCTCAAGGAATAGATCGAGGGAGCGGCGGCACCGACATCGACGTTCGTCCAGCAGTTCGTCGGTGGATAGTGTGGATCGAAAACTGAGAAGTAAGTGGTCCCTGAAGCGACATGTCGAGTCAAAAAAAGATGTGAAGAAACTGAACTGTGAAGAAATTATCTGCGCAACCGCTGCCTGGGTATGATTGGTATCATACCTTCATGCTGTGCATTGAATAAACTGATATCGCCCTTATCATCCTAATGCCTTCGCTTGCTTACATATATATATATATATATATATATATATGTATATGTATGGACAGTGATAAGCCCCTTATCGCGTGTAATATAATAAGGTATGTAGTGTATTGCCTCCCCCATTTCTGAGGTGGGGGAGGGTTTCCCAGCATACTCTCCTCTCCCGTACACATAGGCTCGGATGTTTCTTTCCAATATATACTTATACACACAAATATATATATACGTATATATATATATATATATATATGAAGAACTCTTTATATAGGCTCCTTTTGAAAGCATGATCTACGAGCTTGACGTTAACATGGCAAGTTGATTTTCTTTTGTATTGGCACTTATCGCGTTTTGGAAAAGAGCTCTTCAAATGGCGTCAGCTGTAGGTAGTGGCGGGAACTGTCTACTGATGGTCACCGGGCTCATTCCGCCAATTGCCCTGACCAATTCTGCTTAATCCGCATCTCGCTACTCGTTATTCCCCAGAAGGACCAGGAAGAAATTGAATGTTTTGCATATGTGCATGTTTTGCTAAGGGCCTTACCCATGCCCGCCTGACACTACATGACATTTTTACAAGGAGTGAGTTAATCGGGAATCTGCTGATTATCGCGTCCATCATTAAGCTATCTGATTGTTAGATTAGGAGTGTTGATATTGACGATGACTTAATATGTCCTCTGAGCCATATTCAAGAGATGCGCCTTCTGACAAATTGCCAAGTGAATGATGTAAGTTGGTTAGTTGGTGGAGTTTGAAGTCCTGTCAACATCTAGGGTAATATCAAGACAAATTACTACCAGTCTCTGATTAATTAGGCGCAATACGACAGGCTGGAGCTAGACCCATTATGTGTGTATATATGTAGTGCACAGTGGGAGTAAGGCAGAAGGGACTACCTGGGCTCTACTTCCTGAATGATTCACACAGAGCAACTGGCGGATGTTGAAATATCTATCCGAGGACTTGGATTGTCATGATTCTGCTCAGGATCCTTAAAGTCCATTGTTCCTCATGTAATAAAGGCGGGACTCGGCCGTCTGAGCGCCGCACATTATTAGTCTACACAGTTGTGTGCTGACAATTTTCTGTCAGTTCCCACCCATCATTACTCTCAACAACTCATAAGGAAGAAAGGAAGACAAGTCGTGCAAGATTGACAGTGAAGAGGTTGTGCTTTATTGGCCTCAACCCATGTTCACCTGATGACCTATCACTCTCACTCCTTACCAACTGCCCACACATATCCTCATCACTCCTACTGGTATATATCAGAATCAGTGGCTACAATCCATTGAACCTGGGTCCGGTAGTTGTTGCACACAGCTCAGTGTCTTTTGGAATATATGTTGCTAGTTCAAGTGTAGAGAGTGGAGTTCTCTTGCTAGATAGTCTAGCCAAGAGTGCCTAGAGTGGGGTCTGTGTGTCAGGTATAAGGAATGCAGATGACTGGGCTCACACAGCCAATGAGACACCCTCTACAGCCTGGGTGGGTGACGCCCTAATAGGGGGCAGCTGTCACTCACCCCCAGCTACACGTGGTGTCCATAATGTATGCAGGATGTCTGGGTGTGGTTTTCCATCGGTCCCGTGGTAACAGGTGGTTGCAGACAGTTACACCAAACATATATTAATGCTTCTCTCCCCTTATGCACTCTTTCTGGTGCAGGAATGGAACATTAAAAAAATTATTAACCATCTTTTAATTATGAACATCACATCACAATCACGGTCGCCATGTGTTATCACACTTCTTTGTTCATGTCATCATAAGAAAAGTAGAATGAGTGAGAATTAAGATTATTTTCAGATTACAATCTGTTATTTAAGCTGCATTTTTGAATCGGCCTTTACGGGGACTTGCGCCTGAAATCTTCATATATACTTGGCTGATTATATTCAAGTTTGTCTCATGGTTTTGAGTTCATGCTTTATTCGAAATCGCTATACAGTATAACCCCGTTAAACCAAACTTGAAGGGACCATAGAAATGTGTTTGGATTAACCGATCATTGGTTTAACCAAGATTTGACTTTGACTTGGCTTTGGCAAAAACGGGGGTGCATTATGAATGTACAATGTATGTGGACACTATAATTATTGTTTTTTTATGTATAACCCCATTAAACCAACCTCGGTTAAATCAAACGATCCGTTAATCCAATCTTTTTTCGCCGACCTGGCAAAATACTACCATTTATCATATAAAAAAGTCTCAGATGACCTTAAAACCACATGAAAGTTTGGTTTAACTGTTCCGGAAGTGGCCTGGGGCCGACAATTTTATTTGGATTAACCGATACTTTGGATTAACCAACTTTGGTTTAACCAACTTTTTTATATGATAAATGGTAGTGTTTTGCCAGGCCGCCGAAAAAGGTTTGGATTAACCGATCGCTTGGTTTAACCGAGCTTGGTTTAACAGGGTTGTACTGTATTTGGAAATATCTGAAGGGAAAACCTGCAACATAATGTTGTCTTACTAACCGTTAATGCTGGAAATCAATACGCTGAAATGACTTGCAGCAGTCACAGATCCTAGTACATTGACATAATGTGTATTTGATGTGGGACTAAAATGTTTAATAAGTATATCAGTATTTAATTCATACAAATGGGAACAAATGCAGGCAACGTTAAGAACTTTACCAATGACTGCAAGGCCTTGAGATACATCACCAATGACGCCAACATAAGGTGCTCTGAACTATAACATATGAGACTGTCTCAAAAGGTGCTAAGCAATATGGGACAAAACTTTGTCCATTGTAATGATCAACATACTATCTGCTTATGCATTTGCTCAGGATAAATGATCTGCTTTTTACCTGGTGTTTCATAAACCCAATAGAATGCATATTGATCTGAAGCAAATGTCCTTTTGTTTTCAGTGTAACCGTTTCTGTGCTGTTTTGTGTCAATCGTTACAATGGACAAACAAAAAAGAGTTACCACCTTTTGAGCCAGGTTCATATACAAGATTCCTATTTAACGGTCCCCAACGCAGAGTACTCATCTATTTATTGGTACAAATATGTTCCTCTTTGTCCCGTCTAAATATATCCTTGTTTTCGTTCCAGGGGCACTGGCCTTAGAGCCATACAACAATTGCCGCTATTTACACATAATTCTAGCTTCTGGTCCCAGTGAAAAGTCAAAGTAGGTTTACAAGTAGCAGTCTGAGAAGACCACCGTAAGGCTTCCTTTGTTTCATTGTTACCTACACATACTACAGACAATCTCACCGAGAGGTTATTCACACAATACTAGTTAATCTGCAGCCAATAAATCCCCCCGACTATTGACGCTAAATGCAGAATCGATAAATTAGAAGTATTTTGTTCAGCTTACATAAAGTCAGGTTTCTAGGTAATGTACAGTTGAGACCGACGAACCTGCCTCAGGGATTAGCTTAGGCCAAATATTATCTTAAGTTGCTGACCGTCCTGTTGATAACACAGATCGGGGTTGGGCGTGTTTTTTTTGTTTTATTTACTTACTTTTTCTCTCTAGTATTTTTTGGCAGGATTTCAATGGAATTACATACACATCAATGTCAGTGAATGTACATCGTCATACAATGTTTACTGCTGTCCATACATAGTTAGGTACAAGATCTGAAAGTTGAATTTTTGCTAGCCCAACGCATTTTTACGTTTAAACCAAAAATAATCGAAATATAAAAAATAATCTACCGATTCGCCCACCGCGCCCGAATAAGCTAAGCATAGAAAAGTAGAATGTAGAATACTGGACTATAATATACCGAAAGAGCAGGCCCCGGCGTCTAAAATAGATATTGTATCTTTGATGAAATTAATCAAATGATATTTTGTACTGTACATAGAATAAACTGGACCAAGTTCAAGACCTTCCACATGCCCATATCCTTATTGTGTCCGAACTAAATCATACCACCCTATACTATTACTATAAAATAACACCTACTGCCATAGCAGCCCAGAGAGTCGAGTATGGATACTGTAGTGTTTATCAAATGCCTCAAATAACAATGTTACTGCAATGTAGAACACGCTGAGGCTGGGTGCGGCCCGCCGTATTCGTCTCTCTTCATTGTTGTCCAAATCAATTGCATTTGTTGAGAATATAAAAACATTGGAATGTAATCATTCTATTGAACACCATTGATACCTTTGTCTAAATCAAATTGAGCAACTGTAAATATTACTGCAATCTAGAAATCACTAGGAGAGGACCCACCATATTCCATTCTCAATACTATTGCCAAAATCAAATCTAGCGGCTCATGGTAGGCGTAAAACCTTGGGATCATGTTGATATGACATGTGTACATTTGAACATGTGGTGCCATCTGTGGTGGAGTGGTTAGAATGTCCTAATCTGAAGGTCAGTGGTTTTATTCCCCGTACCCTACCTCGGCCAATTTTGATTTCCACCGATGTGTATAACTTACAGCATCATCAAATGCCAGTTGCTCTCATACTATGGCTATGTGGTGGGGGAGCATAACAATCCCTTGGGTCGGTAAAAGTGTAGGGTTGGGCTTTCTATCGACAAACTGTCTAATGGTGAAAACAAGTCTATTCAGACTTATCCATGATAATCAGTATATATCTTCAAGAATGACCACGCCCCAACATTCCGCTTTCAATATTATTGCCAACATCAAATCCATCAGCATAGAATATTGCTGGAAGTTACCATCAATGATCTCTCAGACCAGTACCATCAAAGCCATCAGTATATATTATTACTCGAAGCTAAAAGCGGGTTTCTCCAATAATCCCAATATCTCATGTGTCAACGTATGTTAGTTGACGATAAAATAACTGGTCACTCATACTTACAAAATCGATTATATATGCTTTTAATATTACTGGAACCTAAGATCAATGTTCTCACATACTTCCCACATCTCTTTGGTCAGGTTATGTTAGATGACGCAAAAATCACTGGTGAATCCGACATCCAAAAACAAATATATTAGATTAGGTTAGTATATTCCTAGAAGGTAAATTTAATGGTCTCCCACACCACCAAAAGCAAATCCATCATGCATACAATTCGTGGAAGCTAAAATCAATTGTTCTCCCATACTACCAACATCAAAGAAATCAGTTTATAATAGTATTGGAAGCTACATTCACTGCTCGCCTATGGGGGCCAACATCTCACATATCAGTCTATAATATTACTGGAAGCGAAAATCAATATTCTGTCATGCCACCAATATCAGGTCTATCAGCTTATAATATTACTGGAAGCGAAATTCAATACTCACCCACAGTGTCAAGGTCCCATCTATCAATATATAATATTACTGGAAGCCTTCCCATACTACCAATCTCAAATAGCTAAACTTATAATTTAACCTGAACCTTTATTATATAATATATATATATATATATATATATATTTATATATATATCTCTATCTATCTATATATATATATATTTTACCTCGGTATGCCGCCTCTGGCTAGCCGCAGGCTAGGGAGAGAAGGAAGCACATCCGGGTCCAGCAATTAGCATAAGTAACTCACAACGGGAGGACGTTTGTGAGTTGCTCCACAGGATTTATCTACTACTACTGCTTTTATCCAAAAGTAAGTACTGTTTTCTTCGATAACTTTGTTTATCATGCTCTATAGCATCTTTTTATGAAAGTTCAGAACTTTCTTCAGTCCTGTTTGGACTTTGTACGTTTTTTAACTTACGGATAGAACATTGCGTGCCGCTGGCACAAACGAAACCGATACTGAGTTCTATCGACACCTGTTTTTCAGACAGGGAGAAATGGCAACCCGAGTTGCTCATTTCCTAAGAAAAGTCTCCCGGATCCTAATAGAGGATGATGTTGGGGATGCTTCTGGGTGTTTTTTATAAACACCCCTGACCGGTTTAAGGCGAACCTCCGAGTTTCGTAATATTTTCTCCAACTTGTTGGCGCTGTAGCCACAGGTGGGAGAAGTGTACGGAACAGAGAGAGGGGCCGATCTCACGATCGATGCCCTCCGTTTGGTTGGTTTCGTTACCACACACCTACGGCAAATTTAGCTTCACGCCTGTACTGACACGTTGCAAAACACGTTCTCTGTACCATGTTCCTCAACCCAGTTTACTGGCTTACACTTGTGTAGTTGAGATGATTCCGGGTTAGTAACGCTTTGGTTTCGTTACAGTTCCCGATGGCCACTCGCCGGAATAAGCCGCCCGCTGCAGCGGTGGGTGTCCCCCCTACGGATTACGATTCGTCTCCACCGGCTACGGCTCCGCCGTCCCCACATCCTGGGGCTCATGCCTCGGATCAAGACAGTGATCACGCCCCTCAACCAGTGGGGTGGGAGGCGAAAATGGCGGAGATGATGGAGGAGAAGATGCGCCTTTTCCAGGCGCAGACCTTTCCAGATCCTTCCCAAATCCCTGATGAGGATTGGGAAGACTTTTCTGAGGACGAAGAGGACACGCTTTCGGCACCTGAGGTTCCGAAACCGAAAGCGCGGGGCAAGAAACGCCGCCCAGTGAGCAGTTCTGGTGACGAGTTCACAAAGAAAGCGAACTCTAAGCGCTCCAAAAAGTCCAAAAAGAAGAAGAAGAAGAAGAAGGACTCCTCTTCAGACTCGTCGTCCGACTCTTCTTCCACCGAGTCGGATTCCGACACGGAACGAGCGGGAGTCTACGCCAAAATAGGCGTTAAAGCTGGCAAGAAGATTGTCAAAAAGAAAGCTCAGAAAGTGCGCACCACTACCATGATGCGCAAAACGGTGAATAGCCATTTCACTACGTTTAAACCGATCGAAGTCATCAACAAGTTGACTGAGCAGATTTCAGGAGTTAAGGGCATTCCTGCTTCGGTTTTCAAAGAGATGGATTCCGGCATTCATCTTTCCGACGAACGCCGTCGTTATGAAACTTCCCTCTGCCTGATCCATAAGGCAGTTTTGGGTGCCTTGACGTCTGTTATCCCTGTGGCTAACAGGATGCAGACAGAGAACAAGTTCTCGTCTTTGGCGCGGGTTATGGACCGGGGCATAGCTTTGTTAGCAGCCGCTAGTAACTACATGACCCATCGGAGATTTGAAAACGTTTTCAAATCGGTCACCACAGATGCCGGAAAAGAGGTTGCCCGCTCTAAGAAGGTAACGGACCATGATGGTAAGGAATACACCGTGTATTCCGGACCTACCCCTATCAAGAGCAAACCGCTTGATAAATCCAAGATGTTTGGGGGTCAGCTAGCTTACCTGTACAAACAGGTAGAGGTCGACTACAAGAGTGCTAAAAACACTGAAGCAAAGAGTCGTCGCTTCCAAAACCCAGCAGGGTTCAGAAAGTCTAGGACGGATTTTCGATTCCGCAGAGGAGGAAGGCCGTTCAGGGGCGGACCGTCCTTCCAGTTCAACCAGCGAGGAAGGGGCCGAGGCGACAGGCCGGCCTCAAACTGGAACGACAACCGCGGCTACAAGAGGGATTTCGTTCCCAAGCCCCAGTTCCCGAAACAAGGGAACAAGTAGAGATTTCCACACAAACAGTGCAGCCTCCTGACCCTACAATGGTCACGGAGGAAACTCAAACTGAAGTAAGCCTTTTTCAAGCAGGGAATGTTTCTAATTGTTTACATCAATGGCAACAGTTAACCACTAATCCAGAGGTCCTGAATATTGTTAAAGGCATTCACATCCCTTTCACACAATTGCCTATACAAAAGAGAGCGCCTTTTCCGTATCAGTTTAATTCACTAGAAAAATCTCAGCTAGATCACCAGGTTCTACTGTTTGAGTCTAAGGGCATTGTCAACAGAGTTGAACATACTGAAGGGGAATATATTTCCAATATCTTCTCTACTCCTAAACCTGATGGTTCAATCCGAATGATTTTAGATTTAACTCAGTTGAATGAAATCATTGAATACAAACATTTCAAAATGTTTTCTTTAGAAACAGCTCGTGATTTAATTACCCCAGGGTGTTGGCTAGCGAGTGTTGATTTAAGGGATGCGTACTACACCGTTCCTATTCACCAGACAGATCGGAAATACCTACGTTTTCTCTGGAATGGCCAACTTTTTGAATTTACATGTTTACCTAATGGTTTGGCCTGCGCACCGCGTCTGTTTACTAAGTTGTTGAAACCAATTTTTGCACACATGGCAAAATTGGGGCATTGTATGTTTCCATACATAGATGATTCTTTTATTATGGGCCAATCTTTCACGCAATGTGAACTCGCTGTTAAAGATTTATGCAAAATTTTCACCAAATTGGGTTTCTTCATACATAACAAGAAATCAGTTTTTTCTCCTACTCAGGAGCTTAAGTGTCTCGGGTTCATTCTGAACACCACGGCTATGACCGTTTCGCTTACACGCCAAAAGAAAGATAAGCTTTACCGCACAGCGATACAGCTGTTAGACACTTCTAGGCCAAAGATTAGACAGGTCGCGGTCCTTATCGGGGTCATGGTTTCGTATAGTCCAGCTATTCTATACGGAGCGGCACACATAAAATCCCTCGAAATTGATAAAAATTTGGCGCTGGCCCGCGCAAAGGGAAACTTTGAAAAGACCATGTTTATTTCGGAGAACGGCCTAGCCGACATTGATTGGTGGCTAAACCACTTTGACCATTCCCCCAATCCCATTAGAATGGGAGAGCCTGACACTACCGTTACCACTGACGCGTCTCTCCAAGGGTGGGGAGCACATCAAAATGATGTAGCAACGGGAGGAAGATGGCTAGAATCGGAACTCCCCGATCATATTAACGTTCTAGAACTAAGGGCCATTTACTTGGGATTAACCAGTCTAGTAAAAATACCCAAAAATAATGTACGTATCCTCACGGATAACACCACAGCTATGGCTTATGTCAGAAATATGGGAGGTACAAAATCGATTAAATGTAATGCAATGGCACTTCTCATTTGGAACTGGGCTCAAACCTTTGATGTCTGGTTAACTGTTAATCACATTCCAGGCACACAAAATTGTCTAGCTGACAAGATGAGTCGCCAGTTCCATGATCACTTAGAGTGGTCACTTAATCCATCCATTTTCAAACACATTTGTCACACATGGGGTTCACCTCAGATCGATTTGTTCGCTTCGCGTAATAACTTTAAAATTCCAAAATATGTTTCGTGGCACCCGGAACCCAATGCTTGGCACATTGATGCCTTCTCCCTAAAGTGGCGACATCATTTCTTTTACATTTTCCCCCCCTTTACTATCATTAGCAAAGTCGCCAGAAAGATTCAAATGGAGGGGACACACGCCATACTCATCGTCCCCGAGTGGCACACGCAACCGTGGCTACCGACGTTACTAGCCACAGCCAAAAGCAGCCTTCGCTTCCCAAGATTCCGAGGAAACCTCAAACATCAGGGACCACTAGAACGCCACGGAAACGTGTCGACAACTCCGTTGGTGGCATTCCTTTTTTAAATAAATATTTAGAACAGTTTGGCTTAGACAAAATTACACAACAGCGTTTGGTTGATGATGCGTGGAGAAAAGGAACGGTGAAAATGTATACTACGTATTTAAAGAAATGGGGTATTTATTGCCTGCTTAAGAAAGTCAAGCCAATGACTCCCACAGTATCCCAGGTAGGACTCTTCCTACGTTACCTAGAGGACGAAGGCCTAGGATATGGCGCTATTAACGCTGCCAGATGTGCTCTGTCGATAATCCTACCGCGGGTTAATGGACAAACAATGGGTAAACACCATGTTATTTGTTGGATCATACGATCAATTTATCAGAGGAATCCGCCTAAACCCAAATATAATAGGTTTTGGGATGTTTCTCTAGTGTTCAACCTCTTCAAGAAATGGCCAGAAAATAAGTTTCTGGACGTTAAACTTTTAGGTTTCAAAGTCGCAGTTTTGCTTCTCCTGGTCACTGGACACAGAGGCCAAACTATAGTTGCCCTGTCGCTGAATGGTCTAGAAATTGACAGTAAAGAGGCCACGTTTGATTTATCAACTTTATTAAAATCAAACCGATTAGGTGACCCCCTTTCTACGATAGGGGTGTCCAGTTTCACTCAGGATCGCAAGTTATGTGTCGTATCTGCGATACGAAATTATATATCCAAGACAAGATTAATAAGAAACTCAAGACAGCTATTGGTCAGCTTTATTAAGCCACACAAGGCCATTTCCAGGGATACCCTCGCCCGATGGACAATGAATGTGTTAAAACTGGCGGGAGTAAATACAGACAGGTACTCATCGCACTCTACACGTGGTGCAATGGTGTCCAAGGCAAGATTGCTAGGCATCTCCGTTAAACGGATCCTAGCTCACGCGGGATGGAAAACCGCTACTTCGTTTGCTAGACATTACCACAAACGACTAGAGAAGCCTCAGCCGATAGCGCACAGGCTACTCACCAACTGAAAGAGAGAGGTAAGAAAAACATTGGTTTTTCCTCCTTTTTGCCATACAAATCGCTTTTCCATTGTTGCATACATAAGACATAATCACTAAAGAATAATAACAAAACAAGAATATCAGGATAAAAATTATTTTACGTAAAGGTCTCCCTAGCCTACGGCTAGCCAGAGGCGGCATACCGAGGTAAAATAGATTAGTTAGACGAATCTTACCTGGGTATAGATGATGGATAACTATTGTTTTACCGAGGTAGAAGCCTCGGTTAGACGTGGGCGAGGGCCCACCCACCACGCCCTGCCACGTCTAGTCAATCACTCAATTTAGCATGAGGTCACTTGACCTTAGGTTGTTTTTTAGAATCATTTTTATCCTGAATTAGTAGGTAAAGATTGCTGGACCCGGATGTGCTTCCTTCTCCCTCGCCCACGTCTAACCGAGGCTTCTACCTCGGTAAAACAATAGTTATCCATCATCTATACCCAGGTAAGATTCGTCTAACTAATCTATATATATATGTAAAAGGAAGAGAGCAAAACTCAGTGCTCTGTCGCCTGTGAGTGTATGACTGACATCAGTCAAATGCTTCGGCAGTGTAATGTTGTTCTTATAGTACTGGAGCAGGTCTAAGCCTACGCTGCAGCGGGTCTAGGTGGGGTACGTGGGGTCTGGATGGTCTTGTAGAAGGCTTTCTCGGTGATATTCATGCGCGACAGAAGGTCTGCCGAGGCCTGCCACTAGTCGGCACACACGAAGCAGTCAATGTTTTACGACCTTCCTTCCCCTGTGGACCCACGCTTCCAACAATTCGCCGATCACCTGCGTGATATATTCAACACTCCCAGCTCGGGTCTTCACTTCCACTTCGATGCGTGCTCCTCTATAGATCATCGGTGAATAAATAATATATTATAGTCAAGGATTCTTGTTTGGTTTGTTTTTCTTGTGTTTAAAAAAAAATCTATTTTAAGGGGCTTACCGATGACGGCAAGCCCTGGAGGGAAGAAAACAAACTAAATAACATTCTAATCGTTTGATCGCGTTGAGTTGCGCAATATGTAGAATTTCGATTGAGAAGCTTGAGGTACCGAAAATAAAAAGCACCAGATGATCAGGCTGTGATCCCCGTCCTTTAAATCTGGTGTAATTTGGTATTGGTCCGCCAGGCGGCGCGCTGGGCAGGCCGTAAGTGGGTGTCCGTGGGTGAGGTGGTGTGTAGGATGGGTGTGGGGGTGTCTTGGTAGGGTGTGGGTGGGGTGTGAGAGTGGGTGTAGTGAGGTACTTGTGGTGTGTTTGGATGTTGGAGTTTTACGTCCTGGCAACAGTTAAGGTTATATCTTGACGGGTACCAAGTTGTGACAGTGCACACTCATGGTTGCGTTATAGTGCTGCTCCACTGGGAAATCAGGCCGCCAGCACCATATACACGATATCCCACTCAGTCGCATTACCCTGACACAGACCTAACCAGTCCTTGCCGTATCCTATTAATGCCAAATGCCAGGATATGAAGCCACAAGTATACATGTAATCAGTCATCGGTTTGATTCGATGGGGAACAGAACTCCTGACCTTCCGCAAGCGATGCCTGTGTTCTACCGATTCGACCACCGCGCCCCGTGAGTGATGTGTGAAAGGGGCTCTGAGGGTGAGGGTGGGGGTGCGTGGAGGGGCGTTGTGAGAGGGTTGTGAGAGGGTTGTGAGAGGGTTGTGAGGGTATCTTATGAGTTACCAATGGCCGATAAATCTGCCGACGGGCGGACGTGTTAAATGGATTTGCACAGGAGGTCCACATCACGTGGCCAATGTAAAATGGGAGTTGGGTGGGGCGGGGGGGGGGGAGTGAGGGAGGGGAGGAGAGGGGTGTGTGCATCAGCAACATTGTCCCACATAGATAGATACTAGCTTAAATCCGCGAAAATTGAACACAGCAAAGAATCCTTTATATCGGGTATATAAAACATCGCTGAAATACAGGTCACGATTGCCGTCCTAATATGACCATAGATGTTGCTAGGACGTAAAACTCCAACAACCACCCAACAGGTCACGATCAATTTCAACAAGGCAACCTTGTCCTGAACCCTGAAAATGGAGTGTTTTCAGGAGATACCTAGGTTATCATGTCTTCGGTTGGATACTTTTAATTTGGTGTCAAAATGAGCGGTGTATTTATTAGTAACACATAACTGAAGTGTTAGAAGCGTCAGGAACCTTTTTGCATCCTTTGACTTCCTTCATGTTTTTACCTCAGGACTATTTTTGTTCAGGTTTTTTCTTTTCTTTTCCGTTGATGTAGGGATCGTTATCTTTCAGAGCCCGTGAACGGCATCTATTTCCAAGTTTTCTGACGTTTTTAAAAATCGTTTTCTTTCTGCGCCACCCCCCCCCTGCACCTCGTTCACAGTGAATCGCCATAGTCGTCTATGTAGTGGCGTCAATGTATCCGTCAAATGCGATCTAGGGCTGACTGCCTACATCAACCGCAGGAAAAGGTCACCAGTTATCATCACATAATGTGATGTATAATGCATTATGTGAGTATACAAATATGTAATGGAATTGATATTACTGATATTATTGATATTACCGATTCTTGTACTCCGTAAGACTCCACACTTGACAAGTGGCGCCATCTCCGGCCCACCTCGCCTCCAATGACTGTGGACAAGTCTGAGTCGCACCGGTGGATTTGTTCTGCTTGCAGGAGAAGCATAATACTGCGAGATCAGTAATAAATATAATATAATAATTAGTAGATAGCAGAGGTAACACAATTAGTACAATATATTGTCACTCTCAAATTCAATGGTTTCTCTTTTTGGTTCTGAACGATCATAAACCTAGGGTTACTTCCACCTATCTAGCATAAAGATCAAGTTGCATCCGCTAGTGTGAAATGTCGTCTGCTGCGTATCATTTCATTTGATACCATTAAACTGACAGCAGACGACAATTAACGAGCACAAACTATTCATCCGCGATGCATACAAACCGCAATCAGCGAAAGAAGAAACGGGTGAAGGAATAATCGCTGAAAACAGACGACATCTATCGCGAGCACATGACACTTCCTCCTAAAATGCTGCCACAAACATGCGCGCATAACCTATGTATAAGAACAGCGCATGCGCCGGCAATAGAAAGGTGAGGTTATGTACGGCTGGGCCTGTTTCCTTCTGAAGCAGCACAACGGAGAATGATGAGCATTGGAACACATGGAGAAACAAAACACAAACACCAGCTCCCTTCAAATTTCCCCTACCGAATGCGGCGTAATTAAATGTCCTCTGATAATGACTGAGATCACATGACATGCTATTTCCCACACGCTGAGACGCTGTTTCCTACACGTTCAATCTAGTGATCGCGGATTGAACAAAACGCGGACGCTGTGTTAGTACTGTCACTGGCCATTGCGAGTTTTAGTTGAGAGCAGCCGACAATTAGCACGAATGTGTTCCTTTTCTTGGGTGGCGCCCTCTATGAGGCGCGACAGACGGCGGTGAGCGGTAGAGACAGGTGATGATGGGTGGAGGGCGTGGTCGGGCAGCCTATACTCACTGTTTCATTTCCATTCTTCTCACCGGGACATTAGACGACTGGCAATATGCTCCGGCGCTGACAACTGTCATTTTCAGATGAATAAATACTTTACACATTTTCTTTTAAATGTGAGCGATCTGCGCGTCTTCCCAATGCCGAGCACTGGAGTCACGGTAGGGGGCGTGCTAGGTGCAATGCTTAGTGGTTGTCCATGGCGGTAGTGGGACTGGTGCTGGTGGCGGTGCTGGTGTTGGTGCCGGTGTTGGTACTGGTACTGGTGTTGGCGCTGGTTCCCGTGCTGCTACGAGTTCTGGTGCTAATGCTGCTAGTGTTGGTGCTGGTGTTGGTGGTGATTCTGGTGTTGGTTCTGGTGTTGGTGCTGGTGTTAGTGCTGGTATTGGTGTTGGTGCTGGTACTGGTCCTGGTGGTAGTGGTGGTGTTGGTGCTGGTGTTGGTGCTGGTGTGGGTAACCGTTCCACCAAAAGAACTGCTCCGTACCTCATAATATACGTCTAGGATTATGACTTACATATGTGTGCCACTATATCAATTATTTGAGAGAATGATGTCTGTCAGTTGATAGAAGGTCGAGCCCAGCGTCCGTATACAGTTCAAGGTCAACGAGATCACAGCGTGACATCGTCCTGTGTATGTGTGGTGGGAGTGGTGTGTGGGTGTGTGGTGTGCACGGTTGGTATGCAGGTGAAGGGTGTTGTGATTGTATTGCTGACATGTGGGATGTGGGTGTGGGTGTGTTGTGTGCGGCGATGTGGGGATGGGGCGTATATGCGTGTGTGGCTACGTGCGTGGTATTTCTGATGTGCATGCATATGCCCCTGTGGGATTGTGCATGGAGACGGCGCGGGTTACTATGGCAATATGGGTAATGTGGATGCTGTTGGGTAGATGTGGATTTCTTTAATATATTCATGTTTGTTTGCATATATGTGCATCAATCGCATGAATGGTTGAAATGGTGCATGAATGCTTCGAATGGAAGTCCACCCTTAATTATTAATGCACATCTATACAAACATATATATTAAGGATATACACATTTTGAAATGGTTCGAATGTTCGCCAATGTAAGACCACCCTTCGTTACTGTGTGTGATGTCACAGAACAACAGATAATGAGTTCATGCTCAAATAGCCCATTCTACATGTGATCTGTCATTAGGATGCATCACATACTCATGTACTGATGTAAGGATTGTCTGTCAACATCATGTGACTTGATCTTTAAGTATTATGCAATGGGGATGGTCCGGGGGGATGTGGGAAGGGTGGTCCTGGTGGAAGTTCTGCGTGGAGTGCGTGGGTTGAGACCTACGTGGGGGGAAGTGGGGGGGAAGTGGGGGGAAGTGGGGGTTAGCATTTATTATAGACTACATCATGGTTCCAGCGGCACAGTGCATTGTGGGATGCGTCAGAGCAAAACAAACCTGCGAGAAGCACATGGCACATGCCAATACACTGGGTGCGGCTATGAAATGTGCTAGTTTCAGCTCATCTCAGCTCTTGTTTGAAACATAGAATACCAACTAAAAAAATATATAAAATAAATTAAGATATTAATCTTGTATCAAGCATTGCATTTACATCAATATACTCAGCACATCTTATGCCATATGCATTTAGATTTAGACAAATCTAGGCACTCAGACTAGTTTTAGAGCCATAGCCAGTGTGAGTTCTACTTATTTTATTCAGGTTTTTATTTATATCCTATGGTTAATGACATATGGAGAAATACAAAATGAGTAGGGTTAATCAGATATTGGTTATATATTTCTTTGAAACAAGTCTTTGTTGACACATTTGACATTTTAATATTTCGAACAAGAATTACTTCTGGCTAATCAATGGAGATGTAAACATCAGCCTGTAAATTGACTGAAATTGTATGTTTCTTAGCTCAAAATGCTTAATTATGGAGAGTTGTGTCTTAAACATATTCATTATATTATTATATTGCATCCTTCTGTCCATGTTTGTGCCAAATTGTTATGTATTTCTATTTATTTTGAATAAAATCGAAGTTTTGCCCTATGCGTATTGGCAAACTCAATGGCCGTACGCCTTTGCTTTGCTCCCAATGCCGTTTTCAGCGTGTGCACAGTCGAAACCCTGATGTAGATTATTCAGGGCAATGCAGCTTGCGTGGTCAATTTTGGTGCATATTTTTGCAGAATGATGTGGATAATGTGGACAGTTCACCCAGATTTCTAATTAAGAAAGGCTCTGCTGTCAGTTTCAGTTCATTCTTGGTGAGGAGAATGGATGCGGATCTGGAGGTGTTTCTTGTGTTGTTTTGTGGGTGTTATTGGTGTTGTGGTGTTGGTGTGAATGATCTGGGTATTTGCTCGCGTGCCTGATGGGCTGTGGGTGGTGTGGATGATGGTGGTTTGGGTTTTGTACATTGTCTGGCTAATGAGGACTGCTGTCACAGATAGTGTCTGTGGCTAACGTTTGGTTGTTGGAGTGTTACCTCCTTGCAACTTCTAAGGTCATATCAGGACCGAATTGTGAGAGTACACAGTCATGGTGACTTTATACTGCTGCCCTACTCGGAGACCAGTCCGTCAACACCATGACCTGATATCTCACTCACAGAACACACTGATCCTACCAGTCCTTGCACTATCCTAATAATGGCGGGCTGCGCTATGCAATGACAAGTATCAATTTTTAAGTCAGTGGTTTGACTCGACCATGGATCGAACCTGAAAGTTTGAGTCCCATGACCTACAAAGCGGGAGACGGACACTCAACTCATTCAGCCATCCCATCTGGTCCTGTCGCTAATGACGCCAACACAGTTGCCACCAGGGCACCACTGCACATGTCCTCACCAGGACGAGGTTCGCAGGGGGGAAAAGATTAGGGCCGACGACATCGATCGACCGGGGGTTCAATATCATGATGTCCGCCATTAGTCCGGCGGCCGGTAGCTTCTCACCCGGAGAAGCGGCTCTCATTGCGGCTTCCCCACGCCCGGAGTGCCCGCTAAAAGGTTGGCCTTCCCGGTCCCGACCTGTCACCACCCAACTTCCGGTCCGCGCTTCCAGAGGTCGGCGTACGCGCGCCTGTGTGTGGTGTGTGGGTAGAGCGGTGGATGGGATTGGGGGTCGGGGGTTGGGGATTGAGAGGTATGTGTGTGTGGGGGTCGGGGGATAACGGTTGACAGCCGAGGGGAGATTGCGACAGACAGCTGAGCTCGATGTGCAGGCGGACGGGCTGGTGGGTTGTTTGGGGGCTGGTGGAGTTGGTCGTAGGGGAGGGGGAGTGTTAGGCGGGTGGGCCGTGTTAGACGGGTGGAGTGTGGAGGAGGGGGGGGGTGGAGGTGCGGTCACTGTGCACATGACCGGTAGGAGACCGCTCCTGGAGTGGAGTCCCCCCCCCCCCCCGACCCCAGCTCCCGCTCTCCTCCGAACCCGATGCCGTCCACCCATTTTCACCTCGAGGCATCAATGACACCGGCACCCATCCAGCCTCCTCCCGGCATTCCCTCCCCTCCCCTTCCCCTCCACCCGCCGATCCGCGCCTCTCACCCGGCCGTCCACCACCCCAAACCCCCTCCCGGCATCGCACCTCGGACGCGTACTTGCATCGACCGCAGACAAATTGGCTTTAGATCGAATCTTGCCGCCCGCGTTGCTTTGTCCGGGTTCGGCCCTCCGGTCTCCCCCTTGACACGCCTGGCGCTTCCCTGAGTTGACACACGCACTGACCTGACCGCCCCACCTCCCACCTCCCCCCAACCCCCGTCGCCCGTCCCGACGCGCCCGTCAACTCAACATGTTCCACGCATCTACCCACGCGCGCACGCGCACGCGCACCCAACCCAATGTCACATCCCTTTCCCATGAACAAGCATGCGGGGATGGCAAGCATACCTTTGGCGGATGCTTGAAACAGGAGCAGAATTTGTGGGGGTCAATCGAAAGTGTAGACTCATATACACAGGTTGGTTAATTGTTGGGGTTTTAATTGTTGGCAACATCTAGGGGCATACCAGGACAGGTACCGACTTGAGACAGTGCACACTAATGGCAACTTTATAGTACTGCCCCACTGGAACACTAGGCCGCCACCACCATGCATTGATATCCCACTCAGTCAGATTATTCTGACACTGAGCCAACCAACCCTTGCCCTCTCCTAATAATGCTGAGCGTTTGGCCAGGAGGCGACAAGTATTAATTTGTATGTCATTGCCTTGACACGAACAGGCTTCGAACCCGTGTGTTCGAATCCCTCGATCTACCAACATATTCGGCCATCACGTCTGGTCCTTATGCACAGGTATGTGGGGTCTTAGCCGACAACTAATTTGACTCCCAGATTAGCTACACACAACTCAAACCCGATGATGATTACTGATGATTGCTGATGGCGCATGATTTCTGGTTATTGATGGTTGCTGATGTTTGCAGATGAGTATTGGTGGGTGCTGACGATTGCTGATTGTTGCTGGTGATTGATTATGATTGTTGGTGAGTACTGATGTGTGCTTATGATTGCTGATTAATGTTTACTGATAGTTACTGATGGTTGCTGATGATTATTGATCGTTGGTGATGTTTGCTGATGGTTCGTGATGGTTGCTGATGCTTGTTGATTGTTGATGATGTTTGCTGATGATTTCCAATGAGTGCTGATGATGGCTGATGATTGATTATGAATGTGTATGCATACTCATGTTTGCTGATGGTTTCTGATTAATGTTGCTGTTTACTGATTGTTGCTGATGGTTGGTGATGATTATTGATCGTTGGTAATGTTTGCTGATGGTTGGTGATGGTTGGTGATGCTTGTTGATTGTTGATGATGTTTGCTGATGATTTCCGATGAGTGCTGATGATGAGTGCTGATGACGAATGTGTATGCATGATCAATGTCTGATTATCAATGATGATTGCTGGTTATAACTGATGATTACTGATTATTATTGATGATCACTGATGATCGATGATGATCGCTGATGATCGCTTATGATGGTTTGTGTTAATTGCTGATGGTTGGTGGTTGGTGATGCTTGCTGATTATTGCTGATGATTGTTAATGATTTCTAGTAGTTTATCACACTGTCGGCAACAAGGACGCTATTCACTGCAGAAACTTTGGGCTATTGATACCGCTTGTTTTCTTAATCACGTTCATTATCGCAAGACGTGGGGCGCACTTTGAGATGAATCCTTTAAGAAGCCAATCATTTGAGGTAAATTGTTCTAACCACCTCTCGGAATCACCTTTACAACTGATACTAGCATCCTTAATTGATCTTGGCTATATCGGTTATGCGATATGTAGGCATGTTGGACTTTCAATATCTTACATTATTAAATTAAGGTTTTAAATGTCTGAGAAGCAAATCAGTAATCAGCATGTGATCTATATGAGACACCTCATACATACTGTGTATGATTAGCTCAACGTAATAGAACCGCGGACAAACACTTACTGGAATACCAATGTTAATTGTAAGCGCATATGGATTCCGTGAAGTTGGCTAGTCCGAGGATAGTGAATTTCGGCTATATTTGGTAATTGCATATATTTAAATCTATAATTTACCTTAATTGGAAGTAACCTCTATTTACAGATTAGCTTCGGCGATACTTGAAGCCATACCATGTAACATTAATTTTGGCCTGCATGTTCAAATGTTGGACATGATAGGCTTCAAAAGTGACATGTTTTGTTAAAGTATCTTTGTATTAATTTATTCAACAAGACGTGTATACGGACTTCAACCGGACATCTAATCTAGGTAAAGGGTTTCAATTTTGAATATTTCACATTTTACTATTTGGATTGAAAGGAGTCCATGAATTCAGGAATATATCAAATACTTTCTTTGCTCCTTTAAAATTGCTTCTAAATTAGAAATGTCTCCGTAATGGACATGCATAAGATTCTGCCTAACAAGTAGGCAGCATGTACTTCCTGAAATAACTGAAAGTCTCGAAAGTGTTTTCAACTTACAGCCACCATTTTGAATCCAACTACACATTTGAGGTGAGATAATATAATCTAACTGAATGAGTTGTTTTAAGTGTTGAAATAATCCCCCTGCCCTCAACCCTTCTATCGTCCTCTCCCAAGCCCCTTATACCCACTGCCTCTTTGCATACCTCCGAACATGTCTACGCTCTCACTAAATTATATCAGATCGGCATTTTCTGCACAAACATGGTGAAAATATTGATTTCTATGAACCCCAGACTAAAGGCACGACTTCACTCACTCTCCTCCCATGCCGTCCATCTAGGCTTAACGCCAGATACATGGTCCTATGAGAAGGCTTATCTACTGACCACACCCTGGAGGAGCAGGCCCAGGAGAGCCCCTACTCAAAAGACAACAATGTACGGCGGGCTTTAGAATTAGTGGCAGGGGATCGGCTATGCCCTTGTATGCACGTCATCGCTGAACTTTGATCCAGCCAATATCTCCTGACAGCTCTCCAAACACAATCCATCTAACCTTCCTTTATATATATATGCTCCAATGCGTATAGCGCATGCGTCATCGGGCCCAATCGCCTGGGGTCAGCTGAGATCACCCCCGCACCAGCACAGTACACACCGCAGCCCTGTCCATTTCCCACTCCATCTCCTCAGGCTATTTCTCAGCCCTGTCCATCTCCCACTCCATTTGCTCAGGCTATTTCCCAGCCCTGTCCATCTCCCACTCCATCTCTCACTCCATATCATTATACTCTGTTATTTCCCAGCCCTGTCCATCTCCAACTCCATCTCCTCAGGTTATTTCCCAGCACTGTCCATCTCACAGTCCATCTCCCACTCCATCTCCTCAGGTTATTTCCAAGCCCTGTTCATCTCGCACTCCATCTCCTCAGGTTATGTCCCAACCCTGTCCATCTCACAGTCCATCTTACACTCCATCTCCACAGGATATGGTATGTCCCAGACCTGTCTATCTCACAGTCCACCTCTCACTCCATCTCATTATACTCTGTTATTTCCCAGCCCTGTCCATATCCCACTCCATCTCCTCAGGTTATTTCCCAACCCTGTCCATATCACAGTCCATCTCCGACTCCATCTCCACAGGCTATGCTATTTCCCAGCCCTGTCCATCTCCCAATCCATCTCCTTGTACTCTGTTATTTCCCAGCCTTGTCCATTTAATAATCCATATCCCAACCCATCTTCTGAGGCTATTTATTTCCCAGCCCTGTTCATCTCACTGCCTATCTCCCAATCTACCTCAGGCTATTTCTTAGCCCTGTTCCTCTAACGGTCCATCTCCGAATCTATATTCTCAGACTATTTTCCAGTCCTGTCCATCCCTCAGTCCATCTCCCAATCCATCTTCTCAGGTTATTTCCCAGTCCTGTCCATCTCACAATCCATCTCACAACTACTAGAAGTGATGGAAATTTGGACTGACTGGCTGGATCATGGCCTGGCATGGGACACCGTCTATTTGGACTTCTCCAAAGCCTTTGATAGTGTGCCCCACAAAAGACTATTAAACAAAGTCAAAGCTCTGGGAATATCTGGATCAATTTCTGAATGGATACAGGACTTCCTGTCTGAGAGAAAGCAAAGGGTAGTTGTAGGTAATAACAAATCTTCCTTTAAGAATGTCACCTCAGGAATACCTCAGGGAAGTGTGCTGGGACCAATATTATTTATAATATTTATAAATGACCTGCCAGGCAGTGTCTCATCAAACCTAAAAATATTTGCGGATGACACAAAGGTCTTTCGAGCAATAAAAGACGTAAGAGATAAAAATCTCTTACAAGAGGATATTCTGAAACTCTCACAATGGTCTGAGAAATGGCAATTGCCCTTCAATGAAAAGAAGTGCAACATTATTCATTACAGGAAAAATAATCCTCATTATGCCTATATTATGCAGAACACTGTCCTGCAAGAAGATAGCTATGAAAAGTACTTGGGTGTAACCTTCGACTCCCAACTCTCCTTTCAGAAACACATGAGGACTATCATCTCAAGTGCTAACCAGAGAGTAGGAATAATTAAAAGAACCTTCCATCGCCTCAACAAGAACAATTTTCTCATTCTATTTAAGTCTCTTGTTAGGCCAATTTTGGAATACTGTCCACAAATTTGGAGCCCAATTTTTCGGAAAGATATTCTGGAGATCGAAAAGGTTCAGAGACGTGCAACGAAACTAGTTGCCGTTATAAAGGACTTACCCTATGAACAAAGGCTCAGGAAATTGAAACTTCCTACCCTTTCTTACAGAAGGAAAAGAAGTGACATAATTGAAGTATTTAAAATTATGAAAGGTTTTGATGAAATAGATATGAACCAATTTTTCACCTTGAATAAAAGAGAAGGCAGCCGGGGCCATACTGTCAAACTAGTAAAACCCAGAGCCGTTTCAAAATTAAGGCAACACAGTTTCTCAAACAGGATCATAAATATATGGAATAGTCTCCCACAAAATGTTATAGATGCCGGCTCAATAAATTCATTCAAGAACCGATTAGAAAAAGCATGGGCTGATGATACAGGGAAATTTGACCACTTATTCACCACATGCTACTAATTTATTCCTTGTGTTGCTAATTACTTGCACTCAAGCAAAAATGAGAGACAAATAAGTGTTCACACTTCCTGTCTACCAATCACTATATCAATGCCCCTCCTACAGCCGATCTCCAAGCCGATCTCGCAGCCCATCTGCCAGTCCATCTCACATTATATATCCTAGCCTATATGCCACCGATCTCACAGCTCTTGACATTGTCGATCTCCTAGTCCATTTTCCACCCCATCTGCCAGCCCATATTCAGGGCATATCCCAGCCCATCTCCCACCCCATCTCCTAGCACCATTCCAATCCATACCATGTCCATATAATGCTCCCTCTTTCAGCCAAACTCTCAGCCTATCTGCCACACTATGGCCGTCCCATCCCACAGCCTGTGCTGCGAAAATGCGACGAAATACCTCTGCCCATTTCCATCAACACTCATTGCTCTACCCAATGGTAAACACCTAAAACAGTATGTGTAGAGTTGGTCTTTACGTTCGAAATATAGAAGTGTCAAGTTTACTTATCTGTTATCGAGTTTCGTAGGGAAAACACTGGACAACCTGCAAAAACGTTTATTGTTTAAGTTTTGAGGGAAAAAACACGTGATATGGTTAGGAGGATGAAGACTGGCTCCAGCTGCCTTAATTGTTCATTTCGGGATCAAGTCACAAATAGTTCTCAGTCCACTATTGGTATTTACTGCTAGTGGTAGTTACCCTGCCAGGAAAGGCTGCTTATCTATACTACTGATTGTCTATACTACTTCCTCTCTTGACAAACAAAAACTATCATTCCAAGAACGATCACCTAATATTACCATGTACTCCTTTAAAAAAAAAAATGTGCTCCATCTTACCAAATTATTCATATGCCAGACAAATCAACAGAAGGACTCATCTGACCAGCAGCGATGAACTGATTATCGCACCGTTGTTATTAGTAATTCCAGGACATTAGACAGCGATGTCTGCACTTACATGGGTTATACGGAATGGGTTATACGGCAGAGGCTGATAATAGGGTTTGCATCACTTTCCAGGTATACAGCTGGTATATACATGTTCCCTTGTCTATACCCCTCTAACAAATGAGGAGCGCCATTAAGGTTATGTCATACAAACATGATACTAATACCCACAACCTGAATACAGGGACCCTCAGACTATGCTTGGACACTAAATACCTCCTACTGACTGGGTTGCTTCCAGCTGTGCACTTTATAACTAGTACCATTTGATCACGATAATGATGAAGTAAAATTGTATTGGTCATGTTACTTCCCCTTAAAGGCCCAGTAACACCTTACCGGATTGCGGAACTGGATAGAAACTGGACACTGTCGGGTGAAATACGTCAATGTCCGGTTTATATATGGTCAGGATCCAGTGTTTCCGTTCTCTGTCCGGTGGTGTCCGGCGTATTGGGTGGCAAGTTTTGAGCATGCACAAAACTTGGACGGGATGCCGCCGGACTGACGTATATGGTTGGTGTCCGGTTTAAGTTAGTTTAGTCCGTTTTGTCTGGTTCATGTCCAGGACCCATCCGTAACGTCTCCGGTTTGCTTCCTGAATAGTCTGTTGATGGGAACCTGTCCTTGGATGTCTGCTTGTTCTGAACCATACTTGCCTGAATGAATTATGACGATCAATACGGCAGAGAGAGTGTAGTTTTCGACAGCAGAAGATGTTCTGTGTTGCGGGAATTTGGTCCACCAGATTTTATATGTTTTCGGCACATCCGTGACACCATGTAAACAGTCCACTATGTGTCCAGTTGATGTTCGGTCCATCCGTTTGACATTCAGTTTTCACCACTCGGTTCACCATTCCATGTCCATTTAGCTTTGTTTCGTCCGGCGGTCTTTGACCCGATAGCTCAACATTTCAACACATTTCGGTACATTTTGATACCGAACCGCACTGGACTAGAAAATTATTTGTCCGGTTGTGTCCATTGCTCAATCAGGTAAGGTGTGACAGGCACTTTAATATTCTAAGTTTACCTTAGTCGCGTAACGTTTGCATCCATATTACTGTCATCTCCTACTGCGCAGTATTTTTACTGGCATTTATTTGAAACCAATACTATTGATACATTACGGTAGTGGAACTTATCTTTAACATTCCACCAAAGGTCTCGAAAGCGGAAGTGGGGAGCAGCGCCAAGCAAAACTCTGCGCATTCGCGGCGGATCCTACTTCCGGTTTCCCCCGCGCTGGTATGCCCAGCATAGCAAACCCCGGCCCGCCATCCCATAATTCCAGGCCATATTCTCATCCTCGCTATCATCCGAAACCCAACTTCCGGGCTAGTGCCACTATCCACCACACATACCCATCAGTGTAAACTCACCCCAGCAGGCCACAGATACCGTCCGCATCCTGCGACCCTATATACCAGTCATAGCGCATCATCAGGTTACAGCCGTCCCTAATGCCCAGCCGTGCTCTCCCAACCCACTCACCCCCACGCCCACACCCACACACCATCACCACCACACACCCACACACTGTCAGCACAACATACACCACACACCACACCCTCAAACCGACCTACTCCACATACTGTCAGCACCACATACCCCACACACACCATACACACCACACACACCACACCCTCAAACCGACATACACGATATACACCACACACCCACCACACCACACACACCACACACATACCACACACACCACACACCCCACACACCAAACACATCACATACACCACACACCACACATGCACCACATATCGCACACCACACCCACCACACACACTACACATACACCACACCACCCCACACCACACACCACACACACCCACACACACCACACGCACCACACACCACACACCACACACCACACACCACACACCACACACACCACACACACCACACACACCACACTCACCATGTACGCCAGCTCAGTGTATATGCCTCAGCCTAAACCCTTTTAACAATGGTCGCCCTCACATTCACCGGAACAAAATTCCCACCAGGTGACTCCACTACCGCCGTAGTATCACTGAGCCTCCAATGGGAAGTGACTAAGTTGTGCGTGGACGCTATACGGTAATGCTTATTAATTACTTTAAAGTTGTACAGTCCTATGAAAGCATCAAATTTTCAAAACCAAAACAATTATTGAGATTTGATTTGAGATATCTAACTTAACTATTGATGCGCTTATTAAACAGGTATTGCCACAGACAAGGGAATACTGAGTCACTTGAATATAACCTGTTACTGGAGAAGCCTATCGTGTCATCGCTTTGGCATGCTTGCCAAAACTAATTTGACATGTTTAAACATAACATATCTTGAAACTTAGCTATTTATCTGTTAACATAAAAGTTACTTCAAGTTAAAGTAAGGTAGATTATAACAATCAATCTAATCTATTTATCTCAGAAAATGACAACGGACCATCGGACTATGCAACTTTAATCAAACATTTTCGAGGTTATACGGTATCCTAATGTATTACTTTATTCAAAAATGATGCAAGTTATGCGGTATTCATTATTTATCACTTTAATAAATGGTCATGGTGGAAGTGCTGCATTATTGATTATTTCCTAGATTAATCAAACGCGGCGGAGGTTCTGCATTATTGATTATTAATCACTTTAGCCAGGCATGTACATATCGGCTTCAAAGGGTGGAGGACCCAATTAGTTCTCGCTTACATGTGATATCTTGTTTGTACATGATCATTACACTAATACTTCTTTACAACTCTTCATGCAGACTAATGAGGTAATGACATAGCGAGTGTCCTGTCAATGGATGGGCTATCAAATGAAACAGGGATACTTTTATATTGAATAATAACTAGTTATATAATTATAACTGGGTTCAACCATTAGTTCCGACCAACCGGACATCCACACACTACCCACTATGTATTATGATGGTGAGTGCCTCGATTGGGGACCAGACGGGATGGCCGAATCAGGTAGAGGGTCCGTCTCCCGTGTGGCTACCCGGTGGGATCGTGGGTTCGAACCCTGTTCGAGTCAAACCAATGACTTTAACAATTGATACTTTTCACTTCCTAGCCAGGCGCTCAGCATTATTAAGATAGGGCAAGGACTGGTTGGCTCACCGTCAGGATAATGTGACTGAGTGGGATATCAGGTCATGGTGTTGGTGGTCTGGTCTCCCAGTCGGGCAGCACTATAAAGTTGTCATGAGCACTCACTGTAACAAGTCCGTACCCCTCCTGATATGCCCTTAGATGTTGCTAGGACGTAAAACAACAGCAAGCAAACCTCAGTGGGGAGGACGAGTTACTGCCTTAGCAAGACCGGGGGTGAGGGAGGGGGGGGAGCTTGGAGGGGGTCCAACTAGGACGGGTTGCTACCTTAGCAGCACCGACCACCGACCCCCCCCCCCCCCCCCCCCCCCCCCGAGTCCCACCCCGTCCGCCGACCCTCCCCCATGACCTCTACGCCTGGGGGATGTGGGAGGCATCCGTCCGGCCAACCCTACCGCCTCGCAGTCCCGGCAGTCCGACGGTTGGCTGGCAGTCGCCGGTATAATATGCCCTAACCGCGGCGCGCCCAGCCCTCATCGACGGCACATATTGGTATTGAACCCGGTAATCTATGATCTTAAACGAAGCTGGCCTATGTCAGAAGCCATCGGCCGACGCCCCACGCCCTCTGGTGGCAGCGTTCGGCGCGCCGGACTTAGCGTCGGGCGCTGCGCAATGCATAGAGTGCTTATCACGCCTCGGCGCCCCGAATTTGTCGATTGGCATTCTGGGACGTGTAGGCCGACACAGCCGGTGCACGGCAACACTCTGGATGTTGGGTGGAGCCGGTGAAGGGTCTGTAGGAGAGCGGCTTGATGGGGCGACGGACCGACGGACGAGCGGCTCAATAGATCGTTGGAGGCGGGAGGAGTTGGAGGGGTGGCCGGCGGCGGTGGTGGAGAGGCGGAGGGCGGGGGACCTGGACGCGTGGCTGGGTGGGCTCGGGGGGGGGGGGTCGAGGGGGAGCTCGGACAGCAGTTTTGAATGAGCAGCATGAGTTACTCAATGAGCAGTTGGAAGAGCAAGTTGGATGAGCAGCATGAGTTACTCAATGAGCAGCTCAATTAGCAACTCGTATAGGAATTCCATGAGTAAGGCGATAGCCGATTTAGTTGAGCATCCGTCTCCCGTGATGGTAGACCGTAGGATTCGAAAACATTAGTTTGAAGCCTGTTCGAGTCCAAACAATGACTTACAAATTAATACTTATCACATCCCGGCCAAGCTCTCGGCATTATTAGGATAGGGCAATGAGCAGTGGAATGAGGAAGACCAATAAATTGCACGTGATTGAAATGTCCCATGCTTAGTCAAGTACTATACAACACAAACAAACAATAACAAAAAATACCCAACTGAACTTAAGAGTCCCAGGAGGAACTTAAAGAGCAATGCTATGGGAAGCGCAGTGAGCAGTTTTGTGAGTAATTGGAAACAGACTTCCATTTGTAAGCCAAAGACAGTACTTCAAAGTCCTGTTCCAGGAGTAAGTCGCTCAACAAGGCTATGGAAGTACATCAAAGAACATGTATGTGAAGCGATACAGTGAAGTAAATACGTGGCTCAACTGAGATGAATGGACTCTAAAGTCAGTCGTATCTTTCTGGCCCTTTTGTTGTTTGTTTAAATCTCTGAATATGCGTTGCCACAGTGGGGTTCTTAATGCTTTTTAGTGTTGGTCCACTGAAATTCCATGGCCTGAGCACCGTCCTTTTATATGTGATTCACTCCACAGAATCCTGACCTCCAAGTCATTCTTTCCTTAACTGGACAAATATAAAGTGGTGACAATTTAGCTATTGCTTCACTCAGGTTGTCAAGTCCAAAACCTGCCGCCTAGGAAGCATGTGGTTTGCGCCTGTGTCATTCCATCCAGCTAATTCCTGGTATTCCCAGCTAGTACTGGTGTCAATAAGAACACCGGGATCATTGCCCTTATTGCGCAAATAATAATGTCAGACCACTCCATCTAATCATCGACAATTCAGAATTAAAACATATGTCTTTGGACATTACCTTCAAAGAGCATCCATACCAGATGGGAGATTGTGAGATTCGAACCACCGGGTTCGAACCCTCATCGAGTCAAACCAATGACATAACAATTGATACTCATCGCTTCCTAGCCAGGCGCTCGGCATTGTTAGGATAGGGCAAGGAATGGTTGGCTCAGTGTCAGGATAATGGGGTATCGGGTCATTGTATCAGTGGGCTGATTTCTCAGTCGGACAACACTATAAAGTCATCATGAGTGTGCACTGTCGCAAGTCGGTACCCGTCCTGATATGACCGTATGTGTTGCCAGGACGTAAACCTGCATCAATGAACTAATCAAACCCGCAGTACATGTCACCTTAGACATTTTCTCCAGAGAGTGTAATTTTGCCTGGTCGGGTTACAGACACCCGTATACCGGTCTCTAGAACCGGGTGTGTGACTTGTAGTATGTGGGGAGCGACAGCTGCGGCGCACAGGGAGGGCGGGTTCTGGACCCCTGGTGGGCCGGGCCAGGGAGGGGGGAGACACGGGCCACGGGAACTTTGGGCCAGAGGGAAGAGCGGGATAGGGGCTGAGGCAGGTCAGGGCCAGAAAGAGACAGGGGCTCACGCAACCCAGGACCAGAGGGAGATCAGGGCTGAGGCAGCCCAGCGCCAGAGGGAGATAGGGGCTGAGGAGGAAAGAAAGGAGATAGGGGCTCAGGCAGCTCAGGATAGGAAGGAGATAGGGACCGAGGGGGCTCCGGGGAGGGATACCGAGGCCGATGGAGCTGAGGGGAGCGCCGGTTTGGAGGGAGACAGGGACTGATGCAGCTACGGGCCAGATGAAGATAGGGGCTGGGGGAAGAGTCTGGGTCAGCCATGGGGGGAAGGGACTGATGCAGCTATGGACCAGATGAAAATAGGGCTGACGTAGTCTAGGGCGGTCGGGAGATAGGGACTGATGCAGCTTTGGACCAGATGAAGATAGGGGGTGAGGGAGCCTTGGGCGGTGGGGAGATAGGGACTCGTGCAGCTCGGGACCAGAGGGTTTGATTGATTGATTGATGGTTGCTTTATGCCGTGTCGGCAACATAGGCCATATTCACGGCGAGAAATGTTTGTGTTTTGTTCAAACCATCGCTTTTACATGTAAAAGCAGACAATCAATTATGTGCCAATAGACACTCATTAAATTAGAAAGCTCACAAACATATATTTGTGGTCAAGCGAAACAAATTCCCATAGAAAAAGAAAAGTTTGATTAATAATTGATCGAATCTATTTAGTAAACTATATGAGGTGGTACAGTCCAGCTGCCCTCAAAAAGGCTCAAATGTTTTCCTGTTTTACCTTAGTAAAAAGGTCATGCATCCAGAGGGAGCTGGGGGTTGATAAAAGCCGAGGCACCAGCGCTACGATGGAGGCCAGTCATACTTTTCATTCCTCACCGACTCCGTCATCTGGGACACGCTGAACACTACGGGTCTCTTGTGGGTGTGGGAATATTGGGGGCGGGGAGGGAGGGGAGTGGGGAGGGGTGGCGGGGGGGGGGAGTTAGGGATGGGGTGGACGAGAGGACGGCGTTTATGCTCCGTCGCACCGAATAACGCTACACACGGCGACATACAAACATACTTATAGACAGACTTACAGACAGGCATACCAACACGTTGCCAGGAAGACTTACTCGCGTAATAACATATATATATATATACATATATATATATACACACAGGCTCAGAAAGACACATGCGTTTGCACAACTTAAATACAAACACCTGCTCACAGAAATGCAAACACACATGAAGGAAATGCCCAAATATATAGAGACTAAAATACACTGAACCAGCAGCGCTTCAACACTTTTGCAGGCAGCTTTCATGAAATGTAAATGGAGAGCGGCAGTCAAGTAATGAAAGCAGTCTTTGTCACATCGCGACTAACAGCATGATGATGATGAACATACACTGATGTATACACATATTACCATGCATATATATACACCAACATACACTGATGCATACACATATTGCCATGTTTATATACAGACGCCAACATACACTAATGCATACATATATTACCATGCTTATATACAGACACCAACATACACTGATGCATACATATATTACCATGCTTATATACATACACCAACATACACTGGTGCATACCTATATTACCATGCTTTATACAGACACCAACATACACTGATGCATACATATATTACCATGCTTATATACATACACCAACATACACTGGTGCATACATATATTACCATGCTTATATAGAGACATTCAGGAAATCAGTTGTGCATACCCACACAAACACACCTATGCATGTGGGCACACATATAGGTATTTACACATGCATATGTGCAGGAGTACATACATCTACACAAATATGCAACTAGGCAGTCATATACAGGCATACAAACACTCATATACAAAGACACAAAGACATACATCCGCACATATACAAATACACAAAGACACAACGACATAACGACACAAAGACACACAAACACAAAGACACAAAGACACAAAGCCTCAAAGCCACAACGACAAAAATACACAAATACACAATGACACAACAACACAAATATACAACAACACAACTATGCAAAGATGCAAATATACAATATACAAAGATACGAATATACAAAGACACTGATACGAATATACAAATATACACATACACAAATATATAAATATACAAATTCACAAAGATACAACGATGCAACGAAACAAAGACACATATATGCAAAACACAAAGACAGAAAGACAGAACAATATACAAAACAAACGATAGACGCATAAACCATTCACCTGCACACATATCCAAAGACACATACATATATGTATAATAAACACACTCGGGGACACAGAGGGTCACAGAGGGACACACGTGATAAAGAGACATAATAAAACAAGCCTGCACACAAACCCATAAACAGACAAGTACTACCACAAACACATACATACCCAGATACACAAAGAACCACTAGGTGGCGTCAGACCTGCAACATGACGTGTGACGTCACGACGCGCGCCGTAAAGTCGTCTGCCAATTGGGGAGACAGCGTGTGTTGCGGTGGCGGCAAAGAGGCAGGCACAGGACAGTTAATCTATGTGAGCAGGACAGGCGGGGACAGCCTATTAGACAGGACGGGCAGGCCCACTGATAAAACAGGCGTACATGGTTGGTTGGTTGTTGGAGTTTTACGTCCTGGAAACAGGTAAGGTCATATCAGGATGGGTACCGACTTGTGACAGTGCACACTCATGATGCCACTGGGAAATCAGGCTGCCAGTACCATCACCCGATATCTCACTCAGTCACATTATTCTGACACTGAACTACCCAGTGATTGACCTATCCAATTAAAGCTGAGCGCCAAGCTAGGAAGCGAAAAGTATAAATTTTGTATGTCATTGGTTTGACTCGAGCGGGAATTGAACTGATGACCTTGCGCACCAGAAGCCTGCCCTCAAACGATTCGGCCACCGCGTCCTGTAGTTACATCTGGAGGAAAATGACACACTTTGCAGCACAACCAGAGGTACTGATGAACCATCAGCGGTCATAGGCACCATTTCAGGTGCAATATGTGCCCGATATGGCGCCCTCTCTTACATGACGGCAAGCGCGTGAACTATCTAGGCCGGTTCAATTCAAAGTGCAGTAGTATTGTCGGCACTACTATATATCCCCATATGGCGCCCCCCTTACATTATGGCAATGCGTGAACTATCTTATCCGGTCAATTCAAAGTGCAGTAGTTGTGTCGGCACTACTATATCCACCATATCGCAGCCCCCTTACATTATGGCAATGCATGAACTATCTTATCCGGTTCAATTCAAAGTGCAGTAGTTTTGTCGGCACTACTATATCCACCATATCGCAGCCCCCTTACATTATGGCAATGCATGAACTATCTTATCCGGTTCAATTCAAAGTGCAGTAGTTTTGTCGGCACTACTATATCCCCCATATCGCGGCCGCCTTACATTATGGCAATGCATGAACTATCTTATCCAGTTCAATTCAAAGTGCAGTAGTTTTGTTGGCACTACTACATCCACCATATTGCAGCCCCCTTACATTATGGCAATGCATGAACTATCTTATCCGGTTCAATTCAAAGTGCAGTAGTTTTGTCGGGACTACTATATCCCCCATATGGCGGCCCCCTTACATTATGGCAATGCGTGAACTATCTTATCCGGTTCAATTCAAAGTGCAGTAGTTGTGTCGGCACTACTATATCCACCATATGGCGGCCCCCTTACATTATGGCAATGCATGAACTATCTTATCTGGTTCAATTCAAAGTGCAGTAGTTGTGTCGGCACTACTATATCCCCCATATGGCGGCCCCCTTACATTATGGCAATGCATGAACTATCTTATCCGGTTCAATTCAAAGTGCAGTAGTTTTGTCGGCACTACTATATCCCCCATATGGCGGCCCCCTTACATTATGGCAATGCGTGAACTATCTTATCCGGTTCAATTCAAAGTGCAGTAGTTGTGTCGGCACTACTATATCCACCATATGGCGGCCCCCTTACATTATGGCAATGCATGAACTATCTTATCTGGTTCAATTCAAAGTGCAGTAGTTGTGTCGGCACTACTATATCCCCCATATGGCGGCCCCCTTACATTATGGCAATGCATGAACTATCTTATCCGGTTCAATTCAAAGTGCAGTAGTTTTGTCGGCACTACTATATCCCCCATATGGCGGCCCCCTTACATTATGGCAATGCGTGAACTATCTTATCTGGTTCAATTCAAAGTGCAGTAGTTGTGTCGGCACTACTATATCCCCCATATGGCGGCCCCCTTACATTATGGCAATGCGTGAACTATCTTGTCCGGTTCAATTCAAAGTGCAGTAGTTTTGTCGGCACTACTATATCCCCCATATGGCGGCCCCCTTACATTATGGCAATGCGTGAACTATCTTATCCGGTTCAATTCAAAGTGCAGTAGTTGTGTCGGCACTACTATATCCACCATATGGCGGCCCCCTTACATTATGGCAATGCATGAACTATCTTATCTGGTTCAATTCAAAGTGCAGTAGTTGTGTCGGCACTACTATATATCCCCCATATGGCGGCCCCCTTACATTATGGCAATGCGTGAACT
Source organism: Branchipolynoe longqiensis (assembly GCA_030323885.1). Classification (NCBI taxonomy): domain Eukaryota; kingdom Metazoa; phylum Annelida; class Polychaeta; order Phyllodocida; family Polynoidae; genus Branchipolynoe; species Branchipolynoe longqiensis. The sequence goes on along the minus strand of CM059191.1, from coordinate 81,610,104 downwards.
ATCGTGTCCGGTTCAATTCAAAGTGCAGTAGTTGTGTCGGCACTAATATATCCCCCATATGGTGCCCCCTTACATTATGGCAATGCGTGAACTATCTTGTCCGGTTCAATTCAAAGTGCAGTAGTTTTGTCGGCACTACTATATCCCCCATATGGCGGCCCCCTTACATTATGGCAATGCGTGAACTATCTTATCCGGTTCAATTCAAAGTGCAGTAGTTTTGTCAGGACTACTATATCCCCCATATGGCGGCCCCCTTACATTATGGCAATGCGTGAACTATCTTATCCGGTTCAATTCAAAGTGCAGTAGTTGTGTCGGCACTACTATATCCCCCATATGGCGGCCCCCTTACATTATGGCAATGCAGGAACTATCTTATCCGGTTCAATTCAAAGTGCAGTAGTTGTGTCGGCACTACTATATCCCCCATATGGCGGCCCCCTTACATTATGGCAATGCATGAACTATCTTATCTGGTTCAATTCAAAGTGCAGTAGTTGTGTCGGCACTACTATATATCCCCCATATGGCGGCCCCCTTACATTATGGCAATGCGTGAACTATCTTGTCCGGTTCAATTCAAAGTGCAGTAGTTTTGTCGGCACTACTATATCCCCCATATGGCGGCCCCCTTACATTATGGCAATGCGTGAACTATCTTATCTGGTTCAATTCAAAGTGCAGTAGTTTTGTCGGCACTACTATATCCCCCATATGGCGGCCCCCTTACATTATGGCAATGCATGAACTATCTTATCTGGTTCAATTCAAAGTGCAGTAGTTTTGTCGGCACTACTATATCCCCCATATGGCGGCCCCCTTACATTATGGCAATGCATGAACTATCTTATCCGGTTCAATTCAAAGTGCAGTAGTTGTGTCGGCACTACTATATCCCCCATATGGCGGCCCCCTTAAATTATGGCAATGCGTGAACTATCTTGTACGGTTCAATTAAAAGTGCAGTAGTTTTGTCGGCACTACTATATCCCCCCTATGGCGGCCCCCTTACATTATGGCAATGCGTGAACTATCTTATCTGGTTCAATTCAAAGTGCAGTAGTTTTGTCGGCACTACTATATCCACCATATGGTGCTCCCCTTACATTATGGCAATGCATGAACTATCTTATCCGGTTCAATTCAAAGTGCAGTAGTTTTGTCGGCACTACTATATCCACCATATCGCAGCCCCCTTACATTATGGCAATGCATGAACTATCTTATCCGGTTCAATTCAAAGTGCAGTAGTATTGTCGGCACTATTAATACTAGTAGTACAAAGTCTTGGTTGAGGGCGCACATATTTTCTGTTTTTATTTTAATTCCTTCCTAACTATTTCACATATTCATACTGTTGGCTATGATAAGGGCTAGACATCTGCATAAGTTATATTAATACATCCACAATGCTCACCTCCACAACCTCTTCCTGGTTAGGGTAATTCAAAAATCCTCTATCTTCCTTCTGAGAAGTTGCTATATCTTCCTTCTGAATTCACTTAGCTGCATAGGAAAAATCGTCAAGCGTTAATACATGTTTATATTCCTTCAGTAAATTCGGAGTAACTGTACAGGAATAACCATCTTATATAAACATACACTTTAGCTTATTTCTGTATTATTGAAACAGCTATATAATAGTAACCATAGTGTTTTGTTGTTGATTTTTTTGATTTTGTTGTTGAAGATTTGTACTGCCTATCATGGATAAGTCTGAATAGACTTGTTTTCACCATTAGACAGTTTGGCGAAATAAATCCAGAGCCTACACTTTTACCGACCCAAGGGATTTTTAACCTCCCACACCAGATAGACATGGTATGAGAGCAACTGGCCTTTGATGATGCTGTAAGTTATACACAGCGGTGGAAATCCAAATTGGCAGAGATAGGGGCATGGGGAATCAAACCACCGACCTTCAGATTAGGAGTCTGACCAGAAAAAAAGTCAGACACTCTAACCACCCAACCACAGCGTATACCACATGTGTATACATATTTGTTTCCTTTTCATTTTATGCATGTATTATAACCGTGTAGTAATAACCGTTTTACATGAACATACATGTTATGTTCATTCTGTATTATTTGTATAACTGCACAGTATTGTATATATGCATCAATGTATGCTATGAGGGGATCCCATTAATAGACCCGGGATCATCTCTATCAACCAACCCTGAAATGGGCTTCAAGTGTTCAACGCATATAGATATCATCTATTCATGTATAATTAAAATAAAAAGTTACAGTTTCGGTGTATTCATTAAGTAATAATGACTTGTGTTCATTCACTGAGGTCAATGAATTAAATACATATCATCCACTTCCCAAGTGCATATCAATCAAAAGTACTAGATATTATTACCTGCTGCTAAAATTGAATACTGCAACTTGTGTTTTACACAGTATTGTTGTTTAACAATCAATCAATCAATAGTTCCGTCCTCTAGTCGAGGGTTGGATGCAATGGTTCTCCACTTGTCCCGATGGTGTGCTGTTCTGATAGACTGTGAATAATTCAAGCCTGTCCACTGTGAAATATTTGTAAACCATAATGTTCTTGGTCTCCCTCTCCCTCTGCTGCCATTCACCTTCCCTTCCAACAATGTACAGTATATTGAACTCTGACGAATGATGTGGCCAAAATAAATAAGTTTCTTTGTCTGTATAGTGGCAAACAAGCTTTTCTTATTTTTAATTTTTCTGAGAACTTCTTTGTTGGTGATCTTCTTTGTCCAAAACAACAACAAGGGTATATGCATATCAAATATCAAAGGGGGATCCATTATACACAAAATTGCGATGCAAAATACACTACTTCCTTCAATCATCACATTTGGTAGCCGTCCCTGGCAGGCAGTTGTGACTATCCTCAAGTAGTTTAGAATATTGATCTGTTAATAGATGCTTTGATAATTACGGAATATATAGCTCTGCCCGATGTATATATTAAAATGCAAACTGTAGTCCAATAATGTGTTCTTTTTCCATTCTAGGTGAGCGAAAATCCCTGACAATACTTTTAATGAGATAAGTAAATATTTTAAAGCAGAATAAATAATGAATACATTGTAATACACTGTGATAGCATTATCAACATGTTTTAGTGTGTGTGCATAAATTGTGGTTCTGTGTGTATGCGTGGGAAAGGGTGTGTGCTTGTAGTATTGTTCTTCTACGTTATCACTGCTCGCACCTGATCATATTTCCATAGCCATGGCATGTGTGCATCTATTGTACCTCAACTGTCATAAAGGACAATGCCATGTCAGACTCCGCGCGCCGCTGTCACCTGATATTCAGTAATATCCTGCTGAACTATGGCATACCAGACCACACCTTGCCCGAGACTGTACCGCATAACGCCAGCTAGTGGCGAGTTGGCCAGTCTTGATCAACCCTACCCTGTCGCGCCATGCCCCACCCCTCCTCTCCTACCATCCTCTCGGTTTCAGCACGCACATGCGCGGCTTCAGCATCATATCCATCCGCCGTCATTCCCGGAATAGTCAGCAGAAACATGTCCGTCCCATGCAGGGTGTAGTCATGGGTTCCATTACCGGTCGAGTCATCCTAAAATGTCAAACGTTTCGGAAAATATTCCGATGTTGGGGGCTTCACGAATATTAGCGAATATTATCAGTATTAGGGACAATGATGAAGAGTATGAAATGAAATCTGAAGGGAGGGAATATATTGCACAGTTAGGAATATTATAAATATTAGGGCTTATGACGAAGATTATGAAATGTAATGCATGTTAGGTTATATGATGCACCATTCGGAATATTTTTAATTAGGTACTGTGACGAAAATTACTAAATGTTAGTTTGTTTGTTTGTTGTTGGTTTACATCCTAGCAACATTTAGGGTTATATCAGGATGGGTACTGACTTGTGACAGTGCACGCTCATGGTGACTTTATAGTTCTGTCCCAATGGGAAACCAGGTTGCCGGCACCATGACCTGGTATCCCACTCAGTCACATTATCCTGACACTGAACATACCAGTCCTTGCCCTGTCCTAATAATGCCGAGAGCCTGGCTAGGAAGTGACAAGTATCAATTTTCAAGTCATTAGTTTGACTCAACCAGGGTTCGAACCCACGACCCCACGATCTACCAGCAAGGGAAACGGACGCTCTAACTCACTCCGCCATCCCGTCTGGTCTAATGGATGTTAGATAATATGATACACAATGACACTGCAATAGTCTGCGCTGATCTCTCAAGCAAGGAGCCACATAGATACGTATGTGTGGATAGGGTGATGGCATCAGGGATCCTATATGGTGTAATGGCTAGCACACTGCCCCAGAAATCGAGAGATTTGGGTTCGATTCCGGCTATAGGTATGCGCCATATTTCATATGTTCATCACCCCCATGATATTACAATGGGCAGAAGGTATAAATGTACCCTGTTTAATAAACACTGCATTCTGGTCACTCTACACCTTCTACATCTGAGGTTCTTCATCCACTACCACATACATCGATATGCATATTGCCAAGCAACATAACTGATATGACTCTTTACTCATTGAATAATGTTTTATTGAATAATTAGTCACTAGACATTGAATGAGTTTGGTTTGTTGGGATTCTAGTTCCTACGTCCCCAAAAAACCAAAGGTCATATCAGGATGGGCACGGACTTGTGATTTGCGACTAGATAGTGCTTCCCCACAGGGAGACAGCCCCGGTATCCCTCTCATCCACAATATATCCCATGTGTATACTGAGCAAACCACTCCTCGATCTATAACAAATAACGCCTGGCATCAGGCTATTCATCAATCAATATATCAAGTGTGCAGAGATAACAACAGCAAAACTAGAATCTCCACATCCCCACCTCTCCACCCAACACACACACACAACCCCCTACACACCCACCTGTTCAACCCCAAATACCACAGCCCATGTAGCACACCGCGGCTCCTGTACGAGGTAAGTCGGTTCCAACTGGTACATGCGCCATCTATTACCTTCACACCTGGTACAAGCTCAACGGGCCAGGCCGGCCCCGTGCGGTGGACACACACCGGCTCCCGGCCAACACGCCCCGGGCTGCCGTGCCCGCCCTGCCTCCCTGCCGGCTGCTTTTACCCGCCGTCAGTTGACCTTCACCGTAAGCCATTAGCAACCCCCCCCCCCCAACAGCCGCCACACACACACACACCTCCCTCGCCCTCCAACCGGCGGCATGCCCACCGCCTACGTGACCCACCCCGCCGCCCCCGCCCCCTTCCTCCCCCAACCCCCAACGGCTCACAGCGCCCTCTCGCCCCGCGATCGAGCAAATGAAGCCCCGGTGCCCCCATCAGGCCGTCTGATTGGCTGACGCCTCATCGCGTCTACTTCCGGCCAAAGCTTGGCTCCAACATTTACCTGCTAATTATACTCCCATAATTCCCGCCTAAATCCGTTTACACATGACGTCATTACGAAAGCCTCTGGAGGCGGGGGATGGGAGGGAGGGGGAGGGGGGAGTGGATAAGGGTGAGGAGGAGTGGAGGCGGAGGAGGAGGGAGGAGGAGGGAGGAGGAGAGGTAGGAGGGGATGGGGAGCGAGAAGGAGGAGGAGGAGTGGGAGAAGGGGACGGGATGAGGAGACGGGGAGGAGGTCTCGGGGGAGGAGGGGGAGAGGAGGAGGGGAGGAGGAGGAGAGACAAGAGGAGGAGGAGAGGAGTAAGTACAGGGTGGGGAGGGAGGTATGTGCTCCACGGTTTAGTTGCCGTCCGCCGCCCTCCCTCACTCCCCTCCCTCCCCCCACCCCACACCAGCCCGCCTGCCCGCCCTTTCCCCCATTCAACTTCTAACTCTATCAAACTGCCACCGTACGGTACCGGATAATTTGTCTTGAACTCAGGTCAGCGGGTTATCTGGAATCCCGTTTAGAGCTTCTCGCCCTGGTAATTGGTTGATCGAATCGATATTGGCACTGACGTATGCTGCTCAAGATGGGATGTTGTTCCTGTTTTTTGTTTATTTTGTTGTCCTTTTGAAGTCGTTTTAGGGAAACGGGGGGGGGGGGTCGGGAGTATTCTGGAAAAGTAGTGTAATTCGCTGCTGATTGTCTGGTTTCTGAGTGCAATGATTTTCAAGTGAAATTGGATTAATTGAATTCCGGACTAATTAGTGACTCGTGTATGACGTTGTCCTTGCTGTCTTCAAAATGCACTCTGTTAGGACAGCACTGATGAAGATGCTCCTCGATATCAAAATAAGCCTCCCTCCTCCAGCAAAGGACAATAACTTAATTAAAGCTGCATAGTACGATGAAAACATCAACTTCTATAAATCAAAACAATTAGCTAGATTTGATTCTACATATCGAACTTAGAAAGTAATCCGCTTATTAAGTATGTGTTGCCACATAGAAGGGCATATACTGGACCATTTTAATCAAACATGCTGAAGCCGATAGAGTCAGAGTTTTGGCGTGCTTGCCAAAATTAATTTGAAATTGCTTGCACTTAAAATATCTCAAAAGTTAGTCACTTAACATAGAAGTTACTTCAAAGTAAAGTAAGGTGGATTATTACGATCAACCTAATATATTTATATCAGAAAATGACAGAAACTCAAAAGCATCGGACTATGCAACTTTAATTCTAGTACCTTATATCAGCATCCTTTGGCAAATGCTAGAAATCCACATTTTAATCTGTGCCCATGCTTGCCACGGCTTCATTATCTACACTGCTAATGCTAACACCATCCTGCAAAACCTTGCTTGGAACCTGACAGTGAAAGGCTTGGCTCTGATCCCCGATCCATGGGATCAATTATAAATTGCCACGTAGGATCCGATGCCCTTAAAGTTGCTTCCTATAGCCGCGGCATCTAATTATATATTATCACTCTAAGCAGGATAAGCTCTATAGACTTTTACTAGAGGTGCATGTTCCCAGAAAGGCGCGTCTTATCTGCGTCTACTGCAGTACACCGGAACCGGAAATAGGGTCTGCGTGGCGAAGTGCAGCTTCCGGTTGGGTATTATTGATGTGTTTTTGAAGATTTACTCGGTCTGAGCAATACACTCTATTAGCGGCCGGAGTGTGTGGGCGACATTCGCGTAGTGCATACACCAACCGACATACGCGACAGAATTAGTTACACATCCGGATACACACACTGAGATTTCTTGTAGAACTCGGGGATCGACGAATATATTTCGAGTTCTTGTAGTTTGTTGGGGTTTACTATTCTGACAGCATATACGGTCACATCAGGACGTGGCATATTCGGAGAGTTGTCTACTATTCATTCAGCAAGATTCTGATAGCTAGGAAAAGAAAGGACAACTATCAGATTATACACATCTACTTATATCTAAATCCAGCAAAGCTTTGTAATGCTTTTCACCAACTTGGCACATATCTCCCGCTATCCAGGCCGTACCCCCGCCTACAGTACCCCAGAATACAAAGGAGAATATCAAAGGAGGATACCAGATCAGTAGTACAGTAGAATAACAATCATAATAAGCAGGATCATTACGCACATGATTAATAGTTGCATAAGATCTTTATACCTCACATAGTTTTGAAGTGGAACAAAGGGAATTGTTAGTTGCTTAAGGGGCTGTCACATTAGGGTTTTTTGCGGGAGCGTATGGCGGCGTAAGCGCGTTACGTCATATACGTCGGCACACGCCGTATACGCTACTCATACGCTATGCATACGCTACTCATACGCTACTCATACACCGCCAGATGCCGCCAGATGCTGGCGTATGTGAAGCGTATGAGGCATACGCCGCCATACGCTTTCATAAATCCGTCCGTCCAAATTTTTTTGTGCATGCTCAAAAAAACCCGACCTATGAGGGCGTATGGCCCATACTGTCAAAAAATGTCACAGCACGCTCCCATACGCTCTCATACGCTCCTCGTACGCTCCTCGTAGGTTCCACATACGCTCAAAACCACCCGAAAGGTCACCAAATGTCATCATAGGCCGGCACGCGCAGGACCTACGTAGGTTTTCAATATGCTCCCGCCATACGCCGTAATGTGACAGGGCCTTTAGTGATTATTGCTTACTAAGAGAACTCAGGGATTGAGGAAGATACGGCTGCTGTCACTTATAGCCTTGTCATACTACGACGTATCTCGCCGGCGTGCCGCCAACGTGCAAAATCACTTTTAATCACCGAGAAACGTCAAGATTTTCAGCATTGCCACAAAGTATTGGTAGCGTGCAGCCGACGTTGTGCGAAAAAAAAAAAATGGTTTGGCGTGCCATCCTGAAATGACCTTAGATATTGGTAGGACATAAAACAACAACAGACAAAAAAAGCAACAGTTTGAGGCAACGTGTGGGAACGAGTCTCACACGCGTGCGGCATATGCCTAGCATTCGCATAACGTTATTCCAGCACATTTAACATATTTTGACGCACCCCTAACGTCACCATAATGTTGGCCCTCATGCATTGTCGCACGTTGAAAGTTTTGTCCAAGGACAAAACTTCGCTGATACTCTGACCACCATCGCTGACCATCAATGTGGATCAACGAATACCGACGTTCCGCCAAAAAATCACATACGGTCGACGCGCGTTGGTGAGAAACGTTGTAATGTGACAGCAACATAACACTCATGAGGTCAATTTAAGACTGATCTGCTAGGACTAGTATTGGTAAGAATGACCGACAGATGAACTCACGTGTGGCTGAAGTGGGTTAGGTGGACAAACTGGTGGAGTGAGGTGGGTGGGACATAGTCTGCCATCTTCACTCACATATGTTAGGTTGATTATTGTAATCTATTTAACTTCCGTGTGGAGTAATTTAATTTAGAAAAGTTAACTCAGGGGATATTTGAGGTGGGAAACTTGCAGAATTAATTAAATTCAAACCTTAGCTGAGTCAAAGTAATGTCTTAGTAATGCATACTAATTGCTACATGATCTGCTACTTGATATAGAATAGGTAAGGGCAAGGAGCAGTGGAATGAAGTCCAAGTGTCAGTGATTGAACATTCCAACAGTAACAGGATACATCTCTTCTGAATGAGACATCATCATGCCATGATATATACTGGTATTGCCAAGCACACAGCTATATAGCGACATGTATCAAGTTGTAAGTCATCGTTTGACTCGGCCGGGAATCGAACCCCACGGGTTAAATTCCCAGGCCCTGTCACGCGGAAAACGGGGGCCTGAATCGTTTGGCTATTCGGGTTGGTCATATTGAATGATATAACACAACTACACAACATTATCAACTTGATCAACCCCGGCGTCTACGTTAAGATATATAGTTCACTGTTGGTCAGGTCCGCCTGAATCTAGCCTAGAGCGGCCAAGGCACCTTGTATCCTGCGCAATGCCGCCCTTCCCCAATCCCTCTCCCAACCTCCACAGTCGCCTATCCGCGCGTTATCACCCCCCCCCCCCGTCCCGCCTGCTGACTGCCCCACCTCTCCACCTCCCACCGCCGTCGGACCATATTACCAAGGCCGGCACCCCCCCCCCCCCCCCCCGCCCCCCGCCGCCCCCCCCCCCCGCCCACAGTCCACCGCCCATCGCCCACCGCCTATCCCCCCCACCATCCTGTTCCCATAGGAGCCATCGCCTTCGGGGGTCAAGGAGGTGACTGTAGACGGGCGCCTGTTTGAAATCTCCCAGTCACTAAGCTATTACACCCATCACCAAGAGTACTCACATGTTCAGGAAACAAAGCCATCGCTGCCTTGGTACCGGAAGTCCATCTTGGCCACACTGCTAATTTATTCCGCGAGCATCGGCATATGGAATATTCAGTGCATGTGAAGATTCCAGATTGACGTCCAATAGCCGATGATAAAAATCAATGTGCTCTAGAGGCATCGTTAAATAAAACAAACTTTCGTTAAGATTCCAGGCAAGGCGCAAACACCAAATCTATGTTAGTTGTTCTCTCTAAAATAAAATGGTCTCATTCACGCGAAGGGCGGGGTCGGGGCTGTGGATGAAAGAACCGCTTCATTTGCACAATCAAAACAATGTCAAAAGCAAATGCGTCATATATGCCATTGGGACTTGTCGCTATTATTGGATACCAAATTCTCTATTCGGGAAATCCAGACACACAGGCCTATCAGCGTAGGACACCTGTCGCAATCATGAGGATGAGAGTTCACTTTCTGACTGATTTCCTGAAAGAGGCTAGACAGATTCACAATTGGTGTCAGCTTACTTGTCATTTTTTTGTGGTAAAACAGTTTATTCATCAAAATATACATTTTGTCAGCACCGAGGCACTGGTCTTCCAGCCGTTTACAGTACAGTGTAAAAAGGTAGATGATAGTAGATTGTGAAGGGGTTTAGTGTGTTAGTGGGTTACCATTAGGGTTACCATTATGGGAGTTAAACCCCAGGACTAGGGTAGTTAAGGACTAGTTTAGTTAAACCCCAGTTACATAACGGCTTAGTATCGATTGCGACCATTTTGCGACCACCTTGGACCGAAGAACCCAGTCACAGGCAATCTCCTCGCGACGAAAGCAATGGGAGCCAACCTACTTGCGACCATTTTGGTTGGAAGGCTTTTAATGCAATAGCTGTAACCATTTTGCGGCCAAAATGGTCGCACGTACTTTGGCGACCAATGGAGACAATTTTACGATAACTGAACATCAGTTTCCGACTATTCTGTGACCTCTTTGCGACGAAAGTATTATGTGTAATAATTCCAGTTATCACTATCAATATACACAGATATATTTCTTTGCATTGTTAAAGCAACACTAAACCTGGTACTGAATGAGTTGTATTGTCGTGTTATGGTGCCCCAGGCATTATATATATAAGCCTGTCTGCCAGGATGTATATGTATGGGAAATTTCATCTGTGTACAGCTGATGTCAAGGTAAATTTATTTTGGACTTTCTGTACTCCATTGTGTACTGCCCAGATTTGGTGGAACTATGGAATGTATAGCATTAGAAAACTGACTGTAGCATATAATGACATTATGAGGTTATTCCTCCTACTATGTAGGTATCATAGTGCTAGTGAGCTATTTTCCAATATTGATGTGGCAAACTTGCAGTCTGTTATCAGGAATCTAATATTCTAATATATTACTAGACTTGACAAGTCAGAAAATGTTATACATTTAATACACGGACTGGTGAAAATAGGAGAGAGTGATCTCTGATGTAGGTCTGCCCCACGGAGAGATTGGTACAAAGTACCTTATGTAGACCAACATGTTGATAATCATTAGTATCGTAGCATTCATACTATTACTTATATGTTATTCACATTTATTTGTTTATATACCTACTATGGACCAATGTATGTAACTACCATAATACTGAGTCTGAAATCAAGAAATTAATTGAATTGAATATATAAACTTGACATGCTTGCCCCTCATCGAGGGGAAGAAATTGACTGACTAACCTGCTAACTGTTATACACATATATATATATATATATATAATGTATTTGACATATATATATATTTATATAATTATTTGTTTTGGTGACACCACTAACACAAATTGCTAATGAGTGCCCACTGGTAACAAATCAATTCCAACCCGGGTTATCATCTATTGATAAATAGGGCATGGACTTGAAAGGCTAACCTTTCCTACCCAGAGTGCTTAGTTGTTGTTTTGTGGAGGAAGTGGTCGGCGAGTTATTAGCGACGGGGACCCTACTTGTAATGACGGTTTTGACCCGGGAGGACCCGGACCAGCGGGCCGCTTTGACGCCGACAAATGCCGCCCGTCCCGCCTGTCCGGCTCGCCCCGCCCATCCAGGCCCGGCGTCGGCTGATTGTCTCCGCCCGGCGCCGCCTCCTTCTGTCCCCTTTGTCAATGGGAGGAGAGAAAACAAAACTCAATCTATAGTAAAGGGGTGGCGGGAGATCACAGCGGGCGGTCCTCCAGTAGAGTAGGGTGTAGGGTGGTGGGGAAAGAGTCGGGGAAGGGTCACACCAGGCTGTCTTCTGGTGGAGTGTGGGGTGGAGGGTGGAGGGTGCAGGCTGTATGGTTGAGGGTAGAGGGTGGAGGATACTTATCTCAGAAAATCACAGAAACACAATTGAGATAAGCGTTTTGGTTTCAAAAAGTGTTTCCTCTCGTTGGACTATGCAGCTTTAGTGGCAGCGCTGAATCAGAGAAAATAATTTACATCACATTAGTAAACACAGCCCATTATTATTATTATAATTTTTTGTGATGAATTTATTTACCCTGCTCATAACGGATAAGTGTGTTGATACCTGTTTTTAACGCTGGGCAGCACAGGTCCAATTTGATTCAAATCTTTGGAATTCAGTTTGAATAATAATTTAGGTTTTCTTGTTTCTTGTTTATATTTTGTAACTGTTCGTAGATTGCAAGCAGTCCAACAACCAGCTTTCACTATACTTTGTGTTAATCCATTTAAACATAAGAGTTCGTTGTCTGTGTTGTTGTTGTTCTTCTTGTTAACGCTATCTATCGCTTCATACGTATTTGCAGAAGAGTTCGTTGCATTGTTGCTGATAGCCTGACATTCAAATTGTTGATTGGCCCGAAATAAAATGGCTACTGAACTATCCAGTTTTCTTCCGGTAAATTTCTTATATCATTAAAAATATAAGACTTCTGCCCACTCGAATTATCTGGTCAATCAGCGCTCAGGAAACAAACAACAACACACTCTAATTAAGTATATCACAAACAATGCCCCTAATTCACATCGCTATTATCAATGGGGCTGAGCCTAATTATTTCAGATGGGTCAAATTATCCAACATTTATTCTTTATCCTTGCATTGAACATCATACAGGGCAATTTAGCGCTCCATTATGCAACTTGATTCTAATGACGTCCTATGGCACAAGCTGATGTATAATTCGTCTTGTGAATATTATGATGAATGGAGTCTAATTGTATTTTCTGCCTGTTGGCCGCCATATATATATATATATATATATATATATATATATACATATATATGGTAATATATAGCAACATATGGTAATATATAGCAACATATATATATATATATATGTTGCTATATATTACCCAGGTGGGAAACGCAATATAGGACGGCCTCTCATGATGATGTATGTCGGTGTATTATTATTGTTATTATTATTATTACTATTTTTATATCATTGTTTACTTGGGAGCTCCGGCCTATAGGAGGAACATTTCTTAGTGTTGCAAGCACTACTAATGCACCGTTGAGTGAAAGGAATGACCTTTCAATGCTCCACACGCTGTAATGTTCAGTCAACTGCATATAGTGCCAATGTTATGATGTGATTACCGCTAACATTGACATGGCGCTCATCAACATTGCATAGCAGTTTATTCTTGATAATTATTTAATGAGCCGCTGAATAGCTGTGCCCAGAGATATGAGCAGTTGTCAAGTGTCCCCACTGTTTTTCTCTCCAGTCTTCAGAGTTGAAGAGATAGCTTCGCATAAAACAGTATCTTTCCTCCAGCGCTTAGTATATGTGCATTGTTGTACGTTGATTCTGATCTGGTCTATGAGTTTACTACACTAGGTCTATTAGCATTAAAGGATCCTCCATACACAAAGACGAGCCACATGTATGGATAGGGAGATTGCACAGAAACAGAAAAGGATACTCTCCCAAATCATGTGTAAAATTCCAGAGTGCATGTACAACGGTTGGAAGACCAGTGCTCCGCCGCTGATACTATACTTGTTCTGATGAATAAACAGGGGTCATTGAGTTAGTCCTTGTGCAGGTCTTGTGAAAAATAACTCATTCAGGTAAACCTTTTATTCCGGTGCATACCGCAACTTGCACTGGCGTCTGAATCTAGTAGAACTAGGACAAAGAAAGCACATTGAACCATCACAAACTGAGCATTGAGAAACACCGTGTACAATTTTCCGATATTTGAGATATTGCTATGGAGAACTACTCTATAATAAATTGCAAACTAGTCTATATGCTAGTAGATAGTATGTAAAACCAAAAGCATATGAGGGATATGTGGAGTTGGTGATCCATTACTAATTAAAGATAGAAATTGTATATCAATATAGATAGTGAGAGAGGGTCACTTCTTGACCTGAGAGAGGGTCACTTCTTGACTTGTGAGAGAGTCTTTGGAACTCTCCTCACATACCCCCTCCCCTCCAAGTGTTATTTATGGATCACTGCACACCAGACACAACATGGCACTGTAGCCAGATCTAACCATGCCTTGGTTACAAGGATATTGAACCCTCATTGGTGGATAGAGGAATGCCTGTTAGCGATTAGAAGAGTGGATCATGTGATCACCACCATCTTGTTTCTTGAAACTATATATACAATAAATGAGGGAGTCTCACTCTCCTACCTTTCACTCTTTATCTACTTTCATTCCTTGCCTGTAGTGATTTCTTATTAGCCTATCTACACCACTCAAACCGCCAGCCGTCGATTTTACAACCGGACGTTCAGTTTGTTGTTTGTTTGTTGGAGTTTTCCATCCTGGTAAGATCCAAGGTCATATCAGAACGGGTACCGACTTGTGTGGTAGTGCGAACTCACGTCAACCTTTATGGTGCTGCCCAACTGGGAGACCTGGCTGCCCGCACCATGACCCAATATCCCACACAGTCACATTATCTTGATCATGTGCTAACCAGTCATTGTTCCATCCTATTAATGCCTAGCGCCAGGCTAAGAAGCGACAGGTACCAATGTTATAAGTCTTCAGTTTTACTCGACCGGAAATCGAACCCCGACCTCCCGCACGGGAAGCCTGCGATTTGCCGATTCGGCCACGCGTCCGGTGAGCCGGCACCTTCAGTGGGAGGCCTCGGTTCAAACAGAACAATCAGAGCCGGCGTCTTGTAGGAATACCATGTGCTGTCGCAGGCAATTTGTGCTGGCCTATCTGTAGAGCGACGCAGATACGGATAATATACCTTTAGTGTTACCTCCAAATTCACTGCGATTTTCAGCTCGGTGTCCATTAAGGGAAATGTATGCAATTCCGGTAGGCAGTATGATTGGCGATTTATTTGGGGTTTGTTGGTGTTAGCCGTATCTGAAGTGCTATACAGATATCCATCAAAATATGACAGTTAAGACTTATAGTGGAGTTATAGTGCTGCAGCTGTGATGGCGACGTCCCACTCAGTCGCATGATATTGCTGCTGTGTCCACCAGTGATTGCTCTATTCGACCATGTTAATGTTCAGTGCGACCCTGCTAATGCTCAGTGCGAGGTGGGAATGTTTGTTGCAGTTTTATGTCCTGGCAACATCTAAGGTCATGTCAGGCCGGGTACGGACTAATGACAGTGCGCACTAGTGGTAGCTTTATAATGCTGTCCCACTGGGAGTTCAGACGGCCAGCATCATGACCTGATATCCCACTAAGTCAAATTATCCTCACACTGAGCCGATAAGTCATTGCTCTATCCTAATAATGCCTGGCTACGAAGCGACAAGCATACATTTTCAAGTCATTGGTTTGACTCGACCAGGGAATCCCACGATCTACCAAATCGGGAGATGAACGCTCAACTCAGTCGGACATGCCGTCTGGTCCTTCAGTGTGAAGTAACAAAAGAATCAGTTGCAAAAACTCTCTGATTGCACCCAATCCCTCATTTAAATGCATGACCTCCTGGGAAACAGAGATTGTCTCGCTACCGTGATGAACTGCCGTGTTCCCGAAATATTCTAACAGTATTGTTTTATACACAAGTGCAAATTACACATCTCTAAGCAGTTTATAATATCTAAGCAGTTAATCACAATTTTGTATGCAATAGTTAACGAATCGTCAAATTTTTAATGTTTTGTTTATCAGCGATATCAGGGCTAGAAATAATGGCTTCTAATTCGTGTTCATCGAATATACTGCTAATGTCGTTGGCCTTTTCCATGACAATCCTAATGACAAAATACCAGATTGTATTGTATTGCTCACCCATGGTGATCGTTAAACCTCATGTATATTATCACAATACAACATAGTATTATCACAATCAAACATCTTCAGAACCATGCTACATTATTTTCGAGCACATTTCTAGCGAGTGGACATGTTCTGGCATGGTAGCCATCACTAGTAGTGAACTAGCTGGGTCTCTTGCAACTTTCTCTATTATATATCATTGTAAAACACACTTGTGACATATATACTGTCTCATTCCTGCCACTGAATACGATGCCAATTCCAACGGCTTATGACAGACAAATGTAATAGGATATGAACAATAAGAAATAGATAAGCTTTGTCTTCAATAAGGAGGCAGTTTCTAAATGTGACTTAAGATGTGCATGGCTTAGTGCAAACATCAAATGGCGTTATTAAATTATATTTATATATATATATATATATCTATATATATATATATATGCACACATACATAAATATAGACTACGGAATTATTCCCATACATTTCTAGCTTCAAACAACATTCTCTCAGCATCACTAATACCTGAGTTCAGCTGATTAGGGTCGGTATCCAGTAACGTTAACTGACTCTCTAATATGATGATGATGATGATGATGAATATGGGTCGTAGTTTGACAAAAACTCTCAGTTTAAAATGCCCTTGGCCTACTTCGATAGGAACAGCAACATAGAGTCCAACTAACTGCTTACAGTGTGTGTGCCAGATCTGAGTTCCAGCCATCAAGTTGGTAATATCCTTCTGGCTGAGGATTCACCGTCCGCTGGCATCCAGTGCCAGGGTCATTTAGACGTTCTACTCTCCGGGGAATACGAAAGTGAACCTTCATTACTTATACCGCCTATATCTAGCCGTGGGCCCTTCGGAATCTCTAAGTCCAAGCAAATTACAGCTTACATAGTCAGTCCACCCAGCAGAATAACACCCGCCATTGATATCACGAGAGCCTGTGTCTGCCAGTAGCCAGGATCCAATTACTTTCTGCCTATACTACTGACTACATCCTAGTATGTTACTCATAGTATGAGGACAACTGCTGATATCCGGGAAGTGGGAGGGCTAGGGCATGGGACTACTCGACTGGGTTGCCTGGATTCAATTACCATTTCCCAGCACTACTAATAGGCTCCTCTGAAGCTGGTTGGCGCTGGTTATGTAGGACTGTTGGTCGGCAGGGTCGGGTAGCAACCGTGTATGGCGCCACCGAGCGACATCTTTAAGAACCACCACCAGAGGGCGCCACTGCGCAGTATCTTATGGCGCCAATGGGTTTTGTTTGTTTATTGGAGTTTTACGTCCTGCCAGCATCTAAGCTCATATCAGAACGGGCACCGATTTAAGACAGTGTGCTCACATGGCGAATTTTATATTGCTGCCCCAATGGGAGACTAGGGTGCCTGCACCGTGGCTCGATATCCCACTCAGTCACATTATCCTGATACTGAGCTAACCAGTCCTTGCCCTATTCTAGTAATGCTGAGTAACTAGATAGGTAGCGACACAAGTATCGAGTTCTTAAGTCATTGGTTTGACTTCACCAAGGCCAAGATTCGAACTCCCGACCTTCTTAACGGAAAGCGTGCAATCTACCCATTTGGCCACCACTGGGTGACAACATAATTGCATCAAGACCAATGTATGGCAGCAGTAGGCAACGCACACCAGGTGGCACCACTTGGTGGTTGGAACAATTTGGGCGGCACCATTGGATTACACTACTGAACACACTGACCTTTGGTGTCACTATACTGACAGACAATGCCAGTGATCACCACCACCAGGTGGCGCCACTGAGATGTACCAATGGGAGGCGCCATTGAGAAAAATACCACAGCGCAAGGAACGCTGAAGGCTAGGAGCCGATGTACTTAAATTCTATGCTGTTATATTGTTGCTCTCATACCCTGCGAGGGGTCGAGAGAGTAATACTTAAATCATTGTCATTGTTAATGTTATCGCTTTCCCTTCATTTAATCGGATATTTTTAAACCACTGTATGACCCCCCGTTAGCTGATATCTACTGTGTGTGCTGGGGTGGGGGTGGGGGTGGGTAGCTAAACAAACAAAAGAAGATAAACAAATGCTCTCCCTTCACATCTCTGGTTAATATGGGCGGCAATAGGGAAGCAGTGCTGGGTAGCCATTTTTTAGGGTGGCACCCCCCCCCCCACCATCACACACATACACCACCGTGGGGTTGAGCCAGTAGTATTGCTGAGTGGCACTACCATTATCTCAGTCAGGGCGCGGTGCCATTCGGCCGCACCGCGTCACGAGCCCTTAAACTATGTGTCCCCGAACCAAGACGGATGATGGCGGGGGTCTCGTCCGCTTCTAATGCCCTGCGCCGTCAATGTGCTTACACGGCCGTAATTCCCCTATTACCGCCCAGTGGACAATGCCCGGCCACCGGGAGGGGAGGCGGGGGGAGGCGGGACGAATGAGAAGAACATGTTGATTGTGATCGTGTCGGGGTAGATGGATGAGACCTGGGAGCAGCTGGTTTAGACGCAAGGCAAGCCAGCATTTTACATGCGATTCCCTGCAAAATTATAAATACAAACATGCCCAACAAAACCAACCCCCTCAGCCCCACTCTCCCTCCCTACGATCACCCGCGACGAACCATCACTTTCACCTAATATTTAAAACCATTATTTTGTATATGAGGCAACCTATTGGAGCTTTCAAAATGCTTCGGCCAAAATAAAATATATGGGAGCCTAGGGTGAGTGTGTGTGTGTGTTTGACTGTTATCTAGCTGAGGAATGCTGAGGAAATGGTGAGGAAATAGGCAGTCCAACGCAACCCTGGAGGTCGCCAGCGTGTAGCCTTGTGACTCTGGCAAAGATCAAGAGAGCAAAATACACAGTGAATACCACTCAGTTGGAGGCGAGGCAAGCCGGCTCCCCGCCGCCCCCTCCCCTCTCCCCGCCGCCTCTTCCGCCGGCGCCCCCTCCCTCTTATCCGGTTGTCCCCATCCCCTTCCCGGCGCTCCTTACATTCCCTACCACGGCTACCCTCCCCCTCCCCGCGCCGCCGCCTCCCCCCGGTGCCCCTCCCCTTCTACCGGCGCCCCGTCCCCATCTCCCCGGCTCCCCGCCGCCCCCTTCCCCTGACGCCCTCTCCCCCTCCCCCGGCTCCAACTCACCCTTTCCCCCCCCGCCCCCCCTCCCTTCCCCCGGTTCCCCAGCCCCCCCACCCGGCTCCCCGCCGCCGTATCCACCCTCCCCGGCTCCTCATCACCCTCCCCCCCCCCCCCCCCGGCGCTCCATCCCCCCATCCCCCGGTACCAGCATTCTCCATTCAGCGCACGGGTTACACGCGCACACGGAGGGGACTTCCGGTGGACGGTTTCGCCGGCATACACAATAAACCCGTCTACTACACCCCATCGCCATTCTCCACCACCCTCCAGCCCGCACCATAGTTGCAGCAGAGGCCGCGCACCCTGGTGACAGAGTTCGCTAACTACTCACCAACCGGTTCCCACCAGTCTCACCTACATGTATACATCTATATACTTATATATATGCGTATATATACATTATATACATATGTATATATGTATATATATATAAACTTGGAATGTATTAACATAGATACTTGCCAGTCATTAACAAAGATTAAGAAAATGAGTCTGTTTGAAGAAAAGTTTACATATTCTGGCAGGAGAGAAACTATAATGAGCCCACGAAATGAATGTTTAAAATCTGGCCAACAGTGGAAGGAGTGGTGCTAGCTGGTTGACCACTCTTTGATGTTACCAATGGAGGAAGCCTAGAACTAACCTCCTTAAAATGGACATAGGAAACAATCCTCTGACGTGAGTCAGGTTTCTCCGGGCTACCAGGTGCAGGGTAAAGCCAGAGGTGGCGCCACCAGACATAAGGACGGATGGGAGGCAGTACAGACTATTCAGTGTAATACAATATATAACAAAATAATTCCCTTCCGCGGCTTTATCATCGCATAGTGCGTTATACTTAAACGTCACGTATGGAGATGCAGTATCAGAGTGGTGAGATTGGAGCATCTGGGAGGTGAGATGTTCCTTGTTTATACTCCTGTGCTTCATTATAGGTCAGATACATATATATATATATATATATATATACTTCGGATAACTACAATATATATGGTATATATGTGCAACAACCTACCCTACATATATATATATATATATACTTGTGTAGTTTGGTAGATATATTATATGCATATTATGTACATGCAGATATTTGTTTGGTAATTTAAAATACTATTATTGCTCTCACAACTGGTCTTATCATAATAATTTGCTGCATCAACATTTGGGTATTTGCCCTCGGGTCATTCCTTCCATGTCTCTGTAAATCTGCGACAAGGTTGGTGATTTTCTAAAACCATGTAGTGTCATTTGTGTTATGAATGGGCGCTCCTTATATGGCCATGTGTATCACTTATTAATGGATGGCGGAAGTGGAGTCCTTCGGTTTTATCTGCAGGAAGTCGGCAGCCGATGTCATAGCACTCCCGAGGTCGGTGCGACCTTTTCCCGCTCTTTCACAAGAACCTTGGATAAGTCGTCTGCTCTGGCTAAATATTACGCAATGCCTTTAAAGGAAAACACAAATGCCTATATATGTCTAGATATCTTACTTCCAACTGAGAGTCGGTTGGCATCAAAGCAATAGTCAGTTATTGGCGTAAATTGCGATGCCGCTGGTCGCAGACGACATTACAGGTTTTCGCAAATGAAGCAGCCATTTTGGCGCCCTTTCTTGATGACGAGGGCGGATCAGATGGTCGTGTCACAGAACCGGAAGTAACTTCGGACTGATGAACTAAGAGACAGTACCTAGCGATCATTACTAAATGTTCCACATAGACTCTCCTAAAGACGAGCTCACACTATTCGATTTCTCGACTTCATTCCACATTGATTGGAGGTCAGGATTTCGGAATGTTTGATATTAGTGTACTGACGTCCCTTCCAATATATATTTTGATCCAACATAAGTCTACTTTCCTTGATGTATGGGAATTGAATAATACAATAATGCCTCTGATTCCCAATCAGCCTGCTACCATGCATTATTCAGAATATATACAGTGATCACCTTTTCATAGTTGATAGAAGAACAAAATGGCCCCATTCAAAAGTGGTGAGACTTTTTATATTTTAGAACTTGTTTTCAATGCTGAACAGCTTTAGTAATTAGTTTGTGGTTTATTGTCTTTGAATGATTTGTTAGTACTTTTCTCAGAGCTACCTTGAAGATTTATACTGCCTATTATGGATACGCCTGAATAGACTTGTTTTCACCATTAGAGAGTTTGTCGATAGAAAGCCCAAGCCTACACTTTTACGGACCCAAGGGATTTTTAACCTCCCACACCACATAGACATGGTGTGAGAGCAACTGCCCTTTGATGACACTGTAAGTTATCCACAGCGGTGGAAATCGAAATTGGCAGAGGTGGGGGCATGGGGAATCGAACCACCAACCTTCAGATTAGGAGTCTGACCTAGAAAAAAGTCGGACACTGTAACCACTCCGCCACAGAGAACACCTAGGGACCTTCTGGTCCACAATTAAGGCCCAGTCAGACCTCACCGGATTGAGGAACCAGACAGAAACCGGACACTGTCCGGTGAAATACATCAATGTCCGATTTAGATACGGTACACATCCGGTGTATCCGTTCTATCTCCGATGGTGTCCGGCGGTGTCCGGTACAAGTTTTGAACATGCACAAAACTTGGACCAGACACCGCCGGACTGAAGTGTACGGTTGGTGTCCGGTTTAAGTCCGTTTAGTCTGTTTTGTCCGGTTCATGCCCGGTACCCATCCGTTAGGTGTCAGATTTGTTTCCTGAAGAGTCTGTTGATGGTGCTGCGGGGATTTGGTCTGTCGGTTGTTTTTATGTTGTTGGCGTGTCCGTGATCAGTGCGGTTGGTGTCCGGTAGCTGTCCGGTTGGTGTCCGGTTGGTGTCCGGTCCATCTGTTTGATGTTCGGTTTTCGCCCGTCGGTTGACCATTGCTTGTCCGTTGTTATCCGGTGTCGTCTGGTTATCATCCGGTTATCATCCAGTTATTATCCAGTGGCTATTCGTTAATGTACGTTCCTTGTCCGTTTAGTGTTCGTTTCGTCCGGTACATTAGGTACATTTCGGTACATTTTGATACCGAACACCACCGGACTAGTCAATTCTTTGTCCGGTGGGGTCCGGTACTCAGTCCGGTAAGGTGTGACTGGGGCTTCACCATTCTTGATGCATAATATGTCAGTATACCAAAACTATAATGGCTATGTTCTGGATTTGTTCCTGGTGTAGGTCATTTTGTTTTATATATATGTTTTTTGTAAACTTCAATGGTTTTATATCCCTGCTTGTGCTCGGGTGGTCATTCCAGATATTTGCTGCCATAGATATGGCACTTGTATCATAGCTACTAGCCACAATAGGTCTGCTATGGGTTATTATGTGTGATATAATCTATTATATAAATATAAATTGGCGGATGTATGTATCTTATAATATTGATTATTTATTATCTACGATTTGAGAATTGTTTCTTTGTGCATGCTATGATATTTGCTGTGGGCCAGTACGCTGCCTTCTGCTGCCCCAGCCCCCACCTTCTACTCGTGCACTGTAGCCACTTACCCCTCCCACTACACATCCATTTTTACTTTTAAGCTGTGTATAGGTAGGGCGTTTATTGCTCGGCCAAGAGCCTTATCAAATAAATTAGGCTGTTCACCAACCCCTGTCTCGCCCTCTTTCTTTCACGTAGCCTTACTTTATAGGCACATCATTTCTTCGGGCATTTCTTGTTCCTTTATGAATATATTTCTTCTCTCTACTGTAGGTGAACACCATTCACTTTAGGTGTGACTCTCTCCTGGTGGCCAGTGCTGCTGATTTTGTGTGTCTGTTTAATCCGATGGTTTTGAACATATGCCTGATTATTCATGTGCTAATCAATTTGAATGTGTCTTTATTAATCAGTTATTGATTATAATTGTGTACCTCATCTACTAAGCTTAATTGAGAATTTATGCCTTATTATTCCCGTGATAATTAGGATGGAATCTAGCATATGCTGAATTTTAATTTTAATTTTAATTTATACATAATTATTCAGGTGTTACTTGGAATGATCTATATCATCTGTTGAGCATTACTTCGAATTAATGCATCATTATTCAGGTTAATTCTGATGATCTCTACCATCTACTAATCTTTACTCCGAATTAGCTTTCTTTTATTTTATCAGGGTAATGGTAGATATCTTGAAAGTAAAAACATACAAAGGAATTTAGTGTGCGCACAGAAATAGTCGTGCTGTATTTCCATAAATATAGGGTGTATTTACCCAATTTATCGCATACAATAATAAGAGAACCAAATTGCAATAAATGCTATAATTTAGTATTGGTATGACGCACAATATCAAATATAGGGAAGTATTTGGATTTTGAAAATATGATGCCTTCATCGGATTATGCCCGTTTTATCGCACTGTCCCTCATATCTAGGTAGCTTCGGTTCATTAATATTAATAAGACAGTGCCTTTTGTTTGACCAAAATCCAGCCTGGCATATTTTATTGACGAATGCCAAATTACGCTAGTGGGCTGGTGGATTGCCCACACTACCCCCCCCACCCCCCCCCCCCCCCCCCCCCCCCCCCCCCCCCCCCCCCCCCCCGCCGTCACACACATCTACACTCCATACACGCCAACCTCCCTCCACCCGCCGCCCGTTTAGACTGATTAGATGTGCTACAGACCGGCAAGAGGCGAGTCGCGACAGCCAGCACACATCGGCCGTCGTCGCACTAACACGTCACCGCACTTTGCTAAATAATCACCTAACATCTGCAAAGACAAACATCCGTGAATATTCTGACGAGGTCATCACCCACAGTGATGCGCGTAGTCATTGATACAGACATTGACATGTTTTTTTACTTTTGAATTCCTTAGCAATGCGGGGTACACCAGGAACATTCAACAGGATTTGAGTAGTTATGACATATACGTTTTTGAACGGACGTCATGGCCGAAACAGGTTCGATCCCTGGTCGAGTCAAACCATTTGTAAAATGGATACAGCTCGAATCTGTGGTTGTGTAAGCAGGATATAGTGAATTCAATACAGACAAAGAGAAAGGAAGAGTATGAAGTGTAAAGAAGAAGAGATATTCAAGCCCTCTGGTTTATTATTTATATGGTTACATGGGTTCATTGTAGAGTATCACCCCACCCCTTTCCTCCAATGGAAAACGAGCACTCTTGGCCCTACCGATAGGGATCCAGCATTCCTGGTCTCCATGGCTACCACTGGTCTGCCCACCACCACTAAGCTGTATGGCCCCCATGGCTACCACCAACATTGACCTTTGAGTGTGTTGATCACTATCCCAGCAGAGGGGGTAGGCCCTGAGTGCCCTCACACACAGACCTGTCAGCACCACAATGTCTATTTACATCCCCTCAGGCACCAGTAGCCCTTTCATATATATATACATACATGCGCCTGGTCATGTACACCGATCAGTAATAACACATTTTGCATTCCCCCCTATGCCGTGTATCGGAATAATTTACACATTGATTCAGAAATTGATACTTGTCGCTTCCTAGACAGGCATGTAGTCGGCATTAGTAAGATGGAGCAAGGAATGGTTGACTCAGTCTCAGGATAATGTGACTGAGCGGGGATAGCATGGTGCTGGCATCCTGGTTTCCCTGTGGGGCAGCACTATAAAGTTGCCATGAGTACGCACTGTCCCAAGTCGGTACCCGTGCTGATATGCCCTTATATGTTGCCAGGACAAACATTTCTAATAACCAACCAACTCTTTTAACGAGTTCCGTGAGTGCCTGCTGATATGATTTGGTCAATTATTAAGTATAGTTCTTCTTTATGTTATAATATATGGCAGACCTGTCTCCTTTCAGATTATGTAGTCTTTCCTATATATAGAGGAACATTGTCATCATATGGTCTCAAACGCTTGGCCCACTTCAGGATGTCAACTGCCTTTATGCATTCCCAAAATAGGATGCCATTTCATGCAGCTTTCTGATTGGAACTGGGCATAGATTGGGTGATGCTGGGAAATTAAATGACGTCACTAATGGAGTGATCTAGAAATAGGGGACGCCGTGCAAAGGATGACTGATTCACCATGACATTTGTCTATAGCCACCATACAGTGGCATCATATTATGTGTTGCACTACACGGCAAATGTCTAGCTGTGTCTTATGGTGCAGTCACACTATGACGCTTCTCTCCGGTGTGCCGCCAGTGCACAAAATAACTTCTACGCGTCGAGAAACGTCCAACTTTTTGGCGGTTTAGGGGAAAAGATCGGCGTCAGGGCAGCGTATTAGTAGCGTGCGGCCAACGGGTGTTGACGCGTTGGGGGAAAAAAAAAAAAGTTTGGCGCGACGTGCTCATATTACCTTAGATGTTGGTAGGACGTAAACCAAGAAAGCAACGATTTGGCGCGATGTGTGGAGACGACCCACCTGCGCGTGCGCCGTCTGCCTAGCATTCCCATAACGTTATTCCGGCGCGTCCAACGGAGCCCGAAGACCGCCTAACGTCCTCCTAATGTCCTTACCCATATATTTGCGCGCGCTGCCGGTCGTTGTTTTTTTTTGACATGCTTAAAACCTTGGGCGACCGGCAACGCGCGCCGACGTTGTCCACCGACCATCAACGTTAAGGATAGTGTACCGACTTGTACCGACGCGCGCATAACGCGCCCCCAGCGTGTGTCGCCGCTTCCCTAATTATTGCCCAAAATCACCACACGTTGACGGGTCGCGTCGAGAAGCGTCGTAGTGTGACTGCACCATTAGTTGTGAAGCAGAACAATAGCTCAGTTTTAAATCAGTTTGGCCCTGATGACATTTAGTCAAGGTCGGTAAAGTAGTTTACTTAGAAAGAGAAACTGTTGAACCATATTGACTATTCATTAGAGTGACCTATGCTGGTTGTCAAGTTTAAAGGTCATTAGATTATGCTTCTGTCTCCATTACAATATCTGAAGTAAGATTGACTGCTAGTCTCCCGTCGGTGAACATAAACATTGCATCTTGTTATCTACAGTTCCGCCTCACCCTGGCCAATAATTGGAGATGGATCCTATTTTTCAGCAATGGCGAAGCTTCGATTTTCATATTCCATTAAAATAATATGTTCGATTTAATCGATGCATCTCTAATAAAATTGAGTTAATTATCAAAAACTGAAACTCCGATGAAGAAAACAAATTCAAGTAAAATTATCAGTTATTGGGAAGCTGAATTTAACAACTGAAAATGTCTTATTTATTTTTGTCCGTGTTCACTGCAGATGCTGGTGGTGGGGGGGGGGGCTGGTAACAAAATGGTTAGTATTAATGAGCAGTGAATGTCGTCTGATATCGACCTTGTGACAGCAGACAAAAATTGGTCGTTGCTGCTGATGGGCAAAACCGGGAAAGGTGGTTCTTTTTAAGACGCTGCCATATTCCGGCTGGCTGAGCTGCCATCTAGCGGCGTTAATTGTCAATCCACCAAATAGCACAAGGGTCAGTCCAACCTCAACTGGCTGTGGCTCCTTGTGGAAGTAGCTCACTGATGCAAATTAGCTATCTTGAGTGCGGTCTTCTTAGCCGATTATTCCCACCAAAATAGAAGGCGATGTAAATAGAAGTATATCCATATATACATATATATATATATATGTACATGTATATATGTATATAAATTCATATATATTTATATATATTCGTACATATTCGTATATATTCGTACATATTCATACATATTCGTACATATTCGTATATATTCGTATATATTCGTACATATTCGTACATATTCGTATATATTCGTAGATATTCGTATATATTCGTATATATTCGTATATATTCGTACATATTCTTATATATTTGTACATATTCGTACATATTCATACATATTTCTACATATTCGCACATATTCGTATATATTCATATATATTCATACATATTCGTATATATTCGTACATATTCATACATATTCATACATATTCGTCCATATTCGTATATATTCATATATATTCGTACATATTCGTACACATTCGTATATATTCATACATATTCGTACATATTCGTACATATTCGTATATATTCGTACATATTCTTATATATTTGTACATATTCGTACACATTCATACATATTTGTACATATTCGTACATATTCGTATATATTTGTAAATATTTGTATATATGCATATATATTCATATATATTCGTATACATTAGTATATATTCGTATATATTCGGATATATTCGTATGTATTCGTATATATTCGTATACATTAGGATATATTCGTATGTATTCGTATATATTCGTACATATTCACATATATTCATATATATTTATATATATTTATAAAAAAGCAGGGCCTGTCT
The DNA here is from genome assembly GCA_030323885.1 of Branchipolynoe longqiensis. Lineage (NCBI taxonomy): Eukaryota > Metazoa > Annelida > Polychaeta > Phyllodocida > Polynoidae > Branchipolynoe > Branchipolynoe longqiensis. Next base: position 81,582,749 of record CM059191.1, on the reverse strand, counting down.
TGGGAATTTGGCGGTGATGATACCGTGACTGTACTGAGGGATAATCGCTTCTGTATGGGCTTTGCATCCAGCCTGTTTATATTTTCTAAGGGCTCCTACTTTATTACTAGATGTGCGATACGCCAGGGTGTATCTAGAATAGTTAATTATCTGGACGACTTTTGCTTGCTTGCCTCTGATGAGTCGAGGGCTGTATCCGACCAACTTGTTCTGATTGCCATTATTAGAAGATTAGGCTTCTTTATCAATTATAAGAAAGTATCCTCACCAAGTACAGTCATCCGATTCTTAGGAATTATCATACATTCTGAAACATTGGAAATGCGTCTCCCTGATGACAAGCTGTTGAAGCTTCAAAGAATCCTTAAGTGGTACAGAGCCATGAAAAAAGTCAGAAAGAAAGATCTTGAGTGATTGACCCACTGCTCTAAAGTAGTGAAAGGTGGGAGAACCTTCTCCCGCCATATCTACGATCTGATGGGAACTGTGGTAGAGCCTTATTATATGGTATGACTATCAAAAGGATTCAGGGATGAAATCAACTGGTGGGCTGATTACTCTCTGACATTCAATGGCAAAGCAAAACTTCTAGGAAAGTTTGCCCAATTCCATGCGGTTTATTACTCCGATGTATCCGATTGGGTCTTTGGTGCCACGGATCACATATACATGTTCGCGAGGTGTGGGCCATGTTCACTGATCATGGCCCTGTCACATTATGACACATCTCGCCTAACATATGCCTAATGCTTACATAATGTATGGCGGAAGTAAAATCCACACATTGTCGAATGTTGTCGTGCGTCGAAGGTTTTGTGCATGCACAAAACTTTGCCAACCGCCTGACATGTGATGCCGTATCTCGACGAACGTTGACGTACATTAACATAGACCAACTAGTGCCTAACGCACCCGTAACGCATAATGACGTATCCTGATAAAGCGGCAACAAATCACATACATCGACGTACATTTGTGAGATGCGTCGTAATGTGACCGGACCATTAGAGGTGGTCACACGCCTGGCACAATTCTTCGATCAGGTTTATCACAGATAGCGTGACTGTCCATTCAGCCCTTATGACAGGCCGTTCTAAATCAAAGGAGATAATGGGCCTTCTCAGGTGCCTCCTTTGGATATCGATAAATAACAATTTAGACTTTAGGTCTATCTATATTAGGGATCAGAAAACATTCTGGCGATGCTTTAAATAGACTAAATATGTGCAACAGTCTTTTAAGAATTAGCAATGTCGATAAATCTAGCTTGATGTATTGTAGTGAAATATACAAATATTCATTGCAGGGCTAGCGGAGCTATCTAAGGAGCAACAGGAGTTCCAGACTTTATAGTATGTCCCTACTTTGCTACTGGCAAGGAATACCCAAGTCAAGAAATATTTACAATTTATAGAAATATTCTCAGAACCACACTCTCCACTCCCATGTTCTGATGAGCAAGTCGCACTATATGCTACCTGCTTAGCCAGGACCTTAAAATATATGTCGATTATAAATTATTTAAGCGGCCTAAATTTGTTCTTGAAGAAAAATGGCTCAACCCCTATCAATTACTCGTCGTTAATAATTGACTCGACATTAAAAGGCATATGCAGAAAACTAGGTGACTCACCTAAGCAAGCTGTGCTGTTGTTCTCGGCCATGCTAAGAGCCATTTTGGTAACCTGGCCATGAATCCAGGGCATATCACCTGGCATGCCACTGTGTTATGCAGCTTTAGGGCGCTGCTTAGAAAATGTCAGATAACCAATGGGGACTCGGTACTCCGGTGCCGAGACTTCCAATTTTGTTACATGGGGCATGCTAATAAACATTAGAAAATCTAAGACAATCCAGTATAGTGAAAGGGTATTGCAAGTCCCGGTGAGAAAGTGTCCCGACTTGCACTTATGTGCTGTTCATTGGACTTCACTCCACTTTTGTGATGTTAGACTTAGAGCTCAGCCGGACAGCCCAGCATTTTTGGTACCGGTTGGCCCATATTCAGTTTTACCTTTAGAATACCGAACCTATCAGAAAATGCTCAAATATGTTGGCCTTGAAGTGGGATTAGACCCAGATAAGCTATCGTCTCAATCCCTCCGGTGGGGGGATGCCCATATTTGGCTATGTGCGTAGTCAGCCTGGAGGAAATTATATCTAGGGTTGATTGGGATAGCGATGTCATCTTTACATACCTAAAGACCCCCCCTCACAATTTGTATCATAAACAACTTACATGTGACTGCCAGGCTGTCGGGTGACTGATTACCATCAATTTAAGGAGGTTTCCTTCACTTTTGTTCAAGTTAAAAGTGTATCAAGTTAATATTTATCAGTTAAACATACTCGATTGGTCTGGGGAGGTTCGCTTCGCTCCTTTTGGCGTTTTCTTGCCAGAGAGTTACATAAAATACCTCAGACCAATTCGTATTGTGTTGTCTCTTCGTAGCAGTGCTTATATATTTATATATATTCAATATATTTATATATATTTTTATATATTTAATATATTTATAAATATATATATATTTTTAAAATATATTTATATATTTAATACATTTATATATATTTATATATAGTTATATCCATTTATATATTTTTATATTTTTATATATTTACATATATTATATATATATATTTTTTATAATTATATCTGTTTATATATATATATATCTATATCTATATATATTAATGCACATATATATGCATACATAGGAGAGAAGTGTTTTGATTAGTAAACCCACCAAGTACCTCCTTTACAAGTTACATAACCTGGATTTTAGGAGGACAATATCCGGCTGATATTTCGGTTGGAAGGAGCGTGGAGTCTCCGCAGTCCCGCGGTAAATAGAAGAATGGCTGCTTAAATAAATTAGCGCCTGCGCTTTGCCATTTATAATCTGCGTCCCGCCGGTATGTAGCACATGCGGAACAATGCGCCACCTGGTGGGAATTAGCCCATTTAATCACATCGCCAGTGGGTTGTCTGCTCTGAGTAAATGTCGTCTGCAGTCAAGCAAATTCCCAAGAAAACTGCGATTTTTCCACTGAACAAAAACCCAGCGCACATTCAGTGGATGTGTGTGCATTCCTACTTGTGTGTTGTCAATGCTTGTTGTGATATAATATGACAATAGTAACGTGTTTAATGATCTAATACCCCAACCGTCCAAACGGTGGATTTGGCGGGAATTAAAGGGAACCAAACAGGGGTGGCGCCCCCTTGTGGAAGAAGGGATAATCAGTATTCAATACAGATGCGTAATTAGATGCGCGGCAGCACCTGGAGTAGTCCATTAATGACCCTCAGTACTAGGGACCAAATGAACCAGTAAATCGCCAACTGGAATCGCATATGTCGAAAAACCACCAAATTAAAAAAAAACACCGATATCGGACAGTCCTCCCTCACCCCACACAATAAGCAGATTCTATCCGGACAAGTTACTATTGTTTTACTCAAATCTATTGCAGTCTATGATGGTCTATGGTGCACGTAGAATGCCAACGTTAAATTCTGTTTGGAATTGTCAATGGTTTCTTGTTTTTCGTGTAACACGTCGCGACCACTATAGCTGATAGCGGCGGGAAATACCGGCACGCAGGAGGAGTACTAAATCAGTCGGTACCCGGCGTGTGTACCTACAGAAGTGGAGCACACCGTGGGGGAGTGTGGGAGTGGGGTGGGGGGGGGGGAGGGGTGGTGGTGTGATGGTGGTATGGGGGGAGCATCAGTAGTGTCAGTATAGACTGGCGGCAACCACTCAATAGACAACGCAGTGCTGGTTTAGCAGGGGCCTGTACCCTGGAGATGGGTGGTTGGGGGTGAGGGTGGGGGTGGAGGGAGGGTGGAGGTCGCGCTGGTGGGTGGACGGGGAGGGCTTCTGTAGGTTTCGTGGTGGTATGGGAATAGGAAGCATAGGGCTCAACATTTGGTCCTCACCCAGAAGGGTTACAACTTTACAAGTGGATAAGGAAGTTTTAATCAGTGATATAGATTTAGTATCCCATAATGCATTACCCGCCAGCTCAATATAAATATAAAACCCCGTATATATCGGGATGTTGTTGTTCTTATGTGTCTGGTAATTTCAATTACCGCTGATTGTGGGTGTATCTCTCAGATCATGCAGATCGACCTCTCTCTCGCACTATCAACCATCCATCAGTGGTGCTTCTCTCTTTCAGACCAGCCCTAATCCCCTACACCCCTATTGCCTCAACCAGTCTACCAGACAGGGCGGCCGAATGAGTAGAGCATCCATCCCCTGTTTTAGGAGATCGGGAGATCCGAAGGAGTGTGTGTGTTACAATCCTGGTCGAGTCAAACGAATGACATAAACATTGATACTTGTCTCTTCCTAGCCTGTCACTCGGCATTATTAGGATAGGGCAAGGACTGGTTGGCTCAGTGTCAGGATAATGGGACTGAGTGAGATATTAGGTCATGGTACTGGTGGCCTGGTGTCCCAGTGGGACTATAAAGTCGCCATGAGTGCGCACTGACACAAGTCGGTACCAGTCCTGATATTACCTTTGATGGTGCTAGGATATAAAACAACAAACAAACCCTAACCTACCACACCACCCTGGCGAGTCCTGCTATGCCGTCCACACATACTCTACAACCCGTTGTTACGCTCTTCCTACTCTAACCACTCTTCTCACTCTTCCCACTATCGCCAGTCTTCGCACAGTTACAACCCTTCCCCTCTTCCCACTCTTCCCACTCCTCACACTCTCCCTAATCCTGCACTCCTCCTACCCTCCAACTCTTCCCACTCTTCCATATTCTCCCACACTATGTTTTCTTCCCACTCTTCCAACACTTCCCCTCTTCTCATTCGCAACGCTGTTCCCACTATCCCCAATATATCTACTCTTCTCACTCTTAAGGCCCTGTCACATTACGGCGTATGGCGGGAGCGTATGGCGGCGTAGCGGCTTTACGTCATATACGTCGGCATACGCCGCATACGCTACTCATACGCTACTCATACGCTACTCATACGCTACTCATACGCCGCCAGTGCCGCAACATGCCGGCGTATGTGAAGCGTATGAGGCATACGCCGCCATACGCTTTCATAAATTCGTCCGTCCAATTTTTTTTGTGCATGCTCAAAAAAACACGACCTATGAGGGCGTATGGCCCATAATGTCAAAAAATGTCACAGCACGCTCCCATACGCTCCCATACGCTCCTCATACGCTCCTCGTACGCTCCTCATAGGTCCCCCATACGCTCAAACACACCCGAAAGTGGCACCAGCACGGCGTACATAGGTTTTCAATACGCTCCCGCCATACGCCGTAATGTGACAGCCCCTTTACCACTCTTACTCCAGTTAGATATCCAACTATTCTTGTCACTCCTACCACTCCCACTACTCCTAGTACACCCCCACTGGTTCTACCACTCCTACCACTCCTACCGATTCAACCAGTCCTACCTACCACTGCCACCAATGCCAGCCCACTTCCTCTCCCATATCCATTTTCAAAATGCCCCTAGCAACCCCTCCCGCTACAGAATGAAAACTACTTGCTTCCAAGAAGTGGCAAATCGGTTTAAGAGCTTGCAATGCGCGCTGATTTACCAACCCGATGACTGTCGCTTGTTGGCGGCAATCAACATAATCCTTGCAGTGTGCGCTGGTGGACAGGGCCCCATTATGGCGGGAGTAAAGAAGACTCCCCAGATCTTAATGAAACATAGAATGACGGAGTTGGATGCCAGGAGGCTCCGTCTTTAATGGCCCTGTCACATTACGACGCTTCTGGCCGGCACGCCACCAACACACAAAAAAGTTGAGCCACATCAAACTTTTCGGCGGGGTGGGAAAAAGTTTTACGTCAGCGCAACATGTTGGTAGCGTGCGGCCAACATTGTGGTAATGTATATCGACGCGTGAGGACAAAAAACTAAAAACTAAAAAGTTTGATGCGCCGTCCTGATATGACCTTAGATGTTGCTAGGATGTAAAATACCAACAAAGAAAGCAACAGTTTGGCACAATGTGTGGGACTGGCCCTCACGCGTGCGCGGCGTGTGCCTATCGTTCGTATTATGTTATTCCAGCGCCTCTAACCTATCTCGACGTGCTCCTACCATTGCAATAATTTTGGCAGCCGTGCGTTGTCGCACATTGAAAGTTTTCTGCAAGCACAAAACTTTGCCGATACCCTGATGCTTGCCGCCGACCATCGCCGACCGTTGGCGTAGATCAACGAATACCAACGCACGCCTAACGTGCATGTAACCCTTCCTGACATATCCCGACATTGCGCCAAAAAATCACAGGGGCGTTGGCAGGAAGCATCCTAATGCGACAGCACCATTAGTAACAGATTACCACCCTCGCCCCTTGTCTAGAATAGGCTCCACTTGTTTATGTGACGTAAAATGCATTAGGCATGTATTAATGCTCGGAGGGGTACAGATGTTTCTGACTTCCTCCTGTCTGACACATTGGTGGAGTGCGAGCCCCCCGACCCCCAACCCCCCGCCCACGTTACCATGTCGGGAACTGCATGAGCATAACCTTTGAATTGCTGTGAAAAAAAACCCAAAAACATATATATTCACAAATATGTATTTAGTGTCTGTTGTGGTGTTGGATATTCACAAACACACATACACAGATACAGACATACACTCATACTCACATACATACATACATACACACATACACACATGCACATATACGCACATACACACACGCCTCTCACATGCACACCTACACGTGCACAAATACACACATCCACACCTACTTTGGGCAGCAATGTACGGCGGTAGTCTGGTTAACCTAATCACCTCTCCTGGGGCCCCCCCTATAGGCCCATCCGGGGCCCTTGATCTGCACATCGAAAGGGCACGCCCTGCATAGTATACAGTGATTAGCTGTACAGTGGGAGGGCGGGAGGGTGGGAGGGCGGGGGGGGGGGCCGGGGGGGGCGGGAGAAGACCTACGCTGGGCGTGGTGGCACGCATTCCTCCTCACTCCTTCATGGCTTGTCCAAGCCCAACGGATGACCACCTCCAGCAGGCGCAAGTGTTCCTTACACACTTCCTCCAGTAGGATATTTGACCAGGCGGGATGGCCGAATGAGTTGAGTGCTTGTCTCCAGTTTTGGTATATCCTGGGATCAGATCCCACCGGTTCGAACCCTGGTTGATTCAAAACAATGATTTAAAAATGGATACTTGTCGCTTCCTAGTAAGGCGCTCGGCATTATTCGGATAGGGCAAGGACTGCTTGGCTCAGTGTCAATATAATGTGACTGAGTGGGATATTAGGTCATGCTGCTGGTGGTCTAGTCTCCCAATGGGACAGCACTATAAAGTCGCCATGAGTGTGCCGTGCCACAAGTCGGTACCCGTGCTAATATGACCTTAGATGTTGATAACAGGTAAAACTCCCCAAACCAACCAACCAATAGGCTATCGCTAGTCGACGGGTTAACATTTGGCAAGTGACTGCAACCTGAGAGTCTTTTATTCGGTATGGGGTTGGGTTCACTAACAAATGATCGGTACAATTTACAAACAAATAAACACCTACGTCGCCATATTTATCGGGATTGATTAATGGGATCCAAGTGGAGTAAGCAATTGTGTATAGAGGAGAAGGCGTTAGTTATGTGAGCACTGTATACATGAGAGTGAGGAGATGTGTGTCCCTCCTTTGGCTAAGGTAGCTGACTTGTGCTTTAGCATGCATTTCTTTACAGACAGGCTTTTTCCTCTGTAGACAATTCTAAGTGCCCTGTTTTAAATTACAGAGGATTCAAAACAGGGCATCCTTGCCCTGACCCGTGTACATATATGAATATATATATATATATACAAATATTCTCAGATGCACGACACGGCCCTACACGCTGATCCCCATCCCACCACTACCCCACCCCTACTATACCTTCTTTCAAAACGTATTACCTAACATTTTCCTTGAAATTGACATAAAAACTGTCTGATGTAAGTCCCCACTGGAATTCCAGACTTCTGATCCCATCATTAGGCCACACAATACAAAACACTTGTAATGGGATCCAACAATGGGCAGGTTTCTCGCATCTGGTATTGGTGACTGGATCCACTGATTTGCATATTTACAATATAATATATATATATGTGTATTGGACATATGTTATATCTTTTTGAAAAAGAAGAAGAGAGAAAGACAAAGAAGTGTTTAAAGACAATTCTAGAATAATGCAATACAATATGATGCATAGGCCTACTCACCAAGTGCATAATACATATGTTGAACTGGAATTGTATGGAGTTTCTATTACAACTAATAGTTCATTTATATTATGCTTCTATTATCGAACAGGATTTGCATGTGGCTATTATTGCAACTGATATAGTCATTTATGTACCAACAAATTGTACTGAACAGCCAGAAGACCAGTGTTCTGGCAGTGACAAAAGACATTATTCGCTGAATAAAATACATTTACTAAAAAAAACAACTGTGTATGAGGCTGATGGAGGATGGTCACTTAATTGGCGCGTTTCACAAATGGTCGCTGTGGCGGTTAATAAGCAACGCCCTTTGGCGGGAGGATGGTTCTAATGTGAAAGGCTCTTGTTAATTATTGACGCTCCAAGTTGATCAGACCTAAGCAGTAATATTGGCAGCTAGTATTAGGAAGTGTAGCTGGGAGGTTTGCTTGGTGAGGTGGGTGGGGGATGCATTGAGTCGGTGGTGATGTGTTGTGTGTGTGCTCTGGAGTGGGATGGGAGCTGTCCAAGATGGCGGCTTAGCACTGGGGTTGTTGCTGGGAGAATGGGGCTGGGGTGGTGGAAGGTGGAGGGGGTGTGTGGGGGGTAGGCTAAGGAAGGAGAGGAGAGGAGTGAGGTGGAGGGGAGGGATGAAAGGGAGGAGGTGTGTGTGAGGTGTGAGTTGAGGTGTGAGGTGTGAGGTGTGAGGTGTGAGGTGTGAGGTGTGAGGTGGAAGGGGTTGTGGGGTATTGAAAGGGAGGAGAAGGGAGGTGTGAGGTGGAGGAGGGAAGGGGTAGAATAAGACTGGACAGCGGTGAGGCGGAGGGTGAAGGAGGAGGGGAAGGGCATAGGGAAGATAGGAGAGCGGGGAGGCGGAAGGATGGGGAGGGGGTGGGGTAGATGAGGACATGAGTGGGGAAGGGAAGGGTGAGGTGGAGGGAGGGGGTTGAGGGGGGAGAAAGAACAAACTATAGGAAAGCACCAGTGCAGAATGTCATTGGTGGTGGGTGTGAGGGGGCTCGGACAATGAGTAAGGGAAATGAAGGGGGGAAATGAAGGGGGGATGGAGTGATGAAGGTTCCACGGATTGGTTGGTTCGTTGGTTGTTGGAGTTGTACGTCCTGGAAACCTCTAAGGTCATATCAGGACAAATACCACCTTGTGACACCGCACACTCATGGTGAATTTATAGTGCTGTCCCACTGGAAGACCTGGTTGCCAGGACCACTCATTCACATTATCCTGACACCGAGCCAACCAGTCTTTGGCCTATCCTGCTAATGCCGAGCACCTGGCTAGGAAGTGAGAATTATCAATTGTGTACGTCATTGGTTTCACTTGACCGGGAATTGAATTCCGACCTTTGGCATGGGAGGCATGCGCTCTCCCGATTCGGCCACCGCGGCTTATCTACGAAAAATAGTGTTTTTGTCAAACACTCAAATTGTGCCACTGACACCTTTCAGTTACCTTTACCATAATATCACATTCCATGGCGCCCCCCCCCACCCTCACCCTTCAAGTGGTCTTCACGGCATGTGCTATGACTGTCCTGCACCAGGTACACCACTGCTTAGGGTAGAGGCACAGGTTGGTCTATTGGGGCTTTACGTCTTAGCATCCTGATAGGACTGTGTTACCTATCAGGACATGTGACAGTGCACGCTCATGGCAAGTTCTTAGTGCTGCATCAGTTCGAGACCTTGCCTCCCGCACCATGAATCGATATGACCCGCAGTCACATTATCCTGACCCAGAACAAATCAGCCATATAAGCTATATGGGATGGCTTGCTCCTGGGGTTGAGGGCTTTCGGGGTTATAGGGGTGAGTTCAGGTTTCAATGGAGGGGCAGTAGAGTTGGGAGGGGGATGTGAGGGTTGATTGTTGGAGTTTTACGTCCTGGCAACATCTAAGGTCCTATCTGGACGGAGGATGGTAGGGTGAATGGGCAGTGTCTGTATGGACAGGTGTGCAGCCGGCTTGGTCCAAATGGTTCTTGGTGTAAAATTGGAAATGTGTCTGCCTTTTATCTGCATATCTTTGCAGACACTAAATCTTGCCCACAATGCACAACCGGTCAAACACATCAGCCATTGAAGACAGTTAGCTAGCGATATGCTAGCGATAGCGTACAGCTCCAAAGAAGAATACAAACCATGGAAATGCAGTGCTACCATAAGATACGATGCATCTCATATAACGGATATGTTACCAACCAAGAAGTCTGTGCCAAGTTCGCCCTGGCATTTGGGCCATAACCAAATCTCTCACAAACCATTTGTCACAAACCATTTTGCATCACCCTTTGGCGGGAGGATAGATCTAACGTGAAAGGCTCTTATCAATTATTGACATGCCAAGTTGATCAGATCTTAGCGGTAAAATTGGCAGCTAGTATTAGGAAGTCCAGCTGGGAGGTTTGCTGGCTGGAGTGGGTGGGGTCGGCTGGGGTGGACAGGCATTCAGTCGGTGGTCATAATAGTGTGTGTGTGTTCTGGAGTGGTAGTTGAGGAGGCCAGTGCCTCGGCGCTGACAAAATATGTGTTCAGATGAACAAAATATTTAGGAAACAAAAAGAAAGCACAGTGAAAGGAGAATGGGCGAAAATGGAAAGAACTGGCTGCAAAGTCATGACCATTGCTCTTAAGTGGTGTTCTCTGTGGCGGAGTGGGTAGAGTGTCAGACTTTTTTCTAGGTCAGACTCCTAAGCTGACGGTCAGTGGTTCGATTCCGTGTGCCCTCCACCTCTGCCAATTTGGATTTTCACCGCTGTGTATAACTTACAGCACCATCAAAGGCCAGTTGCTCTATGTGGTGTAGGAGGTTAAAAATCCTTTGGGTCGGTAAAAGTGTGGGATCAGGCTTTCTATCGACAAACTGTCTAATGGTGAAAACAAGTATATTCAGACTTATCCATGATAGGCAGTATAAATCTTCAAGAAAAAAAAGGTGATCGATGCTGATGATCACAATGAAGATGAGTCCATATGTATTGTTTCGTACGAGGAGCAACAATGTGTCAATTAAGCCTTTCCCATTCCCAACAATTCTTTATGAGACACATGTTGGTTGGTTAGTTGGTTGTTGGAGCGTTATGTCCTGGCAACATATAAGGTCATATCAGGATGGGTACCGACTTGTGACAGTGTGCACTCATGGTGACTTTATAGTGCTGCTCCACTGGGAGAGCTGACCATCAGAACCATGATCTGATATCCCAATCAGGCACATTATCCTGACATTGAGCCAACCAGCTTTGCCCTATCCTAATAATGCTGAGCACATGGCCAGGAAGAGACAATCATCAATTTGTAAATCATTGGTTTGACTCGACCAGGCTTTGAACCCATTGGTTCTAATCCCACAATCTACCAACACCGGAGATGGACAATCAACTCATTCAGCCAGCCCGTCTCGTTGGGTACTCCCTCAGGTTAGACATGAGTATTTGTATGTTATATTACTGTCATTATATATCCAACATGCCACATTGATATATCATTGCAGCAATGACACACAGGACGAGGAGGCATAAGTTGGGATACCATGGCTTTATTCCGGGCAGCCCCCGGGGGCTTTACATTTGTGGTTTATGGTCAGGCGGCGATATGAGAGCTGTAAGGAACAATGTCATGTGGTCATCAGAGTCTGGGCGATGGGAGTGGTATGAGTGGAGTGCGACATCTGAGCAAGGTGAGGTGAAGTGAAGACAGAGCAACTAGCGGGTATCAGTACTTGGTTAATTATGAGTAATACATTTCAATTATGATCAATTAATTAATAAATTGTTAATTAAGCTAATTAAATTAATTATGAGTAATATATTATGGTTTAAAATTGTGCGGTGTGGGTGGGTAAAGTGTTGTTGTTGTTTTTGTTTTGGGGAGTTTTCAGTCGCATTGGTGCGCTGAAGGCTGCAAATCTGCAGCACTGAATGGGCACCACTGAAAGCAGTCCCATGTGGTCGGGAGTTGGCTTCCGGTGTGTAGTGATCAGAGGAATTGAGGGGTAGGGGGGAGGGGGGAGGAAGGAAAAAGGCAGCCTAAGAGTCCAACCACAGTCCTCTGAGAGGGCCAGGGGAGGCTGGGTGGTTGGTGTAGTTTTGCACCCCAGTAAGACCCTAGGCCATACCAGGATGTGCACCGACTTGTAACAGCGCGCACTCATGGCGACTTTATAGTGCTGCCCCACTGGGAAATCAGGCCGCCAGTGCCATGACCCGATGTCCCACACAGTCACATTATCCTGACACTGTGCGCCCAGTCCCTGTCCTGATTTCATAACGCCAAGCGCCGAGCAGCAACAGGTACCCATTTTATAAGTCATTGGTTTGACTCGACCAGGATCCAAACTTCAGTCCCTCCAGATTCACCGGTATGCACCGTAAGTCCGGCCAAGGCCAGAGGAAGAAGTGAAGTGAGGATGGGATTAGTTAGGCAGAGGGTGGGGTTACCTGTTTATTGCAGTGAAAATTAGTTAGTAGTAGCACCAAGTCAGCTATGGCGATGAGGTGGGGCCTGCTAGTCCCCGATGTCATGAACTGGGCGACCGACAGTGTTGATGATGTCTGCATTCTGGCGGTAGAAGCGAGCAAGTGCGTTCCAGGATGACTTGGAAATCCTGGAGAGGATAGCCAGAGCGGCCCTATTGTCGCTGAGTTGGCGGTCAGCATCCTCCATGAAGTCGCTGATGGCAGATCTGTCGACGGCGCCACATGAGGCGAGTATGTGGGCCACATTAAAGATATTAGTTCTGCAGGGACAGCGCTGGAGGTTGGGGACATCAATCCAACGGCGGTAGCCAGTCCTGAAGCGGTTGATGGCGACTTGTGTAGAAGCAGGAAGGCCGACTGGATGGGGGATGTTCGTTCTGACCAGGGTGTACCAGAGCCAGCTTATTGAATAAGGGTTCCGTACTTGTTCCTTCTGTGTGGCTCGTTCCCAGAGTTTGGTGGTGGCTCGAGAAGCGGCGGCGGCCAGTTTGGTGATGGATGGAAGGATGGCTGTCTCTACGTCTGCTCGGTTGGCACCGGCTAGAGCGGCACAGTCGGCCTGGTCATTACCATACAGTGCTATATGCGAGGGGACCCATAGCAGGACTGTGTTGAGGTGTGCCTGATGTCAGGTCAAGATTTTAATCTGGATTGCGTCGGCAAGGGAGTGTCGGGCATTTGGGCAGGCGATCTCTTTGATGGCATTCAGAGAGTCGGTAATGATGATGGCACTTGAGTTGTGGAGGTCTTCGAGGGCCAAGTGAATGGCGGCGAGCTCGGTATCGAGAGTGGAAGCAAAGTCTGACACCCTGGTGGTGTTCTTTGTGTTGGAGAAGGGGATGAAGATTCCGGCTCCTGCTCTACCTGATGTTGGGTTAAGGGAGCCATCGGTGTAGACAGTCTTTGCAAGAGGAAATTCCACCTTCGCCTGAGTTATGGCCTCGAGCACCAGGGAGTGGAGTTCTGGGGTGGTGTAAGCCGCCTTGGCAGCAGCTAGGTTGGTGGTTCGGGTTTCCACTGGATGGAAACCCAAGGTGGATTGTGAGGGCTACGGGCGAAGTCTGCAATGTGGAGTCCGTGGGAGTACTTGAGGGTGGTGATCGCGTTCTTGAGATGGTAGGAGATGTGAGGGTGACCGTGGGTCCCATCTCGGAGGTAGGCCGTGGCTCTGTGGATTGTTGTTGAAAGGCCTGAGGAAAGGGTTCTTGTGAGATGGGTGGTGAGAAGTTGTTTGCCTCGGAGGTGGAAGGGAGGGAGGCCGGATTCAAGGAGGAGGATCTCGATCCTGGTGGTGCCTGGAACACGGAGGACAAGCATGGCAGCCCGGTGTTGGATGTTCTCAAGTTTCCGGAACTCGTTAAAAAAAATCTTGTTCTTGGGTAGTTGAGTTTGGGGGTTGTCAAGCCCGAGGGCTGTGAGAGCGAGTGTGGGCGCAGCGTAGTCAAAGAGGGAGTGGACTGCCTGGCGGTAGAAGAGTGCGAGTACACTGTCCGGGGCGCCCCAGGAGAAGCCGGAGACCCTCTTCATGAGTAGGAGTCTGTTGGTCATTCCGGTGGCCAAGTGGCGGCAGAGGGCTCTCATGTTCAGGTCTCGGTCTAGCCGGATACCTAGGTAGTCGAAAGTGGAGACCCATTCGATAGGGGATCCATCTAGGTAGAGGGGGTGAAGTGGTTGACCTCTGAACATGTGCATGATCTTGGTCTTGGTGAGAGTGTAGTGGTCAATCCGGATGGGTGATGCGGAGTGACCATGAGTATGGGAGAGCTGGTGCTTGTGAGCTCTAAGTGGGCTGTGATTGGCTGATGAGCAAGGTGTGATGGTGGCAGGGAGCGAGTGAAGAGGGAGGGGGCCAGTTTGAGTGATTGGCAAGGTGGGGGGGGGGGACAGGCCCCATAGTCCCACGTGCCCTGCAATTACCCTGAATGAGCGCAAGCTCATTCATAACATTTGAAGCAAATTGATAAGCACTGGTTGGCATAAACTGTGGATCACTTTGGGACAACAGTTTCCAGTCCTGAACTGATATACAAGTGGTAGGAACACGTGGTATGCAGGTATTGCAGGTATAGCAATACCTCAGGGAGTTTGATGCCCCTGCCCTGCAGAGGTGTAAACCACTGCCTTGTGGTACAGGTTGTTGACATAACCGAAGGCTAAGGGAGCAAACCCTACAAAGAAAACCATGTCACTGTGGCAGCATTAAGGATGGGTGATGTATGGAACTCCCAACATCTCCCGACCAGCCACTGCAGGGACAAATAGTTTTGCGCCTGTCTTGCCGGTGTGAAACCTCTATTTACTCCCCGAGAGAGTGCCGCTGGTAACTTGCAAAAGCCAGCAGCACTTCAACACTTTTGCAGGCAGCTTTCATGAAATCATACAATCATGAGAAACCTGAAGCTGAGAGACATTAAGACCGACTCATGGACGCAACTCTCACAGCAGAGAGCTAAATGGAGAGCGGCAGTCAAGTAATGAAAGCAGTCTTTGTCACATCGCGACCGACAGCATGATAATGGTGATGAGGAACACGGACCAGCTGCAACAGCAGAACTGAACTATAACCCCATTACAGACAGACTTCTTTTTGGTTGTCTATAGGTGGCAACAATGACAGCAACTCATCATTTGTGTTCTGAACTTGTTGATGACCGATGAGTCCAATTTTTGCTTGGAATGTGCGGATGCCATGTTAGAGATTTGTGTAGCTGCAGTCAGAGACTCTGTTAAGTGAAGGAGACAATCGTTTCTCTGCTGATGCTTTTGTTTAGCTTGGGATCTATTATAAGTATCAAACTGTGTTGTGCCTTTGCGAATAGAATATAATAGAACAGACACATACCAGACCCCTGGCACATGTCCGGATATCAGGTCATCGTGCTGGTGGCCTGGTCCTCCAGTTGGGCAGCACTATAAAGTTGCCATGAGTTTCGGTACCCGTCCTGATCTGAACTTACATTTTGCTAGGATGTAAAACAACACCAAACAAACAAACCTGATTTTGCCAGGAAGTAAAACTCGAACAACCAACCGATCAACCAAGTCTTTTGACGTATTCGACTGGGCCTTTCTATACGCATATACAAATATTTCTTTACAAATTCCTATTCGACTGGGACCGGAAGTGGGTTTCCATACGTATAAATCAAATCTGTCTTGTAGCTCCATCCATAAGGTCACATGGTGTCTTTCAAGTTAGCTGATATGGAAAGGTTGAAAGATTCAGTAGCTTCAGCCAATCACAACTGTTCTTTTTCGATTGCAAATGGCTGCACTCTATGGAGGCATCCATTTGCAATGGAAATGAACAGCTCTGATTGGTTCTTTTCAATTGCAAATGGCCACCCCCCATACAGGACAGCCATTTGCAATGGCAGAGAACACAGCTCTGATTGGCTGAACCCACTGAAGCCATTTGACTGGTCCTCTTTGCATTCGAAAACCTAGTTTACTGGGCACGTGGGCGGAGCCTAAATTTTGCGGATGGAAAGGTCCCAGTCGAATGCCTCCATTGACATAGCAAATAACAATGTTAAAGCACTAAAGAATAAGCCCCGCACCTCACCCAGGTACCATACCAAAAATGGTTGCATGCAGTATGCATGGCGTAGAGTTGTTTGGCTCGTATTAAAGCGTTGTTGCCTCCTGAGCTACGGTACTGTTAACTGGGTTGGTGATCAGGTATGCGTGTGGGTGTGTGTGGGTGCATATGGGTGTGTGTAGGGGCGTCTGGCTGCGTATGTACCCGTATGTAAAGTTTATATCCAACGGTGTCAGGTGCCGCGCTCGGTGAGGTCCCGGAGCCTGCCTCTGTGGCCGCGGTTTCGGTGACAATCACACGACGAACTATCATGCAACGGCCAGCCCCCCCCCCCCCACTCCCACCTCAGCACCACCTTCGCCAGCATCCTGGACCGCAGTCAGGAAGTGGGACGCTGGTTTAGCCATATTGGGTTTGGTTGATTGGTGATGGTTTACGTCCTGGTAACATCTCAGGTCATATTAGGACGGGCGTCGACTTGTGGCAGTGCGCACTCACATCGATGTTATAGTGCTGCCCCACTGGGAGACCAGGCCACCAGCACCATGACCTGATTTCCCACTCAGTCGCATTATGCTGACATTGAGCCAACCCGTCATTGCCCTATCCTAATATTTCCGAGTGCCTGGCTAGGAAGTGACAAGCAACAATTGTTAAGGCATTGGGGTTCATTTATTTATTTTTTATTGATACATTATTTATTCTGCCCATAGCGTGTAAGCTCCCGCCAGGGTGCTTGTTTTCAACGCTGGACAGCTGTGAGGAATGTTATGGTGTCTGGCCAGGTCCCAGTTCCGGGTCGGTATCCAGGACATCCACCAGGATTTATTTAAGTAGTTAGTATCTATGGTATTTTTTTTATTTTTTTTGGGGGGTATAACTTCCTATCATATAACTAATATCTTAACCTAGTATGTACAACTAGTGAGATGGTAATAGGCTTGTGGACGAGGACACATTCCCAGAATTTGTTTGTTTGTTTTGTTTACAGCTTTCCTTTCACATGTGCCCTGTTGGTAGTTAGAGCCTAGACCAGGCTTGACTCGACCAGGGTTCGATCGAACCTGTGTGTTCGGATCCCACGATTTCCCCAAACGGGAGCCGGACACTCAACTCATTCGGCGATCCCGTCTAGATATCTGAGGAACATAACCTGTTCAAAACACTCACTCTACTTAAAGTAAAAATAAGTATTATTAGGATCGAGGCTGCCAACACCAATGCCTCCCCAAAATGCCCCTCCGCAGAGAATGCATAACGATCAGATTAATCCTTTTGCATAATTAGCGAACCTTCCGCCAGACGGCGCCATTGTTTCTACTGTGGTATAAGTGCAGTGTGAGCGTTAAATACTCATTATCAGTTTTATCGGACTGTTCCAAGTCAGAAATGGATTATTTCCTAAACATCATCACTTTTAATATCACCTTTTTTTATTATGTACTAAAACTAGAACGTTTTCATGGCTTATATTTACTGAGAAGAATGGAAAAGCAAGTCTCTCTATTGAAATATGCAGGGGTATGCGCATAGTAGATTGCGGTATAAACCTATTTCATTTGCACATGAATGACCTATAGAATAAAAAGCATAATATAGGTCCATAATCGAAATTCATTATAATAAACATGAACTTTTGAAACTGGATAAATCAGTAGTCTTTTTTTTATATAAAATCTTGTCAATCGGAAATATTTTTTCAGAGTCCGGTCTTGATATGACCTTAGATGTTGCTAGGACCTAAAACGTGAACACACAACAAACAAACCTTCCATGCTTAAACTAGGCAAAAACATGCAAAACTTTGAGAAGACTTTAAGCAAGCTACCTGTTATTCACAGCAAGACAGACATACCTTCATGTGTGGATCACTTGGATAGGTATGGACTGATGGATGCGACATGCAAGTTACTAATAACCAGTCCTGGAAGTAGTGACGCAACCCCTAATCCCCAGATGACGTGAGAAGTAAATAAAGGAACACGTGAGTTGCAAGTATGAGGGTCGCATCAAGTCCTTTCATGGTGCATCTTTCATACAAGGAAGAGAAATGAATTGTATAGAGAGGCCGGGCCGGTGGAGCCATGTTCCGACAGCTACATGGAAGTTTGTTTGTTTGCTTGTTGTTGGTTTACGTCACATCAGGAAGGGTACCGACTTGTGACAGTGCACACTCATGGAAACTTTATAGTGCTGCCCCACTGGGAAACTAGGCTGCCAGCACCATGACCTTATATCCCCCTCATTCACATTATCCTGACACTGAGCCAACCAGTCCCTACCCTATCCTATTTATGCCGAGCGCCAAGTATCAATTTTTAAGTCATTGGTTTGACTCGAGCAGGGTTCGAACCCACAACCCCACGATCTACCAGCAGGGGAGACGGACGCTCTAACTCATTCGGCCATCGAAGATGTATTCTCCAGCCAGTGGGACTATGACACTGCTCGAAGGTTTTTGTTTGTTCTTGTTTTACGTCCTAGTCTAAAGTCGCAGCAAGATGGGTACACACTGGGGACTTGTGACAGTGCACAGTCATGGTCGCTTAATAGTCCTGCCTCACTTGAAAATCAGGCCACCAGCACCACGACCCGATAGCCCACTCACTCACATTTTCCTGACACTGACCTAACGAGTCCTTACCGTATCCTATTAATGCTGAGTGTCAGGCTAGGACACAATAAGTATTAATTTGATAAGTCATTGGTTGGACTCGTCAGGGAACCAAACTCCCAAACTCTCGCTTACTGAAATCACCTTAATAATTAATAAACACGCCCAAATCAGGAATAGACACATCATAACAGGAAACCTCCCGACTTTCCTACTAACATGCTACATTGAAGTAAGATACCCAACGTGCCAATCACCTTAATTAACACGTCCAAATCCAGCATAGGAACACCATAACGGGAGCTCCCCCCACTTTCCCACTAACACACAATAGGGAAGAAACCTCCTTAACATAGCACATCTCACTGCAATCACCTTAAGTAACACGTCCAAATCAAGCATATGAACATCATAAGGGGCCCCTCCCCTTCCACTTTCCTGCTAACACAATACATTTCTGTCTGCGTTCTGGTGGTAGAAGCGAGCAAGTGTGTTCCAAGTCATCCTGGAATGCACTTGCTCACTTCTACCGCCAGAACACAGACATCATCAACACTGTCAGTCGCCCAGACCATGACACCGAGGACTAGCAGGACCCACCTCATCACCATAGCTGACTTGACACCACTACCAACTAATGACTAATTTTCACTAACAACTAACAGGTAACCCCACCTACTGCCTAACTAATCCCATCCTCACTTCACTTCTTCCTCCGGCCTTGGTCAGACTTACTGTGCATACCGGTGAATCTGGAGGGACTGAAGTTTGGATCCTGGTCGAGTCAAACCAATGACTTATAAAAGAGGTACCTGTTGCTGCTCAGTGCTTGGCGTTATGAGATCAGGACAGGGACTGGGCGCACAGTGTCAGGATAATGTGACTGTGTGGGACATCAGGTCATGGTGTCGGTGGCCTGATTTCCCAGTGGGGCAGCACTATAAAGTCACCATGAGTGCACGCTGTCACAAGTCGGTGCACGTCCTGGTATGGCCTAGAGTATTACTGGGGTGTAAAACTACATCAACCACCCAGCCTCTCCCGGCCCTCTCAGAGGACTGTGGTTGGGCTCTTAGGATGCTTTTTCCTTCCTTCCTGCCCCCCCCCACCCCCCCCCCCCCCCCCCCAATTCCTCTGATCACTACCCATTGGAAGCCAACTCCCGACCACATGGGACTGTTTTCAGCGGTGCCCATTCAGTGCTGCAGATTTGCGCCTTCAGCGCACCAATGTGCCTGAAAACTCTTCAAAAACAATACATTGAGGAATACATCCCAACACAGCTCACTGCATTAACCTTAATTGAGACATCCACATCAAGCATAGAAAACGCTTAACAGGAGCTACCCGAGTTTCCCACTAACACATTACATTGAAGAAAACTAGCCAAGCCAATTCATTTGGCAACAAATCTCACACCTCATCCAGATGCACAACCGTCATTTTCCAATTGGATTGTGTATTTGATGAGTGACAGAAGGGAGCCAATGGTATTACATTGTGCAGGGTGATCGAATGGTAAAACGGTCTTTGTTTTTGCAGCAAGGTCATGGGATCGATCCTCCTTGGCTAAGCCAATCAAATGAAATATAACACTTGCAGGGATTGCCTTCTATGTTGTGTAGCTTTAGTGGGCTAATCTGAAATCTTCTTGGCTCCATGTCACGAAAATGTAACTGAATCAAACACTCTATTATAGTGCTAGTAGCATGGTATCATGGTGGGGCAGCATATTGAAGTTAGCGTGTACAAATACAATGACAAATTAATACTCTTCCTACTAATGACACCAGGTGTTGCTAAGGGATAAATCGCCAAATCAATCAACTAATGACGGTACGATCGCCATTAATACTAGCAGATGCCACATCTGTGAACAACAAATAAAAGGGTAGATCAATTGTTGTTGTTACTCCGAGAAGAAGAAGAAGAAGAAGAAGAAGAAAGAGGAAGCTGAAATGAATCCGCAGAGAAGGATCTCACTTGTAGTGTGAATCTTTAATTAGATCTGTAACTCTGCGACTGGCTGTCAGCCTCATCACATTTCTTGTATTGAGATGCTGAAGATAGAATGGATCAGGATTGCGTTGCCACAATGGTATCGTGGGGATGATGAAAATGGGAAATATTGTGCCTAGAGCGGGAATCGAAGCCGTCTATGTTGCATTCTGGGCCAGTGTGCTAGCTATTACACTACTTAGGCTCCCTGATGTCACCTGCTGCTCTCACCTACCTGTCTATGTGGTCCCTTCCCTGAGAGGCCAGTGCAGACTACTACACTCACCCCCCTGAAATTATAAGTCTTGTAAATGGTCTTTTAATACGTACAATTAAATACATACAGGTAATGCACTTACATACATGTGCCGGATAAGTTCACCAACCAGACAGCGCATTGCTTGTTTCAGGATCCCAGGTCATAGTACCCAGTGTCAGGGGGGTGATGAAAATGAGAAATATCGCACCTACAATGGCAATTGAATCCACATCTCTTGCATTCTGGGTCAGTGTGCTAGCCATTACACCACTTAGGCTCCCTGGTGTCAATACCCTACACATGTCCACTTATCTACGCAGGCTTCTTGCCTGAGAGGTCAGTGGAGAATACTTTAATGGTGATAGTTGTGATAGTTGTGACGCAGAGTAGGGAGGGGAAGCTACAGTGCCGACTTCAGTAAATGCCTTAAACCCAAACAGTGAGCTGTCAAACCCAAACAATTGTTGTAACATCTCTACCCGGATTACCATCTACTCCGATTTTCCCACCAACATCGGGACCTTGATCCTATCCCAATTGACCACAACTCAACATTCAATTTGCTAACCGTTTATCACCAAGGATTACTCCATACTAACCAACCTGCAACTAAATATAGCTAGTACCCACCATTCAATAAAGTAATTCACTCAGCAACTGTAGTTGACCTATAACCTCATCCTCCCAAAATAGACATCAACAAATGACACACATATACTTACAATGAGCACCTCTGTACTAATAACTCTACACATCCATCCCACTCAGTTTAACCAACCAGATTCATTTTAATTAACCATGTTCTCTCATACATTACTTAGAATTTTACCAAAATCCAGACTGTCCTAAAATACTGCATGCAGTGAATGCTTGCTACAAACTAGATACATCACAACCACTTGATTAGCTAAATTTGGATCATACCAAAAGAGAGTCTATTCCAACCCTGCCTAAGGAACCAATTAAAACACCATCAACATTACAATGCATACAGTGAATGCATACACTGACCACGTGTACCACAAACTCTTAATTAGCTGAATGTAAGAAAACTATTTTGTTCTCTGTGGCAGAGTGGTTAGAGTGTCTGACTTTTTTCTAGGTCAGACTCCTAACCTGAAGGTTGGTGGTTCGATTCCCCATGCCCCCACCTCTTCCACTTTGGATTTCCACCGCTGTGTATAACTTACAGCGTCATCAAAGGCTGGTTGCTCTCATACCAGGTATATGAGGTGTGGGAGGTTAAAAATCCATTGAGTCGGTAAAAGTGTAGGCTCGGGCTTTCTATTGACAAACTCTCTAATGGTGAAAACAAGTCTATTCAGACTTATCCATGATAGGCAGTATAAATCTTCAATAAAAAAATATAAAAATAAAAGATTCTTCTTCTAATTAAATAGTCTAAATGACCGAACCTAAGAATGGCCGGAAGACCAGTACCTTGGCTCTGAAAAAATTACTGCAATCAGATGAATACAAATGGTTTCTAAAAAAAAAGAAAATAATTTCTACATCCATCTGATGTATCTATCAAGTCTTTAAGCAGGATATCATAGATTATGACATGAAGAGTCATCCCATTTTGCAGTCAGAGTTTTGAAGTTTCTAACCTTGGCAACAGTTTCCGTTGATAACTTTCTCTTATTGGGCGCAAGAGGAGCCGTGATTGGCTGGGTACACACACTTACAGGCAACTGGGCAGTTTGCTCCGACCAATCACCCCGACGCGCCCAACGCCCACCTCGCCGCCTGGTGGCTGAATTTGTCACAATTCTCGCACCTCGCGGGCTCCTGATCCACTCATTTAGGACCTGCCAGGCCAGGTTAGAACGGGTATTCAACACTCAACACATACCACATAGCATTTCACACGGCACTTGAATCCACTGCCATGGTAGACTTATCCTTATTTTATTTAACAACGCCTCTAGAGCACATTGCTTTTTATCATCGGCTATTGGGTGTCAAACATATAGTCATTCTGACATATTTCTTTGGAGGAAACCTGCTGCTGCCACATATGCTACTCTTTCTGATAAGCACCAAGAGGTGGTTTATATGCACTTTCCCACAGACAGGACAGCACCTACCACAACCTTTGAGTAACCATTTATGGACTACTAGTTGGAACAGGAAATATCCCAAACTGCAAATGGGTTCACCGAGCAGGATCGACCGGATGACCCACACCTTCGCAGGTGGAAACTCTACCGCCTCAGCTACGTCCTGCTCCTGCCATACTAGATATGTTTGTGTGGGGAGTGTTGTTAATAACATCAGGTGGTTCACTGCCCTACCGAGCAAAGAATGGGATAGATGTATATGAAAACAACATGTAATGACAAAGATATCATATTAAGCAAAGAACATGTGAGAAGTGTGTAATACAAAAAACTGATTTAGTCATAGGAAGATACATGTCAGAGGAGTTAAATCTACAGGCAGATACACCAAATATGGAGCATAAGTATCCCTCTCCAATCACAATTTCCTCTTTATTTTACTACTGTGTGTGTAATATATCCACTTAGTAGCATACTAAAACCCACCAGCGGTAGTTATTTGCAACCGTCGCATCCTAATAGGGACACCACGGTGGTAGCATTTCTTAGCCAGAGTTATGCTACAGTCTTTGGACATCCGCTGATTGCTCTCCACTGCAGATGGACGGTAGGGAGTATTGGCTACGCCTTTCCAAATGAGTCCCTCAATTGTTTCCAAAAAAGAAAAGGAAGACTTTAAACAAAATAAAATATGAGTCTCTATGGAACCAGCGGAATAACTAAATGGATAATACAAATATATCTCCCAAAACACGGTACTCATATATATATATATATGTTTAATGTAGGAATAAGAACCTGTTTAAAATGAGTGTATTACTTAGGATCGTCTACCGGCCATATGTATGTCAATCAGCCAGTTTGCATTGACTATGTTAATATACAATCCAACAATGAAAGTTAATTTTCCCACAATGACTTACAAATTGATACTTGTCGCTACCAGCCAGGCGCTCGATACTACAATGTATTAGGATATGGCAAGGACTGGTTGGCTCAGTGTCAGGATAAAGTGACTGAGTAGGATATCAGGTAATGGTTCTGGCAGCCTGGTCTCCCAGTGGTCCAGCACTATAACCTAGTCATGAGTGCACACTGTCACAAGTTGGTACCTATTCTGGTAAGAGGTTAGATGTTACCAGGATGTGAAACTCCAACAACCAAGCAACCAAGCAACTAAGCTAATTTCCATGGTTTGGTCGTAATGCGTAGCAATACGTTTGATGCGAGGAGAGGAAGAGACCCTCCCCCGCCCCGCGCTGTCGCGCTGCTTTCCCACCTCGGCCGACGCCCGCCCGCCGCCTCCTCCCCCGCCCCCCTGCCGCGCAGCACTCGCGCCTCACCCGACGCCCGCTGCTCGCCACCTCTCGCCCTCCCCCGGGCCGGCAGCATTCACACCTCACCTGCTGTCGCCCGTCCCTTCCCCTTATAAGGTCGCCCGCCGGCCTCCCTCAGGCACTCGCCCTCCTGCCGCCTTCCAGCTCTCTACCCTTTTTCTTTGGGCCTACCTCCACCTCGGACCCCTGCTACACCATGCCTCGAGGAAAAGGGAACGGACGTAAGGGCTCCCGGGCGGCCGCCCGCGGCACCCCGGCTTCAACCCCGCGACGGGACGAGTCCCGGGCCTCCGCCCCGGCGTCGCCCTCGGACCCCACCTCGGGCGCTGAGACCGCGGCCATACTTGAGGCGCTCCAGCGTCTCCGACTCGAGCAGCGTCAGACTACCGCCGATCTCCACGCTCGACTACCGCCGATCTCCACGCTCGGATTGCCCTCCTGCCGCCTTCCAGCTCTCTACCCTTTTTCTCCACCCACCCACCCATCTTCTTCCTATACTCTTTCTTCCAGCAGGGTGGAGGGCTCCTCGGCACCCCCTCCCTCATCTACTGACACTCAACTATAACCTTCATTCACCTGTACATTGCTCCTCATGAGCCCTTTCTACCTTATCTCCATTTATTGATTTACCTTACATTGCTCCTTATGAGTTCCTTACATTGCTCCTCATTACACTGCTCCTCATGAGCCCCTTCTACCTTTTCTCCATTTATTGATTTACCTTATACCCCTGTCACACTACGACGTAACGAGACAACGTGAGCCTAACGTGATGATTTTTCGTCATTACGTTGCCGTACGTTGGGTCACGTTATGATGACGTCATAATGACGTTAGAGTGACGTCGAGCTACGTCATGTTACGTCGTGTTACGTCGGCGCGCGTCGAGGTTTTGAACCTGTTCAAAACTTTCGACGTATCTCAACGTGAAGCCGTTACGTTGGGATGACGTGACAATGACGTTAGAGTCACGTTATGTCACGTCAGACCGACGGCCCGGGTGGGAGCAACGTGTGGGCAGCGTTTTGCACGTTACGGTCACGTTACGGTCACGTTACGGTCACGTTACGGTCACGTTACGGTCACGTTACGGTCACGGTTACGGTCACGTTACGGTCACGTTACGGTCACGTTACGGTCACGTTACGGTCACGTTACGGTGGCGTTACGGTCACGTTACGTCCACGTCGCACCCGTTACGGCGACGTTACGCTCACGTTACACTAACGCCCGGTCACGTCGCCAATTACCCCTCCCCCCTAACGTTGTCACGTTACAGCTAAGGTCACGATGTTCACCCACGTTACTTTCACGTTACGCTCACGTCCACAATTTGCATATAACGCCCATAACGTCGACGTAATATAATTATTTTCACGTTCTGCCTACGCTGACGTAGTCACGTCATAGTGTGACAGGGCCATTACATTGCTCCCTATGAGTTCTTTACCTGCTCCTCCTGAGCCTCTCCCTCTGTATGCTCTGTTTGTTTGAGGCGTAAATAAACGCCTTACTTCCACCCCCGCCTTGCCTTCTTCCTTTTCGCGCATCAATCATAATCAAGCAACTGGGGAAAAAACAAATATGAAGAGAATGCATAGTCAAAGATAACAACTGCACACTATAGCCAACTCTAAATAGATAACTCTAAATAGATGTGAAACATGCAGATCATATGCTCTAAAATCAGACGACAATGAAAATGCTGCGGCAATAAACATAGATACAACAACAAAAACACCAAGCCATGCCAACAGCAATACGAAGAAAGCGTACAGATGTGAAGGAACTGTGGGTGACTTGTATCTAAATACACCCGTCGTCATAGCGGACGAGGCCGAGTCATTTTCGTGGCTCCAGTGGTAGTACTGGTACTACGGCTGGCTTGGTTTTGGAGTTTTACGTCCTGGCAACATCTAAAGTCATATCAGGATGGTTACACTCATGGTGCCCCACTGACAAATCAGGCCACCAGCACCTTGACCTGATATCCCATTCAGTCACATTATCTTTTACACTGAGCTAATCAGTCCTTGCCCTATCTTATTCATGCCAAGTGCCAGCCCAGAGAGTGACAAGGATAACTTTTATAAGTCATTGCTTTGACTCGACCGGGAACCAAACTCCCGATCTCCGGTATCCGAGGCCTCCGCTCTATCAATTCGGCTTCCGCGCCTGGTAGCGCCTGGTACGACGAGGGCGCGCGGAACTTCCCTATTCCACCACCCGCCACACACACACACCGCACACCACACGCCACACACACACAACACACACACGCACACAAACTGGAAGTGACGGGGCGCCAGCCGGCTCAGCAGGCCGGCCCGCCCGCCCGATCAGTTCAATCACCCGCGCACCAGGCCCTATATGACCTGCCGATCCGCGTAATTGTGAACTAAGACGGCGCGTAAAGCATCCCCGGCACCGCGCCAGGCGTTCTCTTAGCGTCCCTGTAGGGGGCGCTGAGGTGTGCCGAAGGGTAGGGGGGAGCTAGGGAGGGGAGGGGGGAGGGCGGAGTGGTGGTGGTGGTGCGCGTGGAGTGGAGCGGAGGGGGGTTGAAGCAAATCGAGCATTTTGGCTACACTCTGCCTCGCCGACTCCCTACGCAACAGGTTGACAAACGCATGCGCATACAAGGATCGGGTACAATCAGAGACGCATGGAATTCAAGAAACTTACTTAAAACTTCAATAATGAAATAAGAAAGCTGTAAAATGAAGTAACATAGCAAATAAAAACACACACCTCGACTCCCTCACTGGGTACCTGGCCGAATCCATAGAGCGCAGACCTCCCATGTGGGAGATTGCGAGTTCAATTCCCAGTCGAGTCAAAACAATGACTTACACAGTAGAGACTTGTTGCTTCCTAGATTGGCGCCCAGCATTAATAGGATAGGGCAAGGACTGGTTAGCTCAGTGTCAGGATATTGTGACTGAGTGCGACATCAGGTCTTAATGCTGGTGGACTGATTCATTAGTGGGGCTGCACTATAAAGTCATCATCAATGTGCACTGCTACAAGTTGGTACCCATCCTCATATGACCCTAGATGTTGCCAGGACATAACATTTCATTAAAGGCCCTGTCACACTGTGACGTTTTGCACGAACGTGCTTCAACGCGTGTCGACGTGTTGCCTTTTTGGTCGAAACGTCGGTACACGTCCGGTACGTTACCGGCGCGTTACCGGCGCGTCGGTACACGTAGGCTGATAGCAACTTGTGATCCAACACGTCGGCGCGCGTCGGCCCACGTCGGCGCGCGTCGGGTTGCGCCGATCGTTTTGTGATTGCACTTCCGGCGCGCCCCAACGCACGCCGACGGGTTGGAGGGCGCGCTACAGACGCGTTATCAACACGTTGATACCCGTTGGTGGCGCGCCGGGGGAACGCTGCCAGAACGCTGATCAACGTCGCTTAACGTTGGCCTTTTTTCCCATCGATGGGTAGTGGGCGCGCCATTGGCGTTGCTCCAGCGTTGCTCGGCGCGTTGGACGTGTTGCCGGCGTGCCTGGACGCGTTGGCGGCGGGTCTGGATGCGCTGCCGGCGCGTCCTGACGTGTTGGTAGCGGGTATGTACGCGTTGACACGCTACTAATGGCCCTGTCACACTCTCTGTCTGTGTCTCTGTATGTGTCTCTATATGTGTCTCTGTCTGTGTCTCTGTCTGTGTCTCTGTGGCTGTGTCTCTGTCTGTGTCTCTGTATGTGTCACTGTCTGTGTCTCTGTGTTTGTGTCTCTGTCAGTGTCTCTGTGTCTGTCTCTGTATGTGTCTCTGTCTGTGTCGCTGTCTGTGTCTCTGTCTGTGTCTCTGTGTCTTTGTCTCTGTCTGTGTCAGACAGAGACACAGACGAGACACAGACAGCGACACAGACAGAGACACGGACAGAGACACATACAGAGACACAGACAGAGAGACACAGACAGAGAAACAGACAGAGACACATACAGAGACACAGACAGAGACACAGACAGAGAGACACAGACAGAGACACATACAGAGACACAGACAGAGACACTTACAGAGACACATACATCGACACATACAGAGACAGACACATAGACACAGAGAGAGACACATGCCCAGAGAGACAGACAGAGACACATACAGAGACACATAAAAAGACACAGACAGAGACACATACAGAGACACACACAGAGACACACACATAGACACATACACATACACAGAGACAGAGACAGAGACACAGACATAGACACATACATAGACACATACAGAGACACAGACAGAGACAGAGACATAGACACAGACACAGAGACAGAGACACAGACACAGACACAGATACACACACATAGACACATACATATACACATACACAGAGACACACACAGAGACACATACAGATACACAGACAGAGACACAGACAGAGACACATACAGAGACACAGACACCTAGCCAGAGAAAGAGACACATACAGAGACAGAGACACAGACAGAGACACAGACAGAGACACATACACAGAGACACATACATACACAGCCAGAGACACATACATATACACATACAGAGACAGACACAGACATAGACTCAGAGACACAGACAGAGGCAGACACAGATACACAGACAGAGAGAGACAGACACAGAGACACAGACACAGAGACACAGAGAGAGACACAGACAGAGCTACAGACAGAGACACAGACACAGAGACACAGACAGAGACACAGACAAAGACACATAAAGATACACATACAGAGACACAGACACAGAGACACATACACAGACACAGACACAGAGACACAGACACATACACAGACAGTGACACATACACACACATAGAGACACAGAGACACACACAGAGACACACACAGAGACACACACACAGCAACGTGTGAGCAACGTCCCTCCAACGCCACGCCGTCGGCGCGCCGGCAGCGCACCGACAATTCGCCGATAACATGCCGATGGCACGCTGGGAACCCGCTGACGGGACGTTGACACTTTGTTCCACCGCGCGTCGAACCCCGTTGGCCCCGCGCTCATAGCACGCCACTAACACGCTGCGCCCCGTCAAACTTTCTCCCAAAGCGCCGAAGAGTTGGACGTGTGTCGACGGGTTGCAAATATTTTGCGCGTTGCCGGTGCGCCGGTGAGAAACGTCATAGTGTGACAGGGCCTTAACTAACCAATGTAGTGTATCTTTTCCCCTTGTCTTTTACATATTGTCCATTTGCGACCACATTTACCTCAGGAGGGATGGGATATGGTTGTGCATCAGACTGCAAATAAGTAGCAGCAATTAAAGTTGCATATCCCAATGGGGTTGAGTTTCTGTCTCAGCTTTTTAAATACAAATATATTAGGATGAATTATTAAATTCGTTTAGTTATCCCTTATGTGCAATGACACATGCTTAATAAGTATGACCTAGATATTGCTAGGAGGTAAAACAACAACAAACAAACAAACTAATAAGTAACAAGTTTTGATGGATCGATTGGTGGTTGCTTTACCCCGTGTCGGCAGCATAGGCCATATTCACAGCAAGAAATGTTTTTGTTGTGTTCAAACCACCATTTTTACATATAAAAGCAGACAATCAATTATGTGCCAATAGACACTCATTAAATTAAAAATCTCACAATCATATATTTGTGGGCAAAGGAAACAGATTCCCATAGAAAAAGAAAGGTTTGATTAATAATTGATAGAATTTATTTAGTAAACCATATGAGGTGGTACAGTCCAGCTACCCTCAAAAGGGCTAACATGTTTTCTTGTTTACCTTTAGTAAAAAGGTCATGCAAACTGTCTGCGGTGTAAAATTGTTGACGCAGGGCCAAAAAATAAAGGAACAAGTATCTGAGTTGCAAATGTAAGATTAAATCTAGATTAATGTGTTAATTTGGAAAACGCTGTGCTTTCAGCGGACTATTGTTGGTTTGGAAAAGGTTCTTTCATCGGAGCATGCATATTTAATGCAGTGATAAACTGTTGGGTAGGCTTCCTGGTGAATGGGTTGAATTCACTGCGAAGTGACGGCGAATTGTTAGCGAACCGTCACCTGTCAGGAGGCGTGAGTTAGCGCCACCTAGTTAGGCTCAGAACCTTCACGGCTCTTGTTTACGTCGGTGATGCGTAGAGCAGGCCGCAAATCAGTCAACCTCCCCCCCATCTCCACCCACCTCCTTTCCACCCCCACTGGCTGAATCGGGTGAGTGCGGGCCCCGCGTCCGGGAGAGCGGGACTTTGGATCCCGCTCGAATCAAACCAATGAATTATGAAATTGATACTTGTCACTTCCTAGTTTGGCACTCGCCATTAATAGGAGAGGACAAGGACTGGTTAGCTCAGCATCAGGATAATGTGACTGAGTGGGATATTGGGTCATGGTTGTGGTGGCCTGATTTCCCAGTGGGGCAGCACTATAAAATCACCATGAGTGCACACTGTGACAAGTCGGTACCTGTCCTGATCTAACCTTAGATGTTGCCAGGATGTAAAACTCCACCAGCCAACCAACCTTTCTACCCCACACAGTCACCACACACACATAGACATAGCCACACACAGACACACCACCCAGTCGTATCGCGGGGCGTGTGGCGGGACGGCGGGATTTGGCGGGATTACGTGCGGACCGGCATGATCGGCTTATAAAAACACGGGTCTCTGCCGCTGGGAGCACCCTATGTGATTACAAAACTCTCCCCCTTCATTTCACCTGTGATGCAATTAGCCTAATCAATTTAACCATGTCTGGAAAGAGGAAGGAAAACTAGTCACAAGGATGAACAGTGAATAAGTTGTGCTTTATTGGCAGCAACTCCTGTCATCCCCCATTCATGTGACCTAACACCTGTACTCCTCATATACTGCCCACACTATGTCTCATTGCCACTTTAGCCTGTATATTGAAACAGTGCCAACAACCCATGGGACAGGAGTCCTATGGCTGTGGATGCACTCAATTTGAATATCTGAATTTGGATAGCATCAGACAGAGTGTCTGGGGTCCTGCTCTAGAGTAGGTCTGTCTCACTCAAGAGCCAGGATGAGAGTGATTTTCCTTCAGTGTGTCTGAGGCAAAATCTTGAATAATTAATTAGTTGAGACTAGTGTGTGGTCAGGACAGGACAAGGGAGTCAGGTGACCGGACATTCCCCAGCCAGCCAATGAGACACTCCCCCACAGACTGGGTGGGTGACCACCCCATTAGGGGCTGTCACTCAAACCAGCTGCAGGTGGTGTACTCTATACATATGCAAATCAGGCAGGTGGGTCAGTCGGTGGTCTTTGGTGGACAGGATCTTGCAACAGTTACAGATATTGTATATAGTAAAATCATTCTTTTCCTCTTTTGTATTCTTTATGAACACATAGAGAACATTTCAATCATCATGTACTGTTTCTTGCAAAGGAGCTCTTTTCATTAACTCCAAACATCATATATAACAGATAGTTTACATCATTCAGCATCCTATACATTTCCATCAACTCTACTCATAATGTATAACATATAGTTTACCTCACTCAGCATCATGTACCATGGGAGTGGAATTCTATTAGTTTTAGTTACTTTTAGTTTACATAACATAAGTCCCACTCCGACATCCAAGAATAATAATGCTCTCTGCCAATATATAATTCTTAACCGAAAATCCGTATATTTTTACAACGTCCCTCTTCCACTTCTACTTGTGCAAAACCATCAAGAAAAATGGAAGCCCTTAAACATTACGTTGCTTTCGGTTTAAGCCAGAGCGAGTGCCATACAGTGGAGTAATTATGAGTGATCGATAGAGTTGTACCTTCTGTACCACTTATGAGTGTCAATAGATTTTTGCATTTTACTAAGGTAGATTCTCCACTGTATTGGCTACTCCTCCCTTAGTCACTGTTAAAGTTTTTCTTCCCGTTTTCTGTCTTTTTCCCAGTTCTCCACCACCTTGAGGACCATTCCTATCTACTTGTTTACACTAATTGTTTTTAGACAAGAACAGCCCCAAAATCTACAGTTTGAGTGGTGGTCCCAAAGTAGACGGTGGCTTTGACCCGGCTAGCTTGCTACCTATCTACACTAGTACTACTCCCCCCTTAATTAATATTGCTTTTATATTTAACCAGATGTCTTTTTATCCTCCCGTCATCGTCCAAGCTGTGTCAGCCAATTCTCTTGCGCGCCCAGGCCCCCTTTAAAACTCATGATAAAAAAATAAAAGAATTAGTTTTAAAAATAGGGTAAGCAGGACAGAATAATGACATCAGCAGGGAACCATGACGGGTCAGATCTTGTGTAAGACAATCCGGTCAAATACCTTCAGCAGTGATTGATCCCATCAACCAATGCCGATTACCACACAAGATAATCAAATCAACTCTTTCTCCACCATGATTGCTTCCCTCAATCATCGACCACTTGGTCCATCGATCCTCCATCACTTGAATGGCCCGAATCAACCAGATGACTCGCATCAATCAACTGACTTGAATCCTCGCCTCCCTTAATGGTCCGTGACCTTCTTAATCTATTGATCCCATCGATCATTGATCCTAGCTCAATCAACTGACCCGGATCAATCAGATGACCCGAATCAATCAACCGCCTAGAATCCCTCAAATGAACTCAATCATTTTTCTTCCCTCCATGGTCCATTGACCCTCCTAACTTATTTGATCCCGTCGATCATCGACCCCAGCTCAATCAAATGATCCGGATCAATCAGATGACCCGAATCAATCAACCGCCTAGAATCCCTCAAATGAACCCAATCATTTTTCTTCCCTCACTGGTCCATCGACCCTACTACTTATTGACCCCGTCAATTCCGGACCCGAAGGTCAATCAACCGACCCGAGTCCATCAGCTGACTCGAATCAATCAACTGCCCCGAATCACTCAAACGCGGCACCCGCCGCCGATGCCCACACCCGTGGTGTGCACATCGTCGTGAGCCCACTCCTGTCCGCAGCCTGTCCAGCACCGCATACCACCGATTGGACGCACGGATGTGACTAACGGATCCGGGCCCCAATCATGGCAATACGTGTACCGCGATCAGCGCCTGCATTTATTGTATTTATCCAGAACCCCCTTGGATTCTTACACAAACAACATCTGACTGGTGCTCGGATTACGTCCCTGTCGCACACTAACCCACGAGTACATGTTACTGGAGGGATTCGGTGGACACGCATCGCGTCATCGCACCGTCCGTCCCACCCTAGGCCGTCTCTTTCTCCCTTATCTAACCATTACATCCTTGGTTTTAACACACAACCCAAAAACAGTCTGACTGGTGCTTGGACCCCGTCCCTGTTGCACACTAACCCACGAGTACATGTAATTGGAGGGAATCAGTGGGCACGCATCGCGTCACCGCACCGTCCGTCCTACCCTCGGCCGTCTTTTCTTCCTTATCTAACAACCACCTCCCTGGTTTCCACAATTCTGACTGGTGCTCGGACTACGTCCCTGCCGCACACTAACCTACGAGTGTACCTGGAGCGAGGCGGTGCGCACACAGCGCGTCACCGCAGCGTCCGTCCTACCCTAGGTCGTCTTTCTCTCTTATCTCTTATTGTCGTACACGCGGACTCGTCCCTGTTGGACAGCATCGTCCGGTTCGATCATGGGAGCAGCCCGAGGCGCGAACTCGTCTATGGCTCAACCTGTGCCTGATGGGTCAGGTGGCCGCTAGGACCTTCCCATGGCTATACCACGCCAGCTTTATGCAAGCAGGAATCAGAGAGGCGCATAATGTTACATTAAATCCTCCCCCCCCTTACTTCGCGACTGCGGGTTTATTGCAAGCAGGAAACCGAGGAAAGACCAATTGCTATAATTAGCTTCCCCCCCCTATACTTGTATCTTACGAGCAGGGATCAGAGAGGCATATAATATTTAATTAAATCCTCCCCCCCTTACTCGTTCATTGTGGGTTGGGCGGGGAGCCTAATTTCCCGTTATTCCCAATTACCCCGAGCAACTACCAGGAACCCGGTTAGCTATCCGTCGCCCGACCGAAAGGCTTGGGAAGGGTTATGGAGTAGGTGGCTGGAAATCCTTTTATGGCAAGCTCCAGCGGTTCCGAGCAACTCTCACTCCATTTACCATACAACTCGGTCACTTTCGACCCGTTAAATTATGTCGGAATGAGTAACTCCGTCTGTCTTGACATTTATACAACGTCCCTGCTCATCCCCCTCAATTTTGGGTTCCGACGCACGAGACGTGCATACCCTCTGTACCCTTAATAGACAGCTCGGAAACGTATACATAACTACGCAACTTATACAATGTCCCCGCTCCTCCCCAACTTTATGGTTCAGACGCACCAGAGTGCATACACCTGCGTAATACATATTACCCTTTACCAAAAACAGCTCGGAAAAACCTGTCAATAACCACCCAGGTTATACAGCGTACCTGCCCGTCCCCAAACTTTATGGTTCCGTGCACCGGCACTGTACACCCCTGTTGGTACCCTTTTACTGCCCTTGATATGGGAGCGTACCCAGCTCCAACACTGAGCCCTGCGCCCTATACCGCGCAACCGGATCCTTCTGGATCATCGACAGGGAAGGGGCGGTTAGTTCTTTGGACTCATAGACCACCCCCTCCCTGCACCTCGTCATTTTACCGTTACCTTTTCTTGAGCGTCTGCATCTTTTACAACGAGCTTGGCATCTGTAATGACAATACGCGGCACCACACAACACTACTATACCAGCTGCTGCCAACAAACAATACCACAGTATACTAAAATGTTCAACACGGACATAATCGTCCGGCACCTGCATCAGACCGTCCATCGACATCAGGGGGACCTGTAACTCGGGAAGCCGCTTGAGCTGCTCTCTCATTACTCGGTGGAGGACGGGAGGCCATGAGACATTCAAGGCTGGTAGATCCAGCCTTGGCGGCATCCGTCGTATGTTCACGGTCTCATGTTTCACTGTCAATGTTCGCAGAAGCCAACCTCTGCCCTCCACCAAGCACGCCTCCAGCACTTGCAGCAATGCCGGGCCGGTGATCCTCTGGTCGTTTTGCGGCATTCCCGTACAACGAACCGTCACGTCAACATACGGTCCGTGGGGCGCAACGCATATGTCCCCCATGCCCTCTACCGGTGCCACTACGGTGGCCGACACAGTCTTTTGGATCTTCGTGATCCGCAGCTCGCAGTCCTCCGGTTTCGTCCCCGTCACCAGCGCCACTTCGCAGGCCTGGTAGGTCATCTCCATGGCGGGATAGCACACCATGGGCCGCTTGCCCATGCAAGCTTCTGGATAGAAGCTCGCTTTCCGTCCTGTGCTCACCGCGATCCTGGCCTTCCCCACCACGGTCCTCAAGTGTTCGTTGTCCAGCACCACTGGCAGGTATGTTAAGTGGTACGCCGAATACCTCTCCGGGCCAACCATTTGCAGTCCCATGCGGAAGGCGATCGACGCGTCCGGACCCCACACGGCCTCTATCCTTGTATTGCGATAGTACCAGTGCAGGTCGAGACCGCGAAAGCCTATCTCCCTCGCCGCCTTCTTCACCAGTGTCAGCTGCGCCGGCCTCAGTAATGTCTCTGTTAACATGCCGCGCTCCAGCTGGATCACCATGCGGTGGTACAGGGCCTGCTTCGTCACATAATTGCCCACTACGCTCTCCAGCTCCTCCACCGCCAGCCTTACTTGTTGCAGCAACACTAAATCATTGGCGCCTGCCGTCATGTTCTCCGCTTCGTCCCTCACCAAGGCTATCATTGATTCGACTACAGAAACATGCTTCGCTAATTGCAGCTGGATACTTCGTGTTCTATTCATCATGGAAATCATGTGCAAATGGTTATGCCTCAGGGCCTGCGTCTGTAGTCTGTGGGCAGAAATAGCCAGTTGCACCCTTTTCAGTTGTGCTTGGCTTACCGTACCGAACAACCACGACGCTGCCTCCCCTATCGCATTAACCAGTCCCCGCTTAGGCCGTTTAGTTACCAACTGTAGGATATCTACAGGGTCATGTTTTACTTTGGCCTGCAGGACTTCGAGCTTCATGTTCCAATGATGAATATTCACCGACCATCGGTTCGCAGTCAGCTTCCCCATATAGCCCCGTACTTGCGAGACCCAGTGATCCACCGGCGGCCTGCTAGGTGGCGTGATCAGCACCACCAGCTGCCACACAGCAGATACCGTCCTCACTTCTCCTTGGCTACGTACTAGGACGCCATCATCTTTAAATAGGTCGGTGCTGCCGACCAGAGGTGGGCAGCACAAGATGACGCCCACGTGCCAGTACAGAGACCACATGGTCGGAACGACTGAGGTATATATCGAACACCCCCACACTGCCGCAATCAACTGGACGACTCCTGACTGCAACTCGTTGCACCCCGGAGGTTCCCGAAGCCAAAAAAAATTAAAAAGATTTTTAGTCTTAAGAACACGCCTTGGTCTTCAGGACAATTGTCTCTCACTGCTTCTTTACCAATATTGTTCAAAATAATCTCACTCGGCACTGACGGTCGGCGCCGCTCGCAGGTTCAAGTCCGACGTGAATTTTTCTCCACTTCAATATTGTTCAAAATATTCTCGGTTGCTGCCGATCGACAATGGGTAACGGTTCGATCCTGGTGTGTCAATTCGTGCCACCCCGGGCGATGTCCGCTCACCGTCCGTCCCTGTGCTTCGATCCTTGCTACACCGGCGTCGCTCGGTCCACTTCCTTATCGCACACTCACCGTCTCGGTACTTTTATCTGTGCTACACCGGCGTCGCTCGGTCCACGATTTATCGCACGCTTCACCGTCCCGGTATTTTTATCTGTGCTACACCGGCGTCGCTCGGTCCACGATTTATCGCACACTCACCGTCTCGGTCTTTTATCTCTGCTACACCGGCGTCGCTCTGTCCACGATTTATCGCCCACTCGCCGTCCCTGTATTTTATCTGTGCTACACCGGGTGGTGTATATCAAGTCGTCGGCAGTGTATACATGTACACGCCTCACCGCCCCTGAGGTCAGCCACTTATCTCCCTTACCACTCACCACCCCCCTGCTGCTATACTGGTCACCGTTGCTCTACTGATTCTATGTCTTTAGTAGCATTTACACCAATGTCTGTGTTTTTGACCTATCAGCGGGTGAGGGTGGAGAGAATCCTTCCCACTTAGTACTGACCTCCACACAATGTTCATGTAAATCTATTATATCAGCACCGAATGTCTGTGGAAATTATGCCCTCCAGTGGCAATTATCAATAAAGTTTCCCAATTTCCTCTGGCTAACTTGGAGGCTCCCCGATGTCGGCGCCGTGTCCTCCTTATGGCCTGTAGTGTGTGTTATGGGTTTCAGGTTCTAACCACACCTCAGGTCGACAAATAATGAGACTTTTTAAATTCCGACCAGTGCCGGACAGAAAACCACACAATGTTCATGTGCCTTTCTCCGTGGAGGTGGGTTGGGGTTTTTCGTCCTAGGCACCCCACAGGCACCGGGCGACCTGTATACGACAAAACACACAACTCCGTCGCCCACACGTCCTATTGGGAGGGAAAATTACACAATGTTCGTGCTGTGTCTTACCGTTCATACAAGGTCGTCGGCCTCTAATGGTGGTTGCGCCGGACCTAGCAACCATCATGACATAAAGTACAACAAAAATCTTTCAAAATTCCGACCAGTGTCGGACAGAAACCACACAATGTTCGTGCACCTTTCTCCGTTGAGGTGGGTTGGGGTTTTTCGTCCTAGGCACCCCACAGGCACCGGGCGACCTGTATACGATAAAACACACAACTCCGTTGCCCAAACGTCCTAGTGGGAGGGAAAATTACACAATGTTCGTGCTGTGTCTTACCGTTACTACAAGGTCGTCGGCCTATGGTGGTGGCTCGTCCTAGCAACACTTCAGGTTTCAACAAAAAAAAAAACTAAAATTGATTTCAACTATTTTTGGCCAGTGTTGGGACAGGGGACCACTTAATGTCTGTGTACAGCCCACCAGTCTGCAACGCCCATACAATGTTTATGTAGTGGTGTGGTCAACACAATGTTCATGTAAATGTCTGCCACACCCACATGTGTGTGTAAACGCTCACCTGGTGTTGTGAAATCACGCAATGTCTGTGAATGCGGGGCTGTACACACGGTCTATGGCACCCTCCTCTGTTCGTTATTACGTACGTACGGATACAACGACACACTGCCAAAGCAAACAAAAATCTCAAAGTTCCAAGATTAAGTGCTTGTTGATAATAATAATAAAAAAATACTTATACATCCACATATATTTATATGATTGCTCCACAATACCTCCAGACTACTGCTTTGTCCTCCAACCTCCACAGAACACCTCCACACTCGCTATACAGGCGCGCTTCGCGATGTACTGTTCCTGTGGATCCGGGATGGCCTCAATCAGTCTGGTTTTCTCCCGGGTGTGAGAACGCAGCACACGGGTGTTGTAACACTCTGGGCTGGGTGTGGGTGGTGGTGGGCGCTTGACTGCACCTGTGGCCGTCTGTCGATAGCCCAACTCCCGCGTTGTGTCAGGCGAATGCACCAGGCATGTCGCGTCAGGCGAGCCGGTCTGCTGGGTCGCTGTGGGGCGTGTGGATGGCGGGTGGGTTGGGGGTCCCCTCGTTTCCCACAAGATTTCACGCCACGCCTCCCTCACCTCCTCCGCCGTCTCCGGCGCGTGGGGGAGGGGTGCGCGGGGTGGGGGGAGGGTGGGTTGATTCTCATCCAAGGCCCCGCCCCCTCGCTTGCACCCGCGTCGTGGGTCGACCTCCATCCCCGGGTTGCGTTCCGGGGTGCGTTCCGGGTTGCGTTCCGGGTCGCTGCTCACCATCGGAGGGCACGCCGGGGCCATTGTCGTCCCCCGGCCGGTTTCGTTCCGCTTCACCACCTGTTCAGGGAACCGGGGGACAGAACAAGGGAAAGACACGCCAGCACCACCATTCAGTCCCCCATCACACGGATCTGCATGCACACACTTATTTTCTTTCCCATGCACACACTCAGCATTTCTATCACCCCTGGCATCCTGCATGCATGTACCACCATTTTTATCATCCCTGACTTCCTGCACGCATGTACCACCTGCGGTCTCACCCTGCACATACCTTTTACCACTCTTAATTACCCCAATGTCAGTGGATGCACGCTTTTTGTTGTGGACCCTGTCTTGCATGTCTTGTCCCTCGCCATGCACTTCCTGGCCCTTTGCATGCATTGCCTGTCCCATGCTGCCAGGTCGTTTACAGCCCATAATTGGAGAACCCTTAGTTACCTCTGCTTGCCTTGACTCCACACGCCGTCCCCCACGTGTCTGCATCGCATGTGTGCTCGGTACCCGTGCCCTCTCACACTCACTGTTCATGACCCTTGGTTCTGGTAATTGTCCTTGACATTGCCCCAATGTCAATTGACAATCCCTCTCCCCACCTGTCTGGTCATAGCCAGTGTTGTGTATTTTGTGCACTTTCTTTCTTTGTGCCCGGGTTAGTCTAGAGTTTATCAAGTCCCATTGCATCTCCCCATCTGCCAACTTTACTTGGTCTCTATTCACTACCCTTTTTCTACTTTCTGGGCCCACTACAGTAACAACTGCCCCCCTTACATTAGTCACTATGAACCCGGGGTCAAACTGCCTATCCAATGGGCCCGGTTCATTAACTAATAATAACACTGCATCCCCCACTTTCAACTGCACTGCATTCGCCCTGTTTACTGCCCTGGCTGTATTATATTGTCTACTAATGGCTCTGTTTCTTATCGCTTCTTGAAGTGAGTCTGCCAGCTCATCAATGCGCCTTGCTGCATTAGATGAAACCTCTCCAGTTTGTCTGTATAACAACTGGGACTGGGGTTTGTTAGGATGTCTGCCAAACTGTAAATAGAAAGGTGAGAACCCTGTGGGTCCCAGGGGTGTGCATCTATATGCTAATAGTGCATCCCCCAGATATTCCTCCCACTCAGAAGCTCTAGCATTAACCAATTTGGCTAGCATGCTTTTCAATGTTCTGTGGAAACGTTCCACCATGCCATTGGATTGGGGATGGTATGGGGTGGTGTGTCTTACCTCTACACCCAATTCCTCTAAATATCCCACAATGAGTTTGTTCTTAAATTCCAGCCCAGTATCACTCAGAAAAACTTCTGGTGCTGAATATCTTGGTATGTACTCCCTTACCAAATAATCATAGATGCCTTGTGCTGATTTGTTGGGGAGGGGTTTTACTTCTACCCAGCCTGTGCAGTGGTCTATTATGGATAACATATATTTATTGCCTTCTTTACTTTCTGGGAATGGCCCTGTCAGATCTGCTGCTATCAGCAGTCCTGGAGCTACTGGGAGTGGCATTTCAGTGGGCAGTGGATAATCCCTTTTGACCCGGTTTAGTGAGCATGGTGGGCACTTGGATATAAATCTTGCCACATCAAATCTCATTCCTGGCCACCTGAAATGCTCTTGCACCCTTTGTAGTGTCTTCTGCATAGCCATATGTCCCACATCTTTATGAGCCCTCTCTATTACTCGCTCCCTATACTCTACTGGCAACATTAACCGGGGATAGACCTTTCCCCCTGCTGGTGGAATTAGTGAATAAACCAACCCATCCATTAGAATATACTCATCCTGCTCTTTTTCGGCCAGCTCTACCTGTGCAGTGTCTGCCTGCCCCCTGCCAATG